>CATNEN010000025.1:2097500-2227500 GCA_950097015.1 Macrostomum hystrix | reverse complement strand
GTGTGATTATCAGGTGTTTTAATTATCAGCTAGTGTGATTATCAGGTGCTTTAATTATCAGCTAGTGTGATTATCAGCTGTTTTAATTATCAGCTAGTGTGATTATCAGCTGTTTTAATTATCAGCTAGTGTGATTATCAGGTGCTTTAACTATCAGCTAGTGTGATTATCAGCTGTTTTAATTATCAGCTAGTGTGATTATCAGCTGTTTTAATTATCAGCTAGTGTGATTATCAGGTGTTTTAATTATCACCTTGTGTGATTATCAGGTGTTTTAATTTTCAGCTAGTGTGATTATCAGCTGTTTTAATTATCAGCTAGTGTGATTATAAGGTGTTTTAATTATCAGCTAGTGTAATTATCAGGCGATTCAGTTATAAGCTACCATTTTTATCTGGTGCTGTGACTATCAGGTGCTTAAACTGTCTATGCAACTAAGCGATTATCAGTGCCGCCTCCTAAATCATTTAATTATCAGATGTATTGTTATTTAGGCTCTGCATTTGCAGGTGTTCTGAGAAATATTATTGGCCAACTCTAAGACATTAAACAATTAATCTAAGTTCATTACTATTGAGAATGATAGCTTTGGGTGTATTACAACTTTATGTTCCTGTCTTTGTAGCTCGTACAAGTTCCATTGCGTGCTGTGTGAAGTTTTTTGTTGCGTTCCCCAATCGAATTCGGATCGATTATGCCCAAGCAGAATTATCCTGAGCTCGAATGAAAACTTTGCGATTCTCCTCAGTCAGGGGAGGGCAGCACAGAGGAGCACTGATCCCCTTATTCTGCTCCTCATATACCTGCACGGAATAAGTACAAAGTTTGAGGATTCTGCACGGTCTCATCTGTCCTCATCACAATTCATTTAGCCTTCCCCAATCCGAAACTGCTCGTGTTTGCAGAGGCCGCGCACCTTTCTATAATTCTGCCCCTGTTCTCCCATCTCCACGCTCTCAGTCCGCCCTGTAGTTTTCAAGGGTCCCAAGTTAGTGCCCCGAATACGCGCTTGAGTTCCTCTCTAATCACAGGTTTGCCAAGTCGCCCTCTACATCATAGGCCCCACTGTCTTGTGCTAGCTTTAACTAAAGCCTACTTTTATGCAAACTATTGCTGTAGCCTATCACCGTGAGACCTGTTCTGTCACTAACGAATATGGGAGAGAAAAAAATTGCACAAAGATGCTAGACATGATAGCCTGCTACCATCTAATGTTCACTCCTAGCCTTCACTCTAATTATCTCTCTAAGCCTGTCACTCATTCTCAACTCAAACCTTGTCACTCTTCGATTTTCAGTCAAAGCCTGTCACCTTTTCATTCAGTCTAATACTGTCACTCTCTAACTTGTCACTCTCTAACTTATCTCTCTCTAACTTGTCACTCTCTAACTTGTCACTCTCTAACTTGTCACTCTCTAACTTGTCACTCTCTAACTTGTCACTATCTAACTTGTCACTCTCTAACTTGTCACTCTCTAACTTGTCACTCTCTAACTTGTCACTCTCTAACTTGTCACTCTCTAACTCGTCACTCTCTAACTTGTCACTCTCTAATTTGTCACTCTCTAACTTGTCACTCTCTAACTTGTCACTCTCTAACTTGTCACTCTCTAACTTGTCACTCTCTAACTTGTCACTCTCTAACTTGTCACTCTCTAACTTGTCACTCCAAGACTGTCACTCTCTAACTTATACCTCTAAGACTGTCACTCTCTAACTTGTCACTCTCTAACTTGTCACTCTCTAACTTGTCACTCCAAGACTGTCAATCTCTAACTTATACCTCTAAGACTGTCACTCTCTAACTTGTCACTCTAAGACTGTCACTCTCTAACTTGTCACTCCAAGACTGTCACTCTCTAACTTGTCACTCTAAGACTGTCACTCTCTAACTTGTCACTATAAGATTGCCACTCTCAAAATTGTCACTCCAAGGCTGCCGCTCTCAAAATTGTCACTCCAGGACTGTCACTCTCTAACTTGTCACTCCCAATATCTCACTCTGACATCCGCAGATTCATCTACGAAACGGAGCGCCACAACGGCATCGCCGAACTGCTGGAGATCCTTGGCAGCATCATCAACGGCTTCGCTCTGCCTTTGAAGGAGGAGCACAAGGTGTTCCTGCTGCGCGTGCTGCTGCCGTTGCACAAAGCCAAAACTCTGAGCACATATCACCCGCAGCTGGCTTACTGCGTGGTCCAGTTCCTAGAGAAGGACCATTCCCTGGCTCAGCCGGTCCTGCTCGGCCTGCTCCGCTTCTGGCCGAAAGTGCACTCGCCGAAGGAGGTGATGTTCCTAACCGAACTAGAAGAGATTCTGGACGTTGTTGATCCGGCGGAGTTTCGCAAAGTGGCCGGACCTCTGCTCCGCCAGTTGGCCAGGTGTGTCAGCTCGCCACATTTTCAGGTGGCCGAGCGGGCGTTGTACTATTGGAACAATGAATACGTCCTTTCGCTGATGTCCGACAATGCGGCTTTGGCTATGCCCGTTGTATTTCCAGCTCTGTACAGGACTAAACAGCACTGGAATAAGACTATTCACACTCTGGTGTACAATGCGCTCAAACTGCTCATGGAGATGGACCAGAAACTATTCGACGAGTGTACCATACGGTACCAGGAGGAGCGGCTGCGCGAGAGGGACGCCCAGCTCAGACGGGAGCAGCTCTGGCAGCAGATTGCAGCTCAGGCAATGGGAAATCCTATGTTCCCCGTGTTCTGCAACCAGAGACAGCCTCCCACTCAGCAGCAGCAGCAGCAGCAATGGAATCAGTCGGGAATGTCCCAGATCCCATGCGGAATGTCAACCGCCAGTCCGACGGCTCTTGAAGCTGGTGAAACTGATGACGCAGACGGCGAAGACGTCCGCAGCGGCCTCACGGCCTTGGAGCGCGAAGCTTTGGCCGAGGCCACCTCCAGTGGAGTTGGCGCTGGAAGTGGCGGGGTGCGCCGCGACAAGCCGCTGCTTCGCCGCAAATCGGAGCTGAACAGAGCGAAGACCTCCAAGTGAGGTCCCGGGACTTGAGGACAGATTCAAAGATTCTCGCACCGAGTGTCTAGCATTGTTGTGAATTTCACCATTTTACTGGATTTTTAAATCGATGCCGCACTTATTCTCTAGAGAGAATTTGCTTCTAAGGGCAGAGAGACAAATCTATTACCAGAAGATCTTCGAGTGTAAAGTTAGAAAAATCTATGGACAGACGAATCAACACTGAATAAAATCTATAGATTATACAGATCTACAGACAGGAAAGATCTATAGACAGGACATATCTATTGATCGGACAGATCTATAGATACACAGATCTATAGAAAGGATAGATCTATAGACAAGACAGGTATATATTTAAACAGATCTACAGACAGGACAGATCTATTCACAGGACAGATCTATAGACAGGACAGATCCATAGACAGGACAGATCTATAGACAAGACATATCTATTGATCGGACAGATCTATAGACAGGACAGATCTATAGACAGGACAGATCTACAGACAGGACAGATCTATAGACAGGACAGATCTATAGACAGGACAGATCTACAGACAGGACAGATCTATAGACAGGACAGATCTATAGACAGGACAGATCTATAGACAGGACAGATCTATAGACAGGACAGATCTATAGACAGGACAGATCTATAGACAGGACAGATCTATAGACAGGACAGATCAATAGACAGGACAGATCAATAGGCAAACAAAAAACAGGCAATAGTGCCTATTGACCGATAGATATTTATATATTTGATCTCGTAGATCTATAGACAAATATATAAATAGATGCATGCAAATCTACAGATGGACGGGTCTGTCTATAGACAGACAGAAAAGCGTCCAGACAAACTAAAAGGTTTTACTCGAATAGACATGTCTACAAGACAGACACCGCATAGATTCAGACAGGCAAATAGACAGCTCAATGAATTAGCTCAGTGTTGTACGTGTGAACACTCGCCTAGTACTTAGGCTGATAAACTTGCTGGTTGCACACCCCAGTAAAATCTTAGCAACTATTTTTAGTGATCCTTGGAGTTTCACGGTAATTGTAAATTTGCTCACTATAGTCCAGCATTGTCATTGGCTCACATGTTTATTTCGGTATTAGAATTTTACTTGAGACAATCAAAACAGCATGAGCAGTCTCAAAGTATACTCAGTAGTAGATTATCAACCCACTAGCTAAATAGAAACACAAGCTCACTAACACGAGAATTGCATTAGCCACAGAATCTATCCAGATTGCTGCAGAAGTACTTTTGACCAAACAGGCCTCTGTAAGAACTAATGACGTCAACCTAACTGTCATTGGGTTTCCTGGTATATTACATTGTCACCTTAACTCTTTAACTATTCCGAATAGAAGCTTTCACCTGAAACTCGAACTATTGTCCCTAATATCCCACACCTACCTGTCCCTAATATCCAACACCTACCTGTCCCTAATATCCCACAACTAACTGTCCCTAATATCCCACACCTACCTGTCCCTAATATCCCACACCTACCTGTCCCTAATATCCCACAACTAACTGTCCCTAATATCCCACACCTACCTGTCCCTAATATCCCACACCTACCTGTCCCTAATATCCCACACCTACCTGTCCCTAATATCCCACACCTACCTGTCCCTAATATCCCACAACTACCTGTCCCTAATATCCCACACCTACCTGTCCCTAATATCCCACAACTAACTGTCCCTAATATCCAACACCTACCTGTCCCTAATATCCCACAACTAACTGTCCCTAATATCCAACACCTACCTGTCCCTAATATCCCACAACTAACTGTCCCTAATATCCCACACCTACCTGTCCCTAATATCCCACACCTACCTGTCCCTAATATCCCACAACTAACTGTCCCTAATATCCCACACCTACCTGTCCCTAATATCCCACACCTACCTGTCCCTAATATCCCACACCTACCTGTCCCTAATATCCCACACCTACCTGTCCCTAATATCCCACAACTAACTGTCCCTAATATCCAACACCTACCTGTCCCTAATATCCCACACCTACCTGTCCCTAATATCCCACAACTAACTGTCCCTAATATCCCACACCTACCTGTCCCTAATATCCCACACCTACCTGTCCCTAATATCCCACACCTTCCTGTCCCTAATATCCCACACCTAACTGTCCCTAATATCCCACACCTAACTGTCCCTAATATCCCACACCTAACTGTCCCTAATATCCCACACCTAACTGTCCCTAATATCCAACACCTACCTGTCCCTAATGTCCCACACCTAACTGTCCCTAATATCCCACACCTAACTGTCCCTAATATCCCACACCTAACTGTCCCTAATATCCCACACCTAACTGTCCCTAATATCCCACACCTAACTGTCCCTAATATCCCACACCTAACTGTCCCTAATATCCCACACCTAACTGTCCCTAATATCCCACACCTACCTGTCCCTAATATCCCACACCTACCTGTCCCTAATATCCCACACCTACCTGTCCCTAATATCCCACACCTACCTGTCCCTAATATCCCACACCTACCTGTCCCTAATATCCCACACCTAACTGTCCCTAATATCCCACACCTACCTGTCCCTAATATCCCACACCTACCTGTCCCTAATATCCCACACCTAACTGTCCCTAATATCCCACACCTACCTGTCCCTAATATCCCACACCTACCTGTCCCTAATATCCCACACCTAACTGTCCCTAATATCCCACACCTAACTATCCTTAATATCCCACACCTAACTGTCCCTAATATCCCACACCTACCTGTCCCTAATATCCCACACCTACCTGTCCCTAATATCCCACACCTACCTGACAAACGGATCTGAGACTAAGCAAGCCAGTATTTGCCCCTCGAACAATATTGTTGTAACTTATCAGTAACAGTGCTTTCCTTTAGTGACTATTTTTCAAACATTATTTTTCAAGCATATTGTTTTAGTTGTCGTTTTGTTGTCTTAAGAAAACCGCTTGTCGCTTGTGTATTTAGTGCACTGATCTCACTGTTCTCAAAGCATTGTGCTGCCCTGTTTGCTTGCAAATTCAATTTATTTGATTTCTCCAAACTTGGAGCAGGTATAAAGTCAATCATGGAATACACAGATATTATTTAATATTGCAAACTCACAATGCAACTTTTTGTCCATCTCGAAAATAAGTATTTACTTACGCTTTTGACTTGCTTGCCAATTAATCAGTGAGGCTTAGGTATAGTAGAGCTCAGATTCGATAAGTTGGTGTCAGAGTTTGCAAAACTGGGTGTCAGAATGGCTAGCTGGGTGTCAGAATGTCTAGCTGGGTGTCAGAATGTCTAGCTGGGTGTCAGAATGGCTAGCTGGGTGTCAGAATGTCTAGCTGGGTGTCAGAATGGCTAGCTGGGTGTCAGAATGTCTAGCTGGGTGTCAGAATGGCTAGCTGGGTGTCAGAATGTCTAGCTGGGTGTCAGAATGGCTAGCTGGGTGTCAGAATGGCTAGCTGGGTGTCAGAATGGCTAGCTGGGTGTCGGGGTGGGTAGCTGGGTGTCAGAATTACTAGCTGGGTGTCAGAACGGCTAGCTGGGTGTCAGGGTGGGTAGCTGGGTGTCAGGGTGTGTATAGCTGGGTGTCAGATTTATTAACTGGGTGTCAGAATGACTGCTGGGTGTCAGAATGGCTAGCTGGGTGTCAGGGTGGGTAGCTGGGTGTCAGGGTGGGTAGCTGGGTGTCAGGGTGGGTAGCTGGGTGTCAGGGTGGGTAGCTGGGTGTCAGAATGACTAGCTGGGTGTCAGGCTTGTTCACGGCAGACTCACCAGTAACTGTAAGCTAGCTCAGCTGAGTAGATTACTGCCTGTAGGTTGCTGTGACCGTGCTAACAGGCACTGGTCTATTTATCTGTGATTCGAGCACTGCCTATTATTACGGTCACATCGACTACAAAGACTGGTATGTGTTTCGGCAGACATTACATCCGAGCTAGGCAATGTTGCAGTTCAGTCGTGTAACACTGTGTGATTCTGACATTACTGGTAAGCTAAAATTCATTCCTTTTATTTTGGAGTGTTGCAGAGTCCTTACTGACATGGCCGGGTGGGGGTAGTTCAGAGGTTGGCAGCTAGTGTAGGATCTCTTTGATATTGGCATGGCACAGAGTTAGTTTCACCTGCTCCAAACCCAATTGGGGTTGCGAACAGCGAGAAAGGGGGGAGTAGAGAGAATCTACTGGGTGCCTGGGAATATAAAAAATAGTGAATGGGAATAAAGCAATTTACAGAGCAGAGCAAAGCCAGAAAATTTTCGACTGTGGTTGAGTTGGGTTTGAGTTAGGCTGCGCGAATATCAGCCGGCTACCCTGAGTCGAGTTGAAACCAACTCGAGGTTTGAGTAGTCTGGATAGAGAAGACAAGACAGACGAAACCGCGGAGGCAATGTTTAAAAAGCGAGGAACATTGTGCGGCTGACTGCGCTGGTGTTTGAAGGCTGTGCCTCCACCCCACTCGCACAGTCTGCTTGCAATTCCATGCAGACAAAGAAAGTAGGTTTTTTGCAACAGCAGAGTTGAGAGTAGAAAAATGAAATTCTTCTTTTTTCAGAATCGACGATTGAGTAGACATCGATAGACACGCTCGGGTGGAGAGACGGACAAGGCGCTAAACACTTGTCCTTGGTGTGCACAACTTTGTGTAACTGCATGGCCTGTTCTGCCCATTGTCCCACTCACAACACCTCTGCCTATCTGGCTTTTCTCAGAGGTCACTTTCCTTCTGATGATTCATTTTCTATCTTCTACTTCTAACAATATATTTCCATCTGTTCTACTTCTCTCTATTCTACTTCAGTCTATTCTACTTCAGTCTATTCTACTTCAGTCTATTCTACTTCCGTCTATTCTACGAGTACTTCAGTCTATTCTACTTCAGTCTATTCTACTTCTCTCTATTCTACTTCTCTATATTCTACTTCCGTCTATTCTACTTCAGTCTATTTTACTTCAGTCTATTCTACTTCTCCCTAATCTACTTCTCTCTATTCTACTTCTCTCTGTTCTACTAATCTCTGATCTACTTCTCCCTAATCTACTTCTCTCTATTCTACTTCTCTCTATTCTACTTCTCTCTATTCTACTTCTCTCTGTTCTACTAATCTCTGATCTACTTCTCTCTAATTTACTTCTCTCTAATTTACTTCTCTCTATTCTACTTCTCTCTATTCTACTTCTCTATATTCTACTTCCGTCTATTCTACTTCCGTCTATTCTACTTCCGTCTATTCTACGAGTACTTCAGTCTATTCTACTTCAGTCTATTCTACTTCTCTCTATTCTACTTCTCTATATTCTACTTCCGTCTATTTTACTTCAGTCTATTCTACTTCAGTCTATTCTACTTCTCCCTAATCTACTTCTCTCTATTCTACTTCTCTCTGTTCTACTAATCTCTGATCTACTTCACCCTAATCTACTTCTCTCTATTCTACTTCTCTCTGTTCTACTAATCTCTGATCTACTTCTCTCTAATTTACTTCTCTCTATTCTACTTCTCTCTATTCTACTTCTCTATATTCTACTTCCGTCTATTCTACTTCCGTCTATTCTACTTCCGTCTATTCTACGAGTACTTCAGTCTATTCTACTTCAGTCTATTCTACTTCTCTATATTCTACTTCCGTCTATTTTACTTCAGTCTATTCTACTTCAGTCTATTCTACTTCTCCCTAATCTACTTCTCTCTATTCTACTTCTCTCTGTTCTACTAATCTCTGATCTACTTCACCCTAATCTACTTCTCTCTATTCTACTTCTCTCTGTTCTACTAATCTCTGATCTACTTCACCCTAATCTACTTCTCTCTATTCTACTTCTCACTGTTCTACTAATCTCTGATCTACTTCTCTCTATTCTCTCTATTCTCTCTATTCTCTCTATTCTCTCTATTCTCTCTATTCTCTCTATTCTCTCTATTCTCGTACTTCCGTCTATTCTACTTCACTGTCAGTTGTTTACCCTCGATCCACTTCTGTCTTCTAACAGGCTTGTTGTCTATTCCTCTTCCATCTAATATTTGTGCAGATTTGCTATTTTTACACAGCATTACTTATTCACCAGTTAAGCACGTCACTAATTTCCCTTGCAGCCAAACGTTTTTCCTTCCCCAAATAGACAATCCCAAACGTCGGTTAGAAAACTATATTTAAAGGCCTGTCAACTCACTGCAGTCATGCCTCTATGCTCAAAGTGTGCTCAGAGCAGGTGGTCGGCTCGACTTCCCTCCTCTCCCCCCTCCACCCTGTTTCTGTGCTGTCAACAGAAGCTACGCGAAGCCAGCAGGTCTGCAGTTGAAAGTCTTCTCGGCACATTTCAAGCAAACCGTTTACACTAGTATTATTATTATTATCGTTACTAATAGGTAGCAAATATGCGCGCACACACAAAAAGGGCAATTATTCCAAGTAGCCGAACTTCTTTAGCAAAACCAACTCTAACACTAATTGCAATTTATTATTATTATTTTAACAAATAATATAACATTATTATTGTTAGAATTAGTTTTGTCTTCATAGAACAGCGCTTAGCAACATTTTTTCCTCGGAGACACAGCAGAGATAAGACAGAAGAGAGATAAGACAGGAAAGAGATGAGACAGAAGAGAGATGAGACAGAAGAGAGATGAGACAGGGGAGAGATGAGACAGGGGAGAGATGAGACAGGGGAGAGATGAGACAGGAAAGAGATGAGACAGAAGAGAGATGAGACAGGAAAGAGATGAGACAGGGGAGAGATGAGACAGGAAAGAGATGAGACAGGGGAGAGATGAGACAGTGGAGAGATGAGACAGGGGAGAGATGAGACAGGAAAGAGATGAGACAGGGGAGAGATGAGACAGGGGAGAGATGAGACAGGGGAGAGATGAGACAGGGGAGAGATGAGACAGGGGAGAGATGAGACAGGGGAGAGATGAGACAGGGGAGAGATGAGACAGGGGAGAGATGAGACAGGGGAGAGATGAGACAGGGGAGAGATGAGACAGGGGAGAGATGAGACAGTGGAGAGATGAGACAGGGGAGAGATGAGACAGGAAAGAGATGAGACAGGGGAGAGATGAGACAGGGGAGAGATGAGACAGGGGAGAGATGAGACAGGGGAGAGATGAGACAGGGGAGAGATGAGACAGGGGAGAGATGAGACAGGGGAGAGATGAGACAGGGGAGAGATGAGACAGGGGAGAGATGAGACAGGGGAGAGATGAGACAGGGGAGAGATGAGACAGGGGAGAGATGAGACAGGGGAGAGATGAGACAGGGGAGAGATGAGACAGGGGAGAGATGAGACAGGGGAGAGATGAGACAGGGGAGAGATGAGGGAGCTTAGAGGTGTTGGATTCGGAGGGCCGCATCTAGCTGTGAGACTGAGATTGCCAATCATTGTAAGAGACAAACAATATTTACATTGCGGCTTGTTTTGTGAAATCTGAAATCTGCATACTTGAATTACTCATAGTAGAGCAGTCATACAGATTATTAATAAACCCAGTCATGAACTGACGGACAGCCTTCCAGGTCACCGATCGCCGGCAACGGAATGTCTCCAGGTGTTTTCCACTCCGATGGCGGGTAGAATGCGTCTGGAAGCTGTCAAGGTGCCGCCACCACTGACGCTGACAGCACCGCTGCTGCCGTCGCTGACGCCGTGACTGTGCCGTCGTTGTGCGCGAGTTTTCCGATTCGCTACCGGCCGCAGGAGGCCGCAGGACGGCTCCTTCGGCGGTTCCAGCAGCTCCGGTCTAGTCAGCTGCGGCACTGTGACAGAGCGTTCGCCGGGTTTGCGGAGTCGCTGGCAGAACTCGCTCACCTGAGCGATTGGCCAGTTTTAAGAATAGTTGAAATATATACTTCATTGTATGAAAGGCGCTCGACGGATGTGACGAATGCTTTCAATGAATGCTAAAGAGTACGAGTACCTAAATAAACAATTATGGAAGGCTCTCTACGTATGAGACGGACTCTTTTAATTAATGCTCAAGAGTACCTAAATAAACAATTATGGAAGGCTCTCTACGTATGAGACGGACTCTTTTAATTAATGCTCAAGAGTACCTAAATAAACAATTATGGAAGGCTCTCTACGTATGAGACGGACTCTTTTAATTAATGCTCAAGAGTACCTAAATAAACAATTATGGAAGGCTCTCTACGTATGAGACGGACTCTTTTAATTAATGCTCAAGAGTACCTAAATAAACAATTATGGAAGGCTCTCTACGTATGAGACGGAAGCTTTCAATTAATGCTTAAGAGTGCCTAAATAAACAATTATGGAAGGCTCTCTACGTATGAGACGGAAGCTTTCAATTAATGCTTAAGAGTGCCTAAAATACTATGCAAGGCTCTCGACGATATCGATGAAGGCTTTCCACAAGTGCTTCAATCGGATACTATGGAAGGCTCTCGACTTAAACAATGCAGGCTCTCGACGTAAACAATGCAGGCTCTCGACGTAAACAATGCAGGCTCTCGACGTAAACAATTCAGGCTCACGACGTAAACAATGCAGGCTCTCGACGTAAACAATGCAGGCTCTGCAATGCAGGCTAAACAATGCAGTGCCTTAAATGCCAACATCTGGACGAGTCTACGGGTCATTGGAAGGCTATCGATGAAGACTCAATGAGTTGAAGACAGTCACTTATGACCAACCTGGGATTCTAGCCGCTCCATGCCGACCAGCTCCAGCTCTTCCCTGGCCAGAAATGGCCGGCCAATCCTTGGCCGCGAATCGTGCTGACCTTCGGACAGGATGCGCAGCAGGCGGCACCGGTCTCTGTATTGCAGCTCCTCCGGCTCCAGCTCCTCTTCGTCATCATGCGGCTGACTCGCTGTAGCCATCAGCAGCGACTTCAGCTTAGAAGACTGCGCCGGCGGAGGCGGCGGTGGCGGCGGTGGCAGCGGCAGTGTGCCAACGCCAGCTGGTCCGCCGCCAACACCAACCGCAGATGCCGGATCCAAGACGGCGGCAGCCGCGCGCGCATCGCGCAGTTGTTGCCGGCGAAATCGTCGATTGATGTAGTCGAACACGGTGCCCGGACCCCACTGATCGATCAGCGGCCCGATGCGGGGCAGCTGCAGATGGCCGCGACGTGGCTTCGTTTGCTGCTGCTGAAAAAGTGTTAGCTGCGACTGCTGCTGCTGCTGCTGCTGCTGCTGCTGCTGCTGAGACTGCGCCTGACGATCGAGCTTCCGCACCTGTTCGTACAGCAGGCCGATGGCGTGTCCCAGAAGTGGCGCCTCACTCGTGTGCAAAAGCAGCGTTCGCAAGGTCAAACGACACAGCAGGTCCTCCTTGATGGAGCTGCCGATGGTGATAAAGTACGAGCGTATTATCATAAGACTATTTTTTAAAATATTTCACAATACAATATTATTGGATCTTAGAACGAGACTAGCTAGAATCGCAGCTAGAGCCTTATCTAGAATCGCAGCTAGAGCCTTATCTAGAATCGCAGCTAGAGCCTTATCTAGAATCGCAGCTAGAGCCTTATCTAGAATCGCAGCTAGAGCCTTATCTAGAATCGCAGCTAGAGCCTTATCTAGAATCGCAGCTAGAGCCTTATCTAGAATCGCAGCTAGAGCCTTATCTAGAATCGCAGCTAGAGCCTTATCTAGAATCGCAGCTAGAGCCTTATCTAGATCGCAGCTAGAGCCTTATCTAGAATCGCAGCTAGAGCCTTATCTAGAATCGCAGCTAGAGCCTTATCTAGAATCGCAGCTAGAGCCTTATCTAGAATCGCAGCTAGAGCCTTATCTAGAATCGCAGCTAGAGCCTTATCTAGAATCGCAGCTAGAGCCTTATCTAGAATCGCAGCTAGAGCCTTATCTAGAATCGCAGCTAGAGCCTTATCTAGAATCGCAGCTAGAGCCTTATCTAGAATCGCAGCTAGAGCCTTATCTAGAATCGCAGCTAGAGCCTTATCTAGAATCGCAGCTAGAGCCTTATCTAGAATCGCAGCTAGAGCCTTATCTAGAATCGCAGCTAGAGCCTTATCTAGAATCGCAGCTAGAGCCTTATCTAGAATCGCAGCTAGAGCCTTATCTAGAATCGCAGCTAGAGCCTTATCTAGAATCGCAGCTAGAGCCTTATCTAGAATCGCAGCTAGAGCCTTATCTAGAATCGCAGCTAGAGCCTTATCTAGAATCGCAGCTAGAGCCTTATCTAGAATCGCAGCTAGAGCCTTATCTAGAATCGCAGCTAGAGCCTTATCTAGAATCGCAGCTAGAGCCTTATCTAGAATCGCAGCTAGAGCCTTATCTAGAATCGCAGCTAGAGCCTTATCTAGAATCGCAGCTAGAGCCTTATCTAGAATCGCAGCTAGAGCCTTATCTAGAATCGCAGCTAGAGCCTTATCTAGAATCGCAGCTAGAGCCTTATCTAGAATCGCAGCTAGAGCCTTATCTAGAATCGCAGCTAGAGCCTTATCTAGAATCGCAGCTAGAGCCTTATCTAGAATCGCAGCTAGAGCCTTATCTAGAATCGCAGCTAGAGCCTTATCTAGAATCGCAGCTAGAGCCTTATCTAGAATCGCAGCTAGAGCCTTATCTAGAATCGCAGCTAGAGCCTTATCTAGAATCGCAGCTAGAGCCTTATCTAGAATCGCAGCTAGAGCCTTATCTAGAATCGCAGCTAGAGCCTTATCTAGAATCGCAGCTAGAGCCTTATCTAGAATCGCAGCTAGAGCCTTATCTAGAATCGCAGCTAGAGCCTTATCTAGAATCGCAGCTAGAGCCTTATCTAGAATCGCAGCTAGAGCCTTATCTAGAATCGCAGCTAGAGCCTTATCTAGAATCGCAGCTAGAGCCTTATCTAGAATCGCAGCTAGAGCCTTATCTAGAATCGCAGCTAGAGCCTTATCTAGAATCGCAGCTAGAGCCTTATCTAGAATCGCAGCTAGAGCCTTATCTAGACGCAGCTAGAGCCTTATCAGAATCGCAGCTAGATCCCTTATCTAGAATCGCAGCTAGAGCCTTATCTATGAATCGCAGCTAGAGCCTTATCTAGAATCGCAGCTAGAGCCTTATCTAGAATCGCAGCTAGAGCCTTATCTAGAATCGCAGCTAGAGCCTATCTAGAATCGCAGCTAGAGCCTTATCAGAATCGCAGCTAGAGCCTTATCTAGAATCGCAGCTAGAGCCTATCTAGAATCGCAGCTAGAGCCTATCTAGAATCGCAGCTAGAGCCTTATCTAGAATCGCAGCTAGAGCCTTATCTAGAATCGCAGCTAGAGCCTTATCTAGAATCGCAGCTAGAGCCTTATCTAGAATCACAGCTAGAGCCTTATCTAGAATCGCAGCTAGAGCCTTATCTAGAATCGCAGCTAGAGCCTTATCTAGAATCGCAGCTAGAGCCTTATCTAGAATCGCAGCTAGAGCCTTATCTAGAATCGCAGCTAGAGCCTTATCTAGAATCGCAGCTAGAGCCTTATCTAGAATCGCAGCTAGAGCCTTATCTAGAATCGCAGCTAGAGCCTTATCTAGAATCGCAGCTAGAGCCTTATCTAGAATCGCAGCTAGAGCCTTATCTAGAATCGCAGCTAGAGCCTTATCTAGAATCGCAGCTAGAGCCTTATCTAGAATCGCAGCTAGAGCCTTATCTAGAATCGCAGCTAGAGCCTTATCTAGAATCGCAGCTAGAGCCTTATCTAGAATCGCAGCTAGAGCCTTATCTAGAATCGCAGCTAGAGCCTTATCTAGAATCGCAGCTAGAGCCTTATCTAGAATCGCAGCTAGAGCCTTATCTAGAATCGCAGCTAGAGACTTATCTAGAATCGCAGCTAGAGCCTTATCTAGAATCGCAGCTAGAGCCTTATCTAGAATCGCAGCTAGAGCCTTATCTAGAATCGCAGCTAGATTCAGAGCCGTGACACCGCTCCGCACTCCGCGCATGGCTCAGCTCACTTGAGTGTGGTGGGATGGCGCCTCTCAACTAGTCGAGTCCACTCCCTGAGGTTCAGGCGGTACATGTTGGTCTCCTGGGTGGAGACGCCGTGGCACAGGTAAGTCCGCATGCCCAGCACCACCTCCAGGCCGCCGATGATTTCATTTTTAGACACGCAGCACCAGTCGCGGCAGCGACCGGCGCCTTTCAGGCGTTCGTTCAGCGGGTGCCGCTCGACGCCGAAGACTTCGTTGACCAACTGGGGGCCGAGAAACCGGCTGTACTGCTCGCGGTGGAGGCCAGGTACCATGCTCTGCTTCACTTCGCCGCTGATAGGTGTTGAAGCACAGTTCAATAAATAATGAATAATTGATTACGCCTGCTGCTTACTTCAGTCCATGGACTGGGGGGATGCCACACCCACGCCATACCGATTTAACAGCTGGGTGAACTGAAGCAATACAGAGTTGTTAAGTGTCTTGCTAAATGACACGATTTGTTTTAGTGGAGTCGGGAATCGAACCCCAGACCTTCAAGTCGTGAGTACCACGCTCAAACCACAAGTCCTCAACCTCTATCTTTCATTTCAGTAAGGTAGATTAAAAAGACAAATTGTTTGGGCCAAATGTACAGCCAGTGGCGCAGCCTCAGTTACTGTGCAAGCATTCAAATACTATGTACGCCTGTACAGTCCATGGACTGGTGAAAGCCACCAAGCCAACCAAAACTGCTGTACCAATCTAATGCTCGTACAGAGCGATGGGAAAGTTTCTGGCTGAGATTCGAACTCCAGATCATGCAGCTACGAAAAAAACAGTTGGATCATTTTATAACGCGATCAATCAATCACTCACCTGGTGATAAAGTACACGCAGTCAATTTCGTCACCCTGTCGCGTCACCTGCTCATTGTATTTGAATCGGGTTTTACTCAGGCCGCGCAACAGTTGCTGCCTAAACTTCACCGGCCAAGCTGAGAAATAAGCAAACTGTTCTATGAAGAACGCCTTGCCGGCCTCCTCGCGACGCATGTAGTCCTGCAGGGTTCTGTCGAACAAAGACTTGTCAATCACCAGCACCTGGCACAGATCCGAGTCCGGATTAACGATCACGCTAGCTGTGCGCAGAACTCCGTTTACTAGGGCCACCTCGCCAAATGCGTGGCCCGCTGTGCAAAGTTACGGTTGAGGTTCAGGTTGGGATTCAGGTTCGGGTTCAGGTTGAGGTTCAGGTTGGGATTCAGGTTGGAGTTCAGGTTGGGATTCAGGTTGGAGTTCAGTTCGGAGTTCAGGTTTGGGTTCAGGTTGGGGTTCAGGTTGGGGTTCAGGTTGGGGTTCAGGTTGGGGTTCAGGTTGGAGTTCAGGTTGAGGTTGAGGTTTAGGTTGGAGTTCAGGATGGAGTTCAGATTGAGGTTGAGGTTTAGGTTCAGGTTTGGGTTCAGGCTGGGGTTGAGGTTGAGGTTTAGTTTCAGGTTTGGGTCCAGGCTTAGGTTCAGGTGTAGGTTTTAGGTTAGGATTTGATGTTATTTATGTAGGGTCAGTTTTGAGTAGCCGAACGGTAACGCGTTCGACGCTCGAGGAGGTCCCTGAGCTCGAATCCGCGGTGAGGCCACATTCATTTTGGGCGCAGCCACGGAGACATGGCTTGGGTGCTTGTCGTGCCCCACGAGGGCCAAACCCCAATGGCACAGTGAAAGTGCACACTGCCTGACGCTGAGAAAGTCGGGGCAGATGTACGCATGTTTGTGTGTGCTCAGGTGTCTTAAATAAAGAGGTTTTTGAAATTCACAAAATCGAATAGCTTTTGTTTCTAACAGACTACTCGTGATAGTAGTAGGTAGATGATTATTTGAAAATAAGCTCCCTTTTAAGAAGGAAGTTCAGCATTGAAAACTCGAGACTTAGAATGCACCAGTGCACTCAGTACTCAAGCTTTCTTAGCCGCAGCGACTTCAAGGCTCACCATTGAAGGTGCCAACGGAGACGCCTAACAGGGCTTCAATTTCGGCAGGCTTTTTCTTCAGCAGCACGTCGCCTTCGTCGAAGCTTCTCGACTTCCGCTCGCTGCCGCCGCCGCCGCCATCAACGCCGTCGCCAACTTCAGCTTCGTCCTCTTCGTCCTGTTCTTCGGCCGTGTCGGCGCTGGAAATGCGAATGTCACACATTCCAGTGAGGATGATGTACATGGTGAAGCCGACATTGCCCTGCTTGATGAGGATCTGGTTTGGCTGGTAAGTCTCCAGCTTGCTGCCCTTCACTATCTCGTGCAGCACCTCTGGGGGAATTTGAAATAAAGAAGCAATTTGTACTTTGCCACATTTATATCCTTTACTCACATTTCTTACTTTTTTCTCATTTCCCACCTTATTCACTCACCAATACCTAATTTACTCACTTAATTTTTCATTCAATCATTTTCTGCCTTGGTTACTCCCTTTTTGCCTTATTCACTCATTTCCCACCTTATTCACTTATTTCCCACCTCATTCACTCATTTCCCACCTCATTCACTCATTTCCCACCTCATTCACTCAGTTCCCACTTTATTCACTCAGTTCCCACCTCATTCACTCATTTCCCACCTCATTCACTCATTTCCCACCTCATTCACTCATTTCCCACCTCATTCACTATTTCCCACATCATTCACTCATTTCCCACCTCATTCACTCATTTCCCACCTCATTCACTCATTTCCCACCTCATTCACTATTTCCCACCTCATTCACTCATTTCCCACCTCATTCACTCATTTCCCACCTCATTCACTATTTCCCACCTCATTCACTCATTTCCCACCTCATTCCCTCATTTTCCACCTCATTCACTCATTTCCCACCTCATTCACTCATTTCCTACCTCATTCACTCATTTCCCACCTCATTCACTTATGACAGAAGCCTCAGAAACAATTCAGCCAGCAGACGCGCTCACCATCTTGAATCTCGCCCAGCACAGTCACCTTGCCCTGCTTGGCGTCCCTATTAGACATCTCGCGAAGCCACTTCATCAGCACCTTGATCTCCTCTTCAAGGCGTTCCTCGACAGACTTTTTGAGAACCGCCAGAGCGATCTCGTGCATCTCCTGACCAGCGAGCTGCATTCTGGAGAACTCTACGCGACTGCCTTTGGCGATGGCGAGGTAGTCCTGACTATACTCATGCGAGCATAGAAACACACACACACACACACATCAGGTGCACAGTTTATATAAGTTTCTACTATAGAAGCTACCTTACCTGCACACACACACACACACTTCAATGGCAACCCTTACCTCAATGCCCTGTCCTCACCTCGCATCTATTGCTTCTTTTTCATCTAGTCTGGCTTCACCTAATCTATCTGCGTGGGGTTTGTTGCCAAGGCGTACTTCTTTTACCCCTCTCTCTCTCGCACACTCAAGCACCCTAGGCAACCCGGCCAACCAATCACAGGCCTTCTAAATTGCCATCATCTGTCGCCTGTCTCAGTCTAGCTCACTTAAGTTAATTTTCAAATTTATATACTGAAAATATCACGCTCGTGAGGCTGGAGCAACATGAAATCTGTCTAGCTGTGGCTTCTGTATTTGGGTAGCAAAATGATTACTTTTTTCCTTTCTTGCAGGTAAATGTTTAAATATTATGAGAGAAAGTTCTATTATAGTGAACAAGAAGAAATTGGTGAACAGCATATAATTATTAGGGAAACTGAATTGAGATATGAAAATATTAATTAAATAATCAAGTCATTTTTTATACGAGGGGTGTCCCGAAAGGCCGTGCACTTTCTTTATTTCAGCCGGTTCTGAGCAACCAAAAATATTCAGACTGCAGCAGTTACAAAGAAAATTATCTGCCCGCAAAAATGACCTGCTGTTTGTTCATGTATCTACTGTCATTCTCGGGATATTTTACTTTTAGTGCCCCACCCCCAGCACCACTTCTACAAAGTGCCGTAGACAACAGCTTTCCATCTGATGCACTTCAACGAAACATCCGTAACACTAAAAAAACTGAAAAAAGAACTGTAAAAGTTTAATCATCGACATTGTCCTGGGGCTTCTCTACGTAGTCCCCACCACGCTGTACACACTTCTGCCATCGGGTGTGCATGTCGTCGATGGCATCGGCAAAATCTGAGCGTGGCATCTCATGAAGGAGAACTTGGCGAGTCAAAGCCTCGAGATCCCCACGACAAGCAAATATTCGTCCACGCAGAAGCTTCTTCATTTTTGGAAAGATCGCGAAATCAGCTGGTGACAAATCCGGAGAATAGGGTGGGTGTGAGAGCAACTCGAAGTTGGCCTGCTCAATCGTCTCCACTGTCTTCTTGGCCGTGTGGGGGCGTGCATTGTCATGGTGGAGAAGGTACGGCTTCTCACCTGACCGACGCTTGTTCTGGATATCAGCCTGAGTTTCTGTACTGTGGCGCAGTAGCGGTCAGCATTAATCGTCTGCCCTTCTTCCAAGAACTCGACTGTGAGTGGGCCAGATCGATCGAAGAAAATCGTCATCATGATTTTCTTGGAGTGCTTGTCGCGGTGAGCCTTCACAGGAGGTTGAGATCCCTTTTTCGCCCAAACACGGCTTTCCTCCTTCGTCTCAGGGTCGAAAAATGGGATCCCTGTTTCGTCCCCAGAGATGACCAGATTGCGGACATCATCCCAGCCACCTTGCTCCTGAACAAACCTGAGGTTGGATGCTGAAATCTCCAGTCGGAGAGCTTTGAGGTCGGGCGTGAGGAGACGCGGCACCCAGCGGGCCGAGATCTTGGACAGCTCCAACTGCTCTGTCATTGTGCGATGAATTGTGGACTTCGGGCTGCCGAGTATGTCTGCGATCTCGCGGACTGTCAGTCTGGCATCAGTTTCAAGCAATTCTTGAATTTGTTCACCAAGGAGTTTGTTTACAGGCGATTGCGGCCGCCCACTGCGCTGCTGGTCAGAGACTGTCAGCTGGCCACTATTGAAGCGTTCAATCCAGCCATAAATGGCCCTCAGTTTAAGACCACTGTCTCCATGTTGCTCTTGAAGATGGTCAGCAATCCAACTGGCATTCCAGCCTGCAGTCCACAGGGCAAAAATCTGGCTGCGTTGGCTCTCGACGCTGTGCACTGAGCTCATCTTGGCAACAAGAGTGCAAAACTTCAGCGAAAACTTTGAAAACCCAGGTGCTCACAAATGCTCGCCCTTTCATGACATGGGCTCGGCCAAACGAAGGACGCCATTTTCACCATAGACAATCCAGAGTAAAGAAATTTTACCCCAAAGTGCATAACTCATCCAATCTGACATGACTGAAGTTCGACACCATTTTCAATAGATCGATAAAGCTCGAAAACTCTGCTTACGGCACTTTGTAGAAGTGGTACAGGGGGTGGGGCACTAAAAGTAAAATATCCCGAGAATGGCAGTAGATACATGAAGAAACAGCAGGTCATTTTTGCGGGCAGATAATTGCCTTTGTAACTGCTGCAGTCTGAATATTTTTGGTTGCTCAGAACCGGCTGAAATAAAGAAAGTGCACGGACTTTTGGGGCACCCCTCGTACTTTTCTTGTTCTTATTTAATATTTATCAACACATACATTTATTTATATGTATAATGTGTATTGTCTTATTATTCTCAGAACTTTTTCTGTTTTTTAGCTAGGCTACAACCTCTCTAGCCTAGAGGTTGTAGCCTAGTGATAGGTTGTAGCCTAGTGATAGGTTGTAGCCTAGTGATAGGTTGTAGCCTAGTGAGAGGTTGTAGCCTAGTGAGAGGTTGTAGCCTAGTGAGAGGTTGTAGCCTAGTGAGAGGTTGTAGCCTAGTGAGAGGTTGTAGCCTAGTGAGAGGTTGTAGCCTAGTGAGAGGTTGTAGCCCAGTGAGAGGTTGTAGCCTAGTGAGAGGTTGTAGCCTAGTGGTTAGGGCGTCGGACTCACGACTTGAAGGTCGGGAGTTCGATTCCCGACTCCACTGAACAATTTGTGTCCTTTAGCAAGACACTTAACTCTGCATTGCTTCAGTTCACCCAGCTGTTAAATGGGTGCCAGCATCAGCTGGGATAACTGAAGGTGGGTGTGGCGTCCCCCCAGTCCATGGACTGAACAGCTGTACGCAGCCTTCAGATGCGCCGCGCATTAGCTGCGGCTGTGCTGTCGGCTGCACATCTGACCCAATTGGGGCAGGTGCAATCAATTAATTATTATTAAATTAATTATTTATTTTAGCTAAAGCTATAAAAAGTGATCGTAATTTGTTTGCAAAGCGCTTTAACAAATTTGATAGCGAAAGATTTTTGTAAAGAAATCTAAATCTGATCATTGACTAGTAGACACACTTGACTTTAATATAACGGATCAGGTTATAAAGTTTTACTCACATCTCACATCTCGCCTTTGAGAAGAAAAAAAAACATTGAAGTGACCCATTGCGTTTTTTTAATTAACCGGAACGTATTTAGAACCCGGAATTGAGCCTTTCATGCAGGGCAGTTTAAATTATAACTTCATAATATAAACTGAACAGTGCTATATGAAATGCCAACTTAACATCTGACACTGCACCTTGTGATGAGCACTTTTAATACAATTTTCATTTTTTCATTTTTTTACCGGATATTGAAATACCGCTTCTCACGGTTTGTATTCAACGAGCGCTTTAGAGTTCATTTTGCCCTGTTATACGATGAGTTCACATGCTGCTATATGAGTTGAATTATAAATAAACAAATGATTAAAGGAGCTATATATTATTGCCTATAAATATTAATGTAATAATAAATAAAACGTTTTTAAGCTACAAAAATAAATCAGACGACAACAGAACTGCATCAGACTGGAACAGAACTGCATCAGACTACAACAGAACCGCATCAGACTACAACAGAACCGCATCAGACTATAACTGACTGCATCAGACTACAACAGAACCGCATCAGACTACAACTGAACTGCATCAGACTACAACAGAACTGCATCAGACTATAACTGACTGCATCAGACTACAACTGACTGCATCAGACTATAACTGACTGCATCAGACTACAACTGACTGCATCAGACTACAACAGAACTGCATCAGACTACAACAGAACTGCATCAGACTACAACTGACTGCATCAGACTACAACAGAACTGCATCAGACTACAACAGAACTGCATCAGACTACAACTGACTGCATCAGACTACAACTGACTGCATCAGACTACAACAGAACTGCATCAGACTATAACTGACTGCATCAGACTACAACTGACTGCATCAGACTACAACTGACTGCATCAGACTACAACAGAACTGCATCAGACTATAACTGACTGCATCAGACTACAACAGAACTGCATCAGACTATAACTGACTGCATCAGACTACAACTGACTGCATCAGACTACAACAGAACTGCATCAGACTACAACTGACTGCATCAGACTACAACAGAACTGCATCAGACTACAACTGACTGCATCAGACTACAACTGACTGCATCAGACTACAACAGAACTGCATCAGACTATAACTGACTGCATCAGACTACAACAGAACTGCATCAGACTACAACAGAACTGCATCAGACTACAACTGACTGCATCAGACTATAACAGAACTGCATCAGACTACAACTGACTGCATCAGACTACAACAGAACTGCATCAGACTACAACTGACTGCATCAGACTACAACAGAACTGCATCAGACTACAACTGACTGCATCAGACTATAACAGAACTGCATCAGACTACAACTGACTGCATCAGACTACAACAGAACTGCATCAGACTACAACAGAACTGCATCAGACTATAACTGACTGCATCAGACTACAACAGAACTGCATCAGACTACAACTGACTGCATCAGACTACAACAGAACTGCATCAGACTACAACAGAACTGCATCAGACTACAACTGACTGCATCAGACTACAACTGACTGCATCAGACTACAACTGACTGCATCAGACTACAACAGAACTGCATCAGACTACAACAGAACTGCATCAGACTACAACAGAACTGCATCAGACTACAACAGAACTGCATCAGACTACAACTGACTGCATCAGACTACAACTGACTGCATCAGACTACAACAGAACCGCATCAGACTACAACTGACTGCATCAGACTACAACTGACTGCATCAGACTACAACTGACTGCATCAGACTACAACTGACTGCATCAGACTACAACTGACTGCATCAGACTACAACAGAACCGCATCAGACTATAACTGACTGCATCAGACTACAACAGAACCGCATCAGACTATAACTGACTGCATCAGACTATAACTGACTGCATCAGACTACAACTGACTGCATCAGACTACAACAGAACTGCATCAGACTACAACAGAACTGCATCAGACTACAACAGAACTGCATCAGACTACAACAGAACTGCATCAGACTACAACAGAACTGCATCAGACTATAACTGACTGCATCAGACTACAACAGACTGCATCAGACTACAACAGAACCGCATCAGACTATAACTGACTGCATCAGACTACAACAGAACCGCATCAGACTATAACTGACTGCATCAGACTATAACTGACTGCATCAGACTACAACTGACTGCATCAGACTACAACAGAACTGCATCAGACTACAACAGAACTGCATCAGACTACAACAGAACTGCATCAGACTACAACAGAACTGCATCAGACTACAACAGAACTGCATCAGACTACAACAGAACTGCATCAGACTACAACAGAACTGCATCAGACTACAACTGACTGCATCAGACTATAACTGACTGCATCAGACTACAACTGACTGCATCAGACTACAACTGACTGCATCAGACTATAACTGACTGCATCAGACTATAACTGACTGCATCAGACTACAACTGACTGCATCAGACTATAACTGACTGCATCAGACTATAACTGACTGCATCAGACTATAACTGACTGCATCAGACTACAACTGACTGCATCAGACTATAACTGACTGCATCAGACTACAACAGAACTGCATCAGACTACAACTGACTGCATCAGACTACAACTGACTGCATCAGACTACAACTGACTGCATCAGACTACAACTGACTGCATCAGACTACAACTGACTGCATCAGACTACAACAGAACTGCATCAGACTACAACTGACTGCATCAGACTACAACAGAACTGCATCAGACTACAACTGACTGCATCAGACTACAACTGACTGCATCAGACTACAACAGAACTGCATCAGACTACAACAGAACTGCATCAGACTACAACAGAACTGCATCAGACTACAACAGAACTGCATCAGACTACAACTGACTGCATCAGACTACAACTGACTGCATCAGACTACAACAGAACCGCATCAGACTATAACTGACTGCATCAGACTACAACAGAACCGCATCAGACTATAACTGACTGCATCAGACTATAACTGACTGCATCAGACTACAACAGAACTGCATCAGACTACAACAGAACTGCATCAGACTACAACAGAACTGCATCAGACTACAACAGAACTGCATCAGACTATAACTGACTGCATCAGACTATAACTGACTGCATCAGACTACAACTGACTGCATCAGACTATAACTGACTGCATCAGACTACAACAGAACTGCATCAGACTACAACTGACTGCATCAGACTACAACTGACTGCATCAGACTACAACTGACTGCATCAGACTACAACTGACTGCATCAGACTACAACTGACTGCATCAGACTACAACTGACTGCATCAGACTACAACTGACTGCATCAGACTACAACTGACTGCATCAGACTACAACAGAACTGCATCAGACTACAACTGACTGCATCAGACTACAACAGAACTGCATCAGACTACAACTGACTGCATCAGACTACAACTGACTGCATCAGACTACAACAGACTGCATCAGACTACAACAGAACTGCATCAGACTACAACTGACTGCATCAGACTACAACAGAACTGCATCAGACTACAACTGACTGCATCAGACTACAACTGACTGCATCAGACTACAACAGAACCGCATCAGACTATAACTGACTGCATCAGACTACAACAGAACCGCATCAGACTATAACTGACTGCATCAGACTATAACTGACTGCATCAGACTACAACAGAACTGCATCAGACTACAACAGAACTGCATCAGACTACAACAGAACTGCATCAGACTACAACAGAACTGCATCAGACTATAACTGACTGCATCAGACTATAACTGACTGCATCAGACTACAACTGACTGCATCAGACTACAACTGACTGCATCAGACTACAACTGACTGCATCAGACTATAACTGACTGCATCAGACTATAACTGACTGCATCAGACTACAACTGACTGCATCAGACTACAACTGACTGCATCAGACTACAACAGAACTGCATCAGACTACAATAGAACTGCATCAGACTACAACAGAACCGCATCAGACTACAACAGAACTGCATCAGACTACAACAGAACCGCATCAGACTACACCAGAACTGCATCAGACTACAACAGAACCGCATCAGACTACAACAGAACTGCATCAGACTACAACAGAACTGCATCAGACTACAACAGAACCGCATCAGACTACAACAGAACTGCATCAGACTACAACAGAACTGCATCAGACTACAACAGAACTGCATCAGACTACAACAGAACTGCATCAGACTACAACAGAACTGCATCAGACTACAACAGAATACATCAGACTGGAACAGAACCGCATCAGACTACAATAGAACTGCACAAAATTCATGAATTTTCTTCGTTTCTATTCTGGGCGTCCTGCATGTTCATTGGCGCCACCTTCCTCAAATTTCGGTCGTTCTCCCTAGTCCAGCCAGTGAGTTTCTCGCGCACCCTCAGCATGAACAGGTGCATCTCTTCATCGTCCATGCGCTGCAACCAGATCCGGCGTCGCCATAGCAACAACGCCCTGACGCAGTCAATGATAAAAGTGCACAAGCCTAAAGTGAGGGCACCGCCGAACAAAGCTAATATTCCTGAATAGTTTTGGGCGAAAAAAATCTTGATATATTCCATCAGACTTGGCGGCGGCTGCAGTTCCAATACGAATCGAGCGGCCATAAACACGTCGGTCAGTTCGATGTTTGTTAAAACTAGAACCGCGTGCCTCTTCTTCTCATTTTCTTGCGCTATCTTTAAGGTATCACTGTCATCGTCGTCTGGCGGTGGCGGGTCCTCGAAAGGATTTGTGGAGTTGTCGTTTCGAACGAACATCAACTGGATGTAGCACTCGTACACACCTTCCATGTGCGCCGCCATGGCGCTGATTTGAGCTACTCCAGCTTGGTCCAGACTCTGCTTCAGCGAGTGGGTTTGCCACAATGGATTCTGGGGTTTGCCGCCGCTGTGCTCACTCCTGCGATAGTTTGAGACCGATCCATTAAAACCGAGAAAGCCTTCTGCTCCACCTCCTAATGAAATTAACACTCAGTTATCGCTACTGCCGCGATTCTAGCTCCTCCTGCTGCGATTCTAGCGTTGGCTCCTGCTGCGATTCTAGCTACCACTGCTGCGATTCTAGCTACCACTGCTGCGATTCTAGCGTTGGCTCCTGCTGCGATTCTAGCTACCACTGCTGCGATTCTAGCTACCACTGCTGCGATTCTAGCGTTGGCTCCTGCTGCGATTCTAGCTACCACTGCTCCTCCTGCTGCGATTCTAGCTACCACTGCTCCTCCTGCTGCGATTCTAGCTACCACTGCTCCTCCTGCTGCGGTTCTAGCTACCACTGCTCCTCCTGCTGCGATTCTAGCTACCACTGCTCCTCCTGCTGCGATTCTAGCTCCTCCTGCTGCGGTTCTAGCTACCACTGCTCCTCCTGCTGCGATTCTAGCTCCTCCTGCTGCGGTTCTAGCTACCACTGCTCCTCCTGCTGCGGTTCTAGCTACCACTGCTCCTCCTGCTGCGATTCTAGCTACCACTGCTCCTCCTGCTGCGATTCTAGCTCCTCCTGCTGCGGTTCTAGCTACCACTGCTCCTCCTGCTGCGATTATACCTACCACTGCTCCTCCTGCTGCGATTCTAGCTCCTCCTGCTGCGGTTCTAGCTACCACTGCTCCTCCTGCTGCTATTATACCTACCACTGCTCCTACTGCTGCGAATCTAGCTCCTCCTGCTGCGGTTCTAGCTACCACTGCTCCTCCTGCTGCGATTCTACCTACCACTGCTCCTACTGCTGCGAATCTAGCTCCTCCTGCTGCGGTTCTAGCTACCACTGCTCCTCCTGCTGCGATTCTAGCTCCTCCTGCTGCGGTTCTAGCTACCACTGCTCCTCCTGCTGCGATTCTAGCTCCTCCTGCTGCGGTTCTAGCTACCACTGCTCCTCCTGCTGCGGTTCTAGCTACCACTGCTCCTCCTGCTGCGATTCTAGCTCCTCCTGCTGCGGTTCTAGCTACCACTGCTCCTCCTGCTGCGATTCTAGCTCCTCCTTTTGCGATTCTAGCTACCACTGCACGTCCTGCTGCGATTCTAGCTACCACTGCTCCTCCTGCTGTGGTTCTAGCTACCACTGCTCCTCCTGCTGCGATTCTAGCTCCTCCTGCTGCGGTTCTAGCTACCACTGCTCCTCCTGCTGCGATTCTAGCTACCACTGCTCCTCCTGCTGCGATTCTAGCTCCTCCTGCTGCGGTTCTAGCTACCACTGCTCCTCCTGCTGCGATTCTAGCTCCTCCTGCTGCGGTTCTAGCTACCACTGCTCCTCCTGCTGCGGTTCTAGCTACCACTGCTCCTCCTGCTGCGATTCTAGCTACCACTGCTCCTCCTGCTGCGATTCTAGCTCCTCCTGCTGCGGTTCTAGCTACCACTGCTCCTCCTGCTGCGATTATACCTACCACTGCTCCTCCTGCTGCGATTCTAGCTCCTCCTGCTGCGGTTCTAGCTACCACTGCTCCTCCTGCTGCTATTATACCTACCACTGCTCCTACTGCTGCGAATCTAGCTCCTCCTGCTGCGGTTCTAGCTACCACTGCTCCTCCTGCTGCGATTCTAGCTACCACTGCTCCTCCTGCTGCGATTCTAGCTCCTCCTGCTGCGGTTCTAGCTACCACTGCTCCTCCTGCTGCGATTCTAGCTCCTCCTGCTGCGGTTCTAGCTACCACTGCTCCTCCTGCTGCGATTCTAGCTCCTCCTGCTGCGGTTCTAGCTACCACTGCTCCTCCTGCTGCGGTTCTAGCTACCACTGCTCCTCCTGCTGCGATTCTAGCTCCTCCTGCTGCGGTTCTAGCTACCACTGCTCCTCCTGCTGCGATTCTAGCTCCTCCTTTTGCGATTCTAGCTACCACTGCACGTCCTGCTGCGATTCTAGCTACCACTGCTCCTCCTGCTGTGGTTCTAGCTACCACTGCTCCTCCTGCTGCGATTCTAGCTCCTCCTGCTGCGGTTCTAGCTACCACTGCTCCTCCTGCTGCGATTCTAGCTACCACTGCTCCTCCTGCTGCGATTCTAGCTACCACTGCTCCTCCTGCTGTGGTTCTAGCTACCACTGCTCCTCCTGCTGCGATTCGATTCTTGGCCCCACCTGCAATTCTTGGAGTTATGTGTTCCATAACCTAAATCAGCTGTCCGAATCGTAGATAAGTAGGCCAGTGGCAGGCAGAAACTCACAGAGGCGAAGGTGTGAATGACCAGAAAATCCGCCATGCCCCCATTACGGTCGGCGTCACATTGGTCAGGGCACCGATCGGACATGTCAGGTTGAAGTGGCTGTCTTCCGGCAGCTTAATGATGGTGTCCAGAACAGGCACGGGAAAGAAGCACGCGGTGTTGGGAGGTCTGCCAGGCGCGCGCTGAACCATCATCTGGTAGAGCCCGGCATCTGAGGTAACTACGGAGAGCACGTGGAGCGCTTCTGAGTCGAAGCGGACTCTCTCTGTTGCTTTTAACGGCTGCGTAGTTTGTGATTGAGCGAAAAATTCCTTTCTAATGTGTTCAATGCTCTGTACATTATTTACTTGAAATTATCTACCATTATCTTCGCTTACTGATACATTCTCCAAATACTCTACCCTCTGTCTCAATCCTCTACCCCTCTCTCTTAATCCTCTTCCCCTCTCTCTTAATCCTCTACCCCTCTCTCTTAATCCTCTTCCCCTCTCTCTTAATCCTCTACCCCTCTCTCTTAATCCTCTACCCTCTCTCTTAATCCTCTACCCCTCTCTCTTAATCCTCTACCCCTCTCTCTTAATCCTCTACCCTCTCTCTTAATCCTCTACCCCTCTCTCTTAGTCCTCTACCCATCTCTCTTAATCCTCTTCCCCTCTCTCTTAATCCTCTAACCCTCTCTCTTAATCCTCTACCCCTCTCTCTTAATCCTCTTCCCCTCTCTCTTAATCCTCTACCCCTCTCTCTTAATCCTCTACCCTCTCTCTTAATCCTCTACCCCTCTCTCTTAATCCTCTACCCTCTCTCTTAATCCTCTACCCCTCTCTCTTAGTCCTCTACCCATCTCTCTTAATCCTCTACCCCTCTCTCTTAGTCCTCTACCCATCTCTCTTAATCCTCTTCCCCTCTCTCTTAATCCTCTAACCCTCTCTCTTAATCCTCTACCCCTCTCTCTTAATCCTCTACCCCTCTCTCTTAATCCTCTAACCCTCTCTCTTAATCCTCTACCCCTCTCTCTTAATCCTCTACCCCTCTCTCTTAATCCTCTAACCCTCTCTCTTAATCCTCTAACCCTCTCTCTTAATCCTCTTCCCCTCTCTCTTAATCCTCTACCTGGCTCTCTTAATCCTCTTCCCCTCTCTCTTAATCCTCTAACCCTCTCTCTTAATCCTCTACCCCTCTCTCTTAATCCTCTACCCCTCTCTCTTAATCCTCTACCTGGCTCTCTTAATCCTCTTCCCCTCTCTCTTAATCCTCTAACCCTCTCTCCCAACCCTCTACCTGGCTCTCTTAATCCTCTACCCCTCTCTCTTAATCCTCTACCAGTCTCTCTCTTAATCCTCTACCCGAATCTCCTAATCGTCTTTCCCAGTCCCCCCTCCCAACCTGATTGTCCTTCGTCCAGAAATAGCGCCTCTCAGGAAACCGACCCGGCAGGTCGAACAGTCGCTTCCTGATGTCCTGTTCGGGGCCGCAGCTCAGGTAGAGCTCGGAGCCAGTGACCGGGGCGCTCTGTCCCATGTGCGCGAATGCCGCCTCCTGCGATGTGGCCCTGAGGGCGTCCCGCATGAAGCGCCTCTCATCTTCGTACAGCTGCACAGAGAACGGGCAGTGCGCCAGCAGGCACTGGCTCATCTCCTTGTCAGGCCCGACGCACGGCCGACCGTGGTGCTGCGGCAGCGGGCACCTGCACTGCCGGACCCGGACGCCCACACCGATGCCGCAGGACGCGTCACACATCTCCACGTGCGACCAGGGGCACCAGGCGCCGTGCAGTGGGCAGGGCGTTGATTGCCGGCAGGTGATCCGCTTCATGTCGAAGCCGGAGCAGGGGATGCCGCCGCCCGAAGGAGTCGGATTGTTGCACATGCGTCGCAGCTGAGGTCAACGACGTAGGAGAGATTTAGAGAATAGTAAAATATACAATACGTAACGCGCTACTTAAAGTAATAATATTACAAGGAAACCTAAGCTATAACTGTGAATCTATTTTTAGGAATGAGTTATGATGACTCATTTGCTATTTTTAGAAACGAAGTCAAGAATCCGTTCTAGACAGCTGTATTTGCTTATTCTCCCATATATGGCAATGCTCACTAAAAAACCCCCTCAAAACGCAGCTGAACAAAAAAATTTACCTAATTAAACACTTGGTCCTAATCCGGTTTTCCTAAAAATTAAATTTTATTGAATTTACTATACTATAGACCAGATATTGATGTTGTTCAAGAGAGATAAGGTGAACTATATAATCTGTGTTTTTATTTCAAATTTTCTAGGAATTGAAAATCCAGTCCAACCTCCCGGTGCCCGAGGCCGCAGCTGACAGAGCAGGCGGACGGGGTGCCCCACTCGCTCCAGCCGCCGTTAATCTTCGGGCACTGCATAGAAACCGGGCACGAGTTGGCCCGCACTCCAATTGGCTTGCCCTGGCGCTTCATTTTCGCCAGTGCGCGACGATCGCGACAGGAGCCGCGCTCAGCTGCCGGGTTCTGGTGCGACGTCAGGCCGGAGCAGTGCCGGCGCTGACTGCGTTGACGACTGCCGCAGTTGCCTTCAGTAGGGGATGTCAGTAGGATATATCAGTAGGGGATGTGTCAGTAGCGGATCTGTCAGTGGAGATGTGTCAGTGGGGATGTGTCAGTAGGGGATGCTTCAGTAAGGGGATGTGTCAGTAAGGGGATGTTTCAGAAAGGAATGTGTCAGTAGGGAGTGTGTCATCAGCTGGGATGTCATTAGAATGATATTCTGTGGTGAGCCAGCAAGCTCTACTATGAGTAGCACAATTAAAATATGTGCTACATCAAATAGATCAAATAGACTCGCCAGTGTGACAGTCAGAGTAGGCGGACCATTCAGTCCACCAAGGCCTGCAGAGTCCTCTGCTATAGATTTTGGCGCAGTCTTCAGTTTCAACTTGGCTTCGGCAAGCGCTGGCTGAGTTGCAGTGCTCAAAGTCCACTGAAGATCGGCAGCTGTAGCGATAGGCTGCGATGGCGCCCGGTGCGCAATGTCCAGTATGGCTGGAGTCAGGACAGCGCCACCATTTTGTTGGCGCACAGTCCTGCGCCCTGGCTATGAACGGTGATAGGCCTGCCAGAGTGATGACTAATCCTAGAAGGATATTTAACGGTAACTGACACATCCACGAGTTATTTATCGGCAGTTTTGCACCTTAATTCAGATGAGCTTCTTGGCGAAAGATGCCGTTCAGAATACATTCTATTTTATATTTTCTGCGCTAATTATTTTCATAATTTTTTTGCCATAGACAGCAGTGACTCTCCTCACTTTTCCACTATTTTTAGGACGCCCACGTAGAATAGCATGGGGTGAGTGGCAGAGCGGTTAACGTGTTTGCCTGTCGCACCAAGGTCCCTGAGTTCGATTCCGCGACGAGGCCACATTCATTTAGGGCGCAGCCGCGGAGAAAAGGCTTGGGGGCTTGTCGTGCAATTTACGCCCATGAGGGCCAACCTCCAAGGCACAGTGAGAGTGTACACTGCCTGACGATGAGCAAATCACGACGTGTGTGCGTGTGTGCTCAGGAGTCAGCGGAATGGGCAGAATTGCCTCCTCGCTGGCTGCAGGTCTAGTGTCACTAAATGATGTGCCATTGCCCTTAACCCTCCTGCAATTATTATTATTATTTATTATTACAGAATAGCATAATAGAAGTTGCCCCTGTCCGATTGACCCAGGTTTTACAGCCAGGGGCGCTGTGTACAACTCTTCAGTCCGTGGACAAGGGAGACCGCCACACCGACCCAAATTTCAATCCCTATAAACTGAAGGGAATAAAATGTCTTGCTCAAGGGCAAAATTTTTCCTCCTTGGCCTGAGAATCGAACTCTCGACCTCACGATCAGAAGTCTAGAGCTCGAATCCCGAGGCATCAGGCTGCCTAGCGAAAGAGAGGAAATTTGAAATTGAGATAAAAAAACTTGAGAATTGGATAAGCGCAGACCTGGACTATGGGATAAATAGAGAATGGGATTAAACAGGATTTGGGAAGGTTGGGCGCAGACATGCAGAGAAGGGATAAATATAGAAGCATTGTGATTCGAAAGCAGTGAATACATGGAGATGTTAAAAAAACAGAAATAATTTGCTGCTGCGAGGCAAGCCTTTTGAAGCAATTCCCATTGCCAAAATAATTTTTTTTTAAGCAAGACTTCAGCTACAGTATTCAATTTGTATAATTGACGCGGAATATTCCCACAAAACTGTTGTCATGCGATTTGATTTTTAAAGGATCAAAATATAACAAAAACGCCGTCCACTGATTCTTCTGTCTCGTTGAAATTGGAAATTTAAATTCACTTCCTGGAATTCATTCTGTGCCAACTGGTCGGTTGTAAATAACACTGCCAGCTTATGCTTTTCTGGCGAGTTTACAGGATTTAGGAATATTGGAGCAGCTCATTGCTTGGATGTTCCGTTTTTTGTACGCGGCACTGAAGTAGGAGTGTATTTTGTAGCACTTATGCTTACATAATTACATTATAGTAATCGATGTAAACCTTATACTAATGACACTTTTCAAACCCTGTGTACACAACTGTTCAGTCCATGGACTGAACCGCCCCGCCCTTCGATCTAATTTTGTAGCTGGATAAACTGAAGACTTTTGAACAGTTGTCTAAAGTACAAGTAATTTGAAAGTCTCAAGACATTCAATATAACATTCTAGATTTGGATATTCTGCAGTCATAGTATCTGAATTATTTAACTTGTTGTTTGAATATAATATTTGACAGTTCGCTCGTGTAATTCCAAAAATTACGCCGTTGTAGTTTAAATAAAAAAATATTTGTTCAAAATACGCGAATTCATTAGGGTTTTGGTGCTTTTAGGTCAAGTTTTTTTATATACTTCTACTAATACCAGAAATAATTTGTGCGGGTCACAAGAATAACACAGAACACTTATAGGCACATAGATATACGATTAGCAAACATCAAACATGGAATATGTACAACATGGGGCTGATAGTCTTGATATGCTTGCTTAAAATGTTGATAAATTTAAGCGTTGCTTAAATTAAATTAATTAAAAATCTGCCAGTCATATACAGGTACTAAATGAGTATTCTCGATGTGTTTAGACGCTGTCGCAAATACACGGAACGGAGATGAGAGGGAACAGATAATGGGGGTTGAGTGAGTGGCTGACGTAAAATACGTGGCTGCTGAGTGTTTGTGGGAGATTCCTACATTTTCTGTATACTATTTTGGCTTTGATCTGCTTTCAGATGCTGGCTGGTTTCTTTATCTTGCTGGATCTAACATCAATCATCAATCCAGCTAGATCAATCATCTATCCAGCTAGATCATTCATCAATCCAGCTAGATCATTCATCTATCCAGCTAGATCATTCATCTATCCAGCTAGATCATTCATCTATCCAGCTAGATCATTCATCAATCCAGCTAGATCATTCATCAATCCAGCTAGATCATTCATCAATCCAGCTAGATCATTCATCAATCCAGCTAGATCAATCATCTATCCAGCTAGATCAATCATCTATCCAGCTAGATCAATCATCCATGCAGCTAGATCATAGCCAGTTGCTGATTAATCTCGTGCAGCACGGCGCTAGCGCAATGATTTCTATGCACAGAATATGTTGCCAAGGACTCCCTTGGTGACGGAAACGAGCCGGAGCCGGTTGTCCCCGTCAGAAATGTGGACGTTGACGACGATTGCCGATCGCTGCCAGCGTCAGCTGCCGACGATGTCGACGCTGTCTGCGGCGGCGAATTCAGCTGACCACTGAGACACACCGACACCGTCTGTGAGGCCGGCTGGCCATCCGACGACTGCATCGGCGCCGGGAGCTTCAGCAGCGCCTCCGCGGCTGGCGGCATCGGCAGGCAAGTCGAAGGTGGCGGTATCTGCTTGCTGAGGTGCACCCTGGCCAGCCGTTCCTCTTCGCGGCGCCGCCTGGCCGCCAGATAGCGTCTGGTTGCTAGGCAACCGGCAACACTCGCCACCAACAGAAGGGCCGAGACGCCGGCTGCGCAGCCACCCACCAATTGGGCGTTGCCAAGGACGCCGTTGTCTGGTTACGGGGGGTTGGTAAAACAAGATTTCGTTCAAGGTAAAGTGGTTCTATAATCCCGTTTCTATCATTCCCCTTTTTAATCCCCATTCTGTCATCCCATTTCTGTAGTCCCATTTCCATCATCCCATTTCTCATTTCCATAATCTCATATCTGTCATCCCATTTCTGTCATCCCATATCTGTCATCCCATATCTGTCATCCCATTTCTGTCATCCCATTTCTGTCATCCCATATCTGTCATCCCATATCTGTCATCCCATTTCTGTCATCCCATTTCTGTCATCCCATATCTGTCATCCCATTTCTGTCATCCCATATCTGTCATCCCATATCTGTCATATCATATCTGTCATCCCATATCTGTCATCCCATTTCTGTCATCCCATTTCTGTCATCCCATATCTGTCATCCCATATCTGTCATCCCATTTCTGTCATCCCATTTTCGAAATCCCATATCTGTCATCCCATTTCTGTAGTCCCATTTCTGTAGTCCCGTTTTTATCGTCCCATTTTTAAATCCCATTTTTTAAATTCCATTTCTCTCATTCCATTCTTGTTTTCTTATAATTGTTCCCAAATTATTTTAACAATGAACCTCATTTGGAGTGGAATTTCCAGCAAGTGATGATAAGACGACGAAAAGATGGGAAAAAATAGAGGGGAAATTGTCACAAAAAAGCAAAGAAAAGCAAAGAGAAGCAGAAGATGATGGGGGGTTTTGTCAGATGAGAGAGAGAGAGAGCAGCAGCAAACGGAAAGAAGGCATTATAATTTTGTCGGACATGTGCGCTCCTGGCTGATTATGTAACTCCACTCGCGCAGCCAGAGAGACGAGCTCCAGCCACAGCAGCTGTTGCAATTTTCTAAAAAAAATGGGTGGCGACCCCGACGACCCCGAAGCTCCGCCCACCCCGAGGACATGCTAGCGGAGATAACAGGACTGCAGCAAGGCAGGCAAAAAAAATTTTCTGCTTCCATCTGAAAAAACTGTCCTCGAACCGCAAGCCGCCCCCACCCCATACAGAGCTCTGAGATCAAAATATTAAGTGGCACCTCGGCTAATAACCTCAAATGCCAATCAGCAGCTAAACATGATTTGCTTTAACACCAGCTCAAACTAGAAATTATGGCAATTATCATTCAGCTTGTGTTCTGCATCAGGTTAAGTAGCTGTGCGACCCACCGAGTCTATTTCCAAATCCTGCTGGGCCCAGGCAGATAACTGAAACGCACAGGAATCCCATATGCACTAAAACAAATCAATAAGTAATAAGATCGTGACCTAACCAAAATCTAAAAAATGTTGGAATCTAAATTTATAGATCTTCACATGTATTCCATAACTTACAGGACTCAAATTCCAAATCCCAATTTCATACAAATCCCTAAATACCAAGAAATCCTAGACTCAAATAAATCCCACATTTTAGGAAATCCAATATTCCAAGAAATCCGAGATTCCAAGAAATCCCATATTCTAAGAAATCCCAGATTCCAAGAAATCCCGGATTCGAAGAAATCCCAGATTCCAAGAAATCTCAGATTTCCAAGAAATCCCGGATTTTGAGAAATCCCAGATTCCGAGAAGTCCTTGATTCCGAGAAATCCCAGATTCCAAGAAATCTCAGATTCCAAGAAATCCCGGATTTTGAGAAATCCCAGATTCCGAGAAGTCCTTGATTCCGAGAAATCCCAGATTCCAAGAAATACAAGATATAAAGAAATTTAATCTTCAAGAAATTCCAAATTCCAAGAAAAACTGTACCCAAGATTTCCAAGATAGGAACTCAAGATCAAGAAATCTTCTGACATCCCAAATTTTACGAGTAAGGACAGCGCTAGATATCTAAAATGTCAAGAAATCCCATCTCTCGAGAAATCCCAGATTCCAAGAAATCCCAGCTTCAAGAAATTCCAGATTCCAAGAAAAACTAGATATTAGGAAATCCGAGATTCCAAGAAATCCCATATTCTAAGAAATCCCAGATTCCGAGAAGTCCCAGCTTCAAGAAATTCCAGATTCCAAGAAAAACTAGATATTAGGAAATCCCAGATTCCAAGAAATCCCATATTCTAAGAAATCCCAGATTCCGAGAAGTCCCAGATTCCAAGAAATCCCATGCAGATTCCATGAAATCTTCTGAAATCCCAAATTTTACAAGTAAAGACACCGTCTGATATTTAAAAAAATGCAAAATATCCCTTATTCCTATTCCTAGAAAAAAAAATCGTCTTACAATTGAACTGGCTAAAAATATTTTAAACTGAATTCTACGCGTGCACAAATTTAATGTGCATTCGTATTTTAAACGAATTAAAAACTGCAAGCTTGGTTTATAGAATTCGTTCCGAACAAGCGCACTACCACACAAAGTGCCAAGTTTAACTAAAGATTAATTAAGAAAAAGTTGCGCCCTAGGAGAGAAAAAGGTAGTTAGAATTGTAGGGCAGGGAGAGAAGGGAGAGGCTTGTGAGTAGGATGGGGCGGAGACTGAGATCCCATAGAGGCGACATGCCATAGTGAATCCGCGGCAGTTTTGGTTTCGCTTCACCTTACAGATCCCGCCTCCACCCCCCAAAGGATTTTGCGGATGGCGGGCGTGTTAAGATGGCACAGCTCACCAGAGAGACAGGGACTGCAGATGAAGGAATAAAAAATAGTTTTTTGTTTCCCGTTCATGTTGCATTTTACATAGATGGAGACAGGAAAGGGGAAAATTTGATAAATTATTAAAGCTTGCGCATTTGTCAGAGAGCGTTAGTCAGGCTGTTCTGTTAGGCGCCGATCTCACACTCTCCCTGACTGCCCTCACCGTCCACCCTGCATGCTGTCCAGTCTCACTCTCAGGCCATTTTTCCTGTCCGCTGTCTGTAATTCAGTACTTCATGTCTGTCTTCATGACTGTTACAGACAGTCTGTAACAAATGTCTGTCGGTCTGAAACAGATTCTGTCAGTCTGAAACAGATTCTGTCAGTCTGAAACAGATTCTGTCAGTCTGAACCAGATTCTGTCAGTCTGTAACAGATTCTGTCAGTCTGAAACAGATTCTGTCAGTCTGAAACAGATTCTGTCAGTCTGAAACAGATTCTGTCAGTCTGAAACAGATTCTGTCAGTCTGAAACAGATTCTGTCAGTCTGAAACAGATTCTGTCAGTCTGAAACAGATTCTGTCAGTCTGTAACAGATTCTGTCAGTCTGAAACAGATTCTGTCAGTCTGAAACAGATTCTGTCAGTCTGAAACAGATTCTGTCAGTCTGAAACAGATTCTGTCAGTCTGAAACAGATTCTGTCAGTCTGAAACAGATTCTGTCAGTCTGTAACAGATGCCTGTCAGTCTGTAACAGATGCCTGTCAGTCTGTAACATATGTCTGTCAGTCTGTAACAGATGTCTGTCAGTCTGTAACAGATTCTGTCAGTCTGTAACAGATGTCTGTCCTCCGTCTGTCCGTGCCAATCCTGGCACTGATATCCCAATTTGGCAGTCTGCCCACGGCCGGCTGGTCCCAGCTGCCGCATCCCGGATCCCCCCTGACCCAGTCGCAGCGCTCTAATTCCACGTTGCCGCTCGGCACAACTGATCCCAAGTGGCCGGACAGGAAGGAGCGCTACTCAAAATATGGCCCGCTACTCTTCTCCGCCTCTCTCTCTCCCAATGATCCCCTTTTTCCTGTTTATCCCCAAATACTCCCAGTGCCGGGCTGACCGGCTTCGCTTTTTATCCTCTTCTCAATTTTTTTTCAGTCGCGACGGAGAGATGCAAAAGGGAGAGAAAGGAAAAAAATCCCACGCGATTATTAATCCCTAATCCTTTCTAGTCCTAAACCGAAGATACCCAAAATAATCTCCCTTCCCCTCAGCTCGTACCGGCGTCCTTGCCTTCCGTGTCCGACTCTCTAGAAACCGGGGGTGGCTGTGGACGGCTGTCCGCCTGCAGACCTCCGCCCGGTGCTTCGCTGCCGCCGCGGCCCCTGTCCGGGCCTGGCCTGGGCGGCCTGACAACCTGAGCGACACCGCCGCCGCCGCCTCCGCCGCCATCGCCGCCACTTCCGTCTGGGTATCTGTCAACAAGCGGCTTCGTCGGATCGGCGATGCTCTTTCGAGGCACTGGAAAATACGAATAGGATTTTACTAGAGTCACTTGCGCATCACAAACCAACCAACCAACCAACCAACCAACCAACCAACCAACCAACCAACCAACCAACCAACCAACCAACCAACCAACCAACCAACCAACCAACCAACCAACCAACCAACCAACCAACCAACCAACCAACCAACCAACCAACCAACCAACCAACCAACCAACCAACCAACCAACCATCCAACCAACCAACCAACCAACCAACCAACCAACCAACTAACCAACCAACCAACCAACCAACCAACCAATCATAAACCAACCAACTCACCACAGGCGTACGCCAGCAGGAGGTTGGGCCTGGCGCAGCCGACAAGTCCGGCGCCCTGGGCGGCCCCCACGGTGCAGGTCTGCCGGCCACCGCAGTCGGGCCGGACGCCGGCTAGCGCTGACCTGTCGGGACACCTCGCGGCGCCCTGCTCCGGGTTGGCGGTGCTGGGGCAGGTGGAATCGCGGTAAAGATGTCGGTCAGTCAGGATGGCGTCAAGCAGGAGCAGCCTCAGCTGGCTGTCCTCACAGGCGATGGTGGCATATGTGTCGGCGCAGAGAAAGCGGCTGCTGATGTCTGAATCGGGTAGCAGATTAGTGCGTAAGTTGACGATTTCAATTACTCATCAACCAGTTGCGTACTCCCTAAATTAGGGCCAAAAATCCAAGCGAATAAAGCAATTTTAATAGCTCACTTGGCTCGCAGACATATGAGATGGTCAGCAGTGGTGTCAGCTGCTCGCATGACTCCAGCTGGTACGGGTCGGAGGAAACCAAGTCTGATTGTCTGGCGGTGACAAGGCGACAGTGCTGCTTCTCCTCGCATTTGATTCTGATCACCTGCATGGCAATCAGATAAGCAAATTGTTAGTTTTTACTGTCACAAATGTCACCTCTCATATCAAACAGCCACCTCACTCCCCGCCTTATCAAAGCCAGTCGCATCAAGCAGCCACCTCATTCCCTACCTAACAAAGTTAGCTGCATCAAGCAGCCACCTCACTCCCTACCTATCAAAGCTAGCTGCATCAAGCAGCCACCTCACTCCCTGCCACGTCGAAACCCCAAAATAATTATCCGCAGTTTTTATCATTATTCAAAAAAGAAAATTATTATTAGGAGCTTAACAAGCTGTGCAAAGCGCTGTTTGTACATGAAGCAAAGAGGCGTTGAAAATAGCTTTCTACGCTAGATGTAACCAAAGGTAATTACCTGATTTCTGACATTACTTTTTATACTTATTAGATTGAGGGAAAGCACTCGAATTTCCGTTTATACTTTTTAATCCTTTAGGAAAGAGGCTTGGGGGGCACTTTTATCCCACCAGAACTCGCCCTTCCCCCAAAGTCAATCGGATTAAAGATACGGGAAGGGAATGCGGCAGTCAGTAGGACGCTAGGCTGAATATCTGCGTCAGGTGGCGCAGTCGGGAGCCGCGAGATTAAGGAGATGAAACACGTTGCTTCTGCTGCTGCTGCTGCTGCTGCTGCTGCTGCTGCTTGCCCGAGGTAAAGGGCAACTGCACACCAAAGGCAACTTTTCCGTTCGGTCGAACTAACAATATGTTTGTAACTTGCCATTCTCAAAAGCCCTGATAGCTTGTATTTCTTTCAATTTATCCCTAATCCCTACAGGCAACACCAGGTCATTGTGCCTGCAAACGACATATTCTGGCCTTGACTCTCTCTTGTGTCCCTCTTCCGAGTTAAACTCTTTAGCTTGAGTAATTTCACCTCCTTCGCCATCTCTCCCTCTCGCTGTCCCTCTTTCCCTCTCTCCCTCCCTCTCTTCCTATCTCCCTCTCTCCCTCCCTCTCTTCCTCTCTCCCTCTCTCGCTCTCTCTCTCCCTCCCTCTCTTCCTCCCTCTCTCCCTCCCTCTCTCCCTCTCTCCCTCTCTACCTCTCTCCCTCGCTCTCTCCCTCTCTCCCTCCCTCTCTCCCTCCCTCTCTCCCTCCCTCTCTCCATCCCTCTCTCTCTCCCTCCCTCTCTCCCTCCCTCTCTCCCTCCCTCTCTCCATCCCATCTCCCCATCTCTCTCCCTCTCTGCCTCTCTCCATATGTCTTCTTTTTCTTTATTTTTCCTCTCAGCCCCTCAGTTTTTTCCCCAATATCCTCACGTCTCAAGCCAAGAGTACAACTTTTTTCAGGCAAGGCAAACGACAAAACAAGGAAGGGAACAACAGAAAAAGGGATATTACGAAGTGCTTTTTAAATTTTTGTCCCTTTGCTTTGCGCACAGGGTCTTCCCTCCCCACTCTGAGATTTGAAATGTCGCTACAATGCAGCAGTCTGAATTAAATTAAACAAAACAAACACCGCTTCGGGTGGAAGCCAGATTTTACTGAACAAAATAATCCCAATCGCTACTCAATTGAGCCTGTCACGAACTGTACGACCTAATCACAAGCAGGCTCTTAAATCAGAGAGAGAGAACACGGAGAGAGACAGACAAGCAAGAAAGCATTCAGGAAGTCCAAGGTTATGCGGAAATGGGATCTACGTATCTCTATCGCGTGCAGCTCGCTAGTTCGCAAAGTCAGAAACCTCTTTTTTTCCGTTTGGGATATTTTTGTCTAAAAAATAAATTGCCGAGCTTGCAGACGGAAAAGAGTCGGCGATGAGCATGGAAGATTAAGTGAAGCCTCACTTTAGCAATTATTACAAGAGTGAGAAGAACAGCTGCAGTCTCATGAATGCACTTTAAGCAGAATTGTTTCTAAGACCTAGCTTAATATATCAGTTGTTGTGTCACCAATTCCGTCAGCTACTCTGTCAGCTACTCTGTCAGCTACTCTGTCAGCTACTCTGTCAGCTACTCTGTCAGCCAGTCTGTCTGCTACTCTGTCAGCTACTCTGTCAGCTCCTCTGTCAGCTACTCTGTCAGCTCCTCTGTCAGCTCCTCTGTCAGCTACTCTGTCAGCTCCTCTGTCAGCTCCTCTGTCAGCTACTCTGTCAGCTACTCTGTCAGCTCCTCTGTCAGCTACTCTGTCAGCTCCTCTGTCAGCTACTCTGTCAGCTACTCTGTCAGCTACTCTGTCAGCTAGTCTGTCAGCTAGACTGTCAGCTAGTCTGTCAGCTTCTCTGTCAGCTAGTCTGTCAGCTAGTCTGTCAGCTAGTCTGTCAGCTAGTCTGTCAGCTAGTCTGTCAGCTAGTCCGTCAGCTAGTCTGTCAGCTAGTCTGTCAGCTAGTCTGTCAGCTAGTCCGTCAGCTAGTCTGTCAGCTAGTCTGTCAGCTAGTCTGTCAGCTAGTCCGTCAGCTAGTCTGTCAGCTAGTCTGTCAGCTCCACGGTTAGAAAATAAATTAGGCGGCATTGTGGAAATCGACACAGTGAATTTCTGTCGTAACAGCAAACAGAAAGGAGCTCGGAAAAAGCCAGTTGCCAGCGAGTCTATGCACTCTCTCATTCTGCAACACACTCAAGGTCACCTTCTGGTCGAAGGGCTGCAGAAAATTCTCACTGAAATCTCTGCCGGACGCGTGGCACTCTTTTTCTTTCTCTTTCAAGATTTTCGCCGGCCCTTTGTGAGTCGCCTGTGGGTTTGAGAGGCCAATTAAAATGAATCTGCGAACACTGCAGAGAGAGGCGGATTTAACGGATGACCGACTGCGGGTGGCTTTGAAGGAACTGAAATGTGCTAATTAGAAAGCAGCTTCCGACTGCCTGTGTTCCCCCCCATCTTCCTAAACTGCTCCGCCTTGTTCGCTGCTCCTTTCAGCTCCCTTTTCTGCTCGATCCCATCCTCTGTTTTCGGCACTAGTCCTTCTGCCTAGTGACGAGTGGCTTTGAGTGGAGCATCAGGACAGGCTCGCACTTTCAGGTGTTACTGCCCATACCTCACTGTGCGGACACTAAGAATGCTACACCCAGATTACAGATACACCAGATCGATACCTGATGCACTAGATCCATTCCAGATATACTAGATCCATTCCAGATACACTAGATCCATTCCAGATACACTAGATCCATTCCAGATACACTAGATCCATTCCAGATACACTAGATCCATTCCAGATACACTAGATCCATTCCTGATACACTAGATCCATTCCAGATACACTAGATCCATTTCAGATACAATATATCCATTCCAGATACACTAGATCCATTCCAGATACACTAGATCCATTCCAGATACAATAGATCCATTCCAGATACACTAGATCCATTCCAGATACACTAGATCCATTCCAGATACACTAGATCCATTCCAGATACACTAGATCCATTCCAGATACACTAGATCCATTCCAGATACAATAGTTCCATTCCAGATACACTAGATCCATTCTAGATACACTAGATCCATTCCAGATACACTAGATCCATTCCAGATACACTAGATCCATTCCAGATACACTAGATCCATTCCAGATACACTAGATCCATACCAGATACACTAGATCCATACCAGATACACTAGATCCATTCCAGATACACTAGATCGATACCAGATACACTAGATCCATACCAGATATACTAGATCCATACCAGATACACTAGATCCATACCAGATATACTAGATCCATACCAGATATACTAGATCCATACCAGATATACTAGATCCATACCAGATATACTAGATCCATACCAGATACACTAGATCCATTCCAGATATACTAGATTCATTTCAGATACACTAGATCCATACCAGATATACTAGATCCATACCAGATATACTAGATCCATACCAGATATACTAGATCCATTCCAGATTCACTAGATCCATACCAGATATACTAGATCCATACCAGATATACTAGATCCATTCCAGATTCACTAGATCCATACCAGATATACTAGATCCATACCAGATATACTAGATCCATACCAGATATACTAGATCCATTCCAGATACACTAGATCCATTCCAGATACACTAGATCCATACCAGATATACTAGATCCATACCAGATATACTAGATCCATACCAGATATACTAGATCCATACCAGATACACTAGATCCATACCAGATATACTAGATCCATACCAGATATACTAGATCCATACCAGATATACTAGATCCATACCAGATATACTAGATCCATACCAGATACACTAGATCCATTCCAGATATACTAGATTCATTTCAGATACACTAGATCCATACCAGATATACTAGATCCATACCAGATATACTAGATCCATACCAGATATACTAGATCCATTCCAGATTCACTAGATCCATTCCAGATATACTAGATCCATACCAGATATACTAGATCCATTCCAGATTCACTAGATCCATACCAGATATACTAGATCCATACCAGATATACTAGATCCATTCCAGATTCACTAGATCCATACCAGATATACTAGATCCATACCAGATACACTAGATCCATACCAGATATACTAGATCCATTCCAGATACACTAGATCCATTCCAGATTCACTAGATCCATACCAGATATACTAGATCCATACCAGATATACTAGATCCATTCCAGATACACTAGATCCATACCAGATATACTAGATCCATTCCAGATACACTAGATCCATTCCAGATATACTAGATCCATTCCAGATACACTAGATCCATACCAGATATACTAGATCCATTCCAGATACACTAGATCCATTTCAGATACAATATATCCATACCAGATATACTAGATCCATTCCAGATTCACTAGATCCATACCAGATATACTAGATCCATTCCAGATTCACTAGATCCATACCAGATATACTAGATCCATTCCAGATTCACTAGATCCATACCAGATACACTAGATCCATTCCAGATATACTAGATCCATTCCAGACACACTAGATCCATACCAGATATACTAGATCCATTCCAGATACACTAGATCCATTCCAGATATACTAGATCCATACCAGATATACTAGATCCATACCAGATATACTAGATCCATACCAGATATACTAGATCCATACCAGATATACTAGATCCATACCAGATATACTAGATCCATACCAGATACACTAGATCCATACCAGATACACTAGATCCATTCCAGATACACTAGATCCATTCCAGATACACTAGATCCATTCCAGATACACTAGATCCATTCCAGATACACTAGATCCATTCCAGATACACTAGATCCATTTCAGATACACTAGATCCATTTCAGATACACTAGATCCATACCAGATATACTAGATCCATACCAGATATACTAGATCCATACCAGATATACTAGATCCATTCCAGATACACTAGATCCATTCCAGATACACTAGATCCATTCCAGATACACTACATCCATTCCAGACACACTAGATCCATTCCAGACACACTAGATCCATTCCAGATACACTAGATCCATTCCAGATACACTAGATCCATTCCAGATACACTAGATCCATTTCAGATACACTAGATCCATTTCAGATACACTAGATCCATACCAGATATACTAGATCCATACCAGATATACTAGATCCATACCAGATATACTAGATCCATTCCAGATACACTAGATCCATTTCAGATACACTAGATCCATTTCAGATACACTAGATCCATACCAGATATACTAGATCCATACCAGATATACTAGATCCATACCAGATATACTAGATCCATTCCAGATACACTAGATCCATTCCAGATACACTAGATCCATTCCAGATACACTAGATCCATTCCAGATACACTAGATCCATTCCAGACACACTAGATCCATTCCAGACACACTAGATCCATTCCAGATACACTAGATCCATTCCAGATACACTAGATCCATTTCAGATACAATATATCCATTTCAGATACACTAGATCCATTCCAGATACACTATATCCATTTCAGATACACTATATCCATTTCAGATACACTAGATCCATTCCAGATACACTAGATCCATTCCAGATACACTAGATCCATTTCAGATACAATATATCCATACCAGATATACTAGATCCATTCCAGATTCACTAGATCCATTCCAGATACACTAGATCCATACCAGATATACTAGATCCATTCCAGATTCACTAGATCCATACCAGATATACTAGATCCATTCCAGATTCACTAGATCCATACCAGATACACTAGATCCATTCCAGATATACTAGATCCATTCCAGACACACTAGATCCATACCAGATATACTAGATCCATTCCAGATACACTAGATCCATTCCAGATACACTAGATCCATACCAGATATACTAGATCCATACCAGATATACTAGATCCATACCAGATATACTAGATCCATACCAGATATACTAGATCCATACCAGATATACTAGATCCATACCAGATACACTAGATCCATACCAGATACACTAGATCCATACCAGATACACTAGATCCATTCCAGATACAATATATCCATACCAGATATACTAGATCCATTCCAGATACACTAGATCCATTCCAGATACACTAGATCCATACCAGATATACTAGATCCATTCCAGATTCACTAGATCCATACCAGATATACTAGATCCATTCCAGATTCACTAGATCCATACCAGATACACTAGATCCATTCCAGATATACTAGATCCATTCCAGACACACTAGATCCATACCAGATATACTAGATCCATTCCAGATACACTAGATCCATTCCAGATATACTAGATCCATACCAGATATACTAGATCCATACCAGATATACTAGATCCATACCAGATATACTAGATCCATACCAGATATACTAGATCCATACCAGATATACTAGATCCATACCAGATACACTAGATCCATACCAGATACACTAGATCCATTCCAGATACACTAGATCCATTCCAGATACACTAGATCCATTCCAGATACACTAGATCCATTCCAGATACACTAGATCCATTCCAGATACACTAGATCCATTCCAGATACACTAGATCCATTTCAGATACACTAGATCCATTTCAGATACACTAGATCCATACCAGATATACTAGATCCATACCAGATATACTAGATCCATTCCAGATACACTAGATCCATTCCAGATACACTAGATCCATTCCAGATACACTAGATCCATTCCAGATACACTAGATCCATTCCAGACACACTAGATCCATTCCAGACACACTAGATCCATTCCAGATACACTAGATCCATTCCAGATACACTAGATCCATACCAGATACACTAGATCCATTCCAGATACACTAGATCCATTCCAGATACACTAGATCCATTTCAGATATACTAGATCCATTCCAGATACACTAGATCCATTCCAGATACACTAGATCCATTCCAGATACACTAGATCCATTCCAGACACACTAGATCCATTCCAGATACACTAGATCCATTCCAGATATACTAGATCCATTCCAGATACACTAGATCCATTCCAGACACACTAGATCCATTCCAGATATACTAGATCCATTCCAGACACACTAGATCCATTCCAGACACACTAGATCCATTCCAGACACACTAGATCCATTCCAGATATACTAGATCCATTCCAGATATACTAGATCCATTCCAGACACACTAGATCCATTCCAGATACACTAGATCCATTCCAGATATACTAGATCCATTCCAGATACACTAGATCCATTTCAGATACACTAGATCCATACCAGATATACTAGATCCATACCAGATATACTAGATCCATTCCAGACACACTAGATCCATTCCAGATACACTAGATCCATTCCAGATACACTAGATCCATTCCAGATACACTAGATCCATTCCAGATACACTAGATCCATTCCAGATGCACTAGATCTATTCCAGATACACTAGATCCATTCCAGATACACTAGATCTATTCCAGATACATTAGATCCATTCCAGATACACTAGATCCATTTCAGATACACTAGATCCATACCAGATATACTAGATCCATACCAGATATACTAGATCCATACCAGATACACTAGATCCATTCCAGATACACTAGATCCATTCCAGATACACTAGATCCATTCCAGATGCACTAGATCTATTCCAGATACACTAGATCCATTCCAGATACACTAGATCTATTCCAGATACATTAGATCCATTCCAGATACACTAGATCCATTTCAGATACACTAGATCCATACCAGATATACTAGATCCATACCAGATATACTAGATCCATACCAGATACACTAGATCCATTCCAGATACACTAGATCCATTCCAGATACACTAGATCCATTCCAGATATACTAGATCCATTCCAGATACACTAGATCCATTCCAGATACACTAGATCCATTCCAGATACACTAGATCCATTCCAGATATACTAGATCCATTCCAGACACACTAGATCCATTCCAGATACACTGGATCCATTCCAGATACACTGGATCCATTCCAGATACACTAGATCCATTCCAGATACACTAGATCCATTCCAGATATACTAGATCCATTCCAGACACACTAGATCCATTCCAGATACACTAGATCCATTCCAGATATACTAGATCCATACCAGATACACTAGATCCATTCCAGATACACTAGATCCATACCAGATATACTAGATCCATACCAGATATACTAGATCCATACCAGATATACTAGATCCATACCAGACACACTAGATCCATTCCAGATACACTGGATCCATACCAGATATACTAGATCCATACCAGATATACTAGATCCATACCAGATATACTAGATCCATTCCAGACACACTAGATCCATTCCAGATACACTGGATCCATTCCAGATACACTGGATCCATTCCAGATACACTAGATCCATTCCAGATACACTAGATCCATTCCAGATACACTATATCCATTCCAGATACACTAGATCCATACCAGATACACTAGATCCATTCCAGATACACTAGATCCATTCCAGATACACTAGATCCATTCCAGATATACTAGATCCATTCCAGATACACTAGATCCATTCCAGATACACTAGATCCATACCAGATATACTAGATCCATTCCAGATATACTAGATCCATTCCAGATACACTAGATCCATTCCAGATACACTAGATCCATTCCAGATATACTGGATCCATTCCAGATACACTAGATCCATACCAGATATACTGGATCCATACCAGATACACTAGATCCATTCCAGATACACTATATCCATTCCAGATACACTAGATCCATACCAGATACACTAGATCCATACCAGATACACTAGATCCATTCCAGATACACTAGATCCATTCCAGATACACTAGATCCATTCCAGATATACTAGATCCATTCCAGATACACTAGATCCATTCAGATACACTAGATCCATACCAGATATACTAGATCCATTCCAGATATACTAGATCCATTCCAGATACACTAGATCCATTCCAGATACACTAGATCCATTCCAGATATACTGGATCCATTCCAGATACACTAGATCCATTCCAGATACACTGGATCCATACCAGATATACTAGATCCATACCAGATATACTAGATCCATACCAGATATACTAGATCCATTCCAGACACACTAGATCCATTCCAGATACACTGGATCCATTCCAGATACACTGGATCCATTCCAGATACACTAGATCCATTCCAGATACACTAGATCCATTCCAGATACACTATATCCATTCCAGATACACTAGATCCATACCAGATACACTAGATCCATTCCAGATACACTAGATCCATTCCAGATACACTAGATCCATTCCAGATATACTAGATCCATTCCAGATACACTAGATCCATTCCAGATACACTAGATCCATACCAGATATACTAGATCCATTCCAGATATACTAGATCCATTCCAGATACACTAGATCCATTCCAGATACACTAGATCCATTCCAGATATACTGGATCCATTCCAGATACACTAGATCCATTCCAGATACATTAGATCCATTCCAGATACACTAGATCCATTCCAGACACACTAGATCCATTCCAGATACACTAGATCCATTCCAGATATACTAGATCCATTCCAGATACACTAGATCCATTCCAGATATACTAGATCCATTCCAGATACACTAGATCCATTCCAGATACACTAGATCCATACCAGATATACTAGATCCATTCCAGATACACTAGATCCATTCCAGATACACTAGATCCATTCCAGATACACTAGATCCATTCCAGATACACTAGATCTATTCCAGATACACTAGATCCATTCCAGATACACTAGATCCATTCCAGACACACTAGATCCATTCCAGATACACTAGATCCATTCCAGATATACTAGATCCATTCCAGATACACTAGATCCATTCCAGATACACTAGATCCATTCCAGATACACTAGATCCATTCCAGATACACTAGATCCATTCCAGACACACTAGATCCATTCCAGACACACTAGATCCATTCCAGATACACTAGATCCATTCCAGATACACTAGATCCATACCAGATACACTAGATCCATTCCAGATACACTAGATCCATTCCAGATACACTAGATCCATTTCAGATATACTAGATCCATTCCAGATACACTAGATCCATTCCAGATACACTAGATCCATTCCAGATACACTAGATCCATTCCAGATACACTAGATCCATTCCAGACACACTAGATCCATTCCAGATACACTAGATCCATTCCAGATATACTAGATCCATTCCAGATACACTAGATCCATTCCAGATACACTAGATCCATTCCAGACACACTAGATCCATTCCAGATACACTAGATCCATTCCAGATATACTAGATCCATTCCAGATACACTAGATCCATTCCATATACACTAGATCCATTCCAGACACACTAGATCCATACCAGATATACTAGATCCATTCCAGATATACTAGATCCATTTCAGATACACTAGATCCATTTCAGATACACTAGATCCATACCAGATATACTAGATCCATACCAGATATACTAGATCCATACCAGATATACTAGATCCATTCCAGATACACTAGATCCATTCCAGATACACTAGATCCATACCAGATACACTAGATCCATTCCAGATACACTAGATCGATACCAGACACACAAATAAGTTCCCAAAATGTCCTGCCAGAAAATGATTTCCAAGAAATCTTATCTGCTATCATGCATTTACTAGAAACAGGAAAAGTGACCTCACGTCTTCCTGTTAAAGGATTGCCTTGTTACTATGGCAACGACAAAACAAAAACACTCCGTCTGTACGTGGGCAGGAAGCAGCAAAAATGGCCGGCTTGTCAATCATTAGGTTTATTTTTTCATTGCTTATTATTAGCACCTGCATACAGATAATCAGACAAATTTAAACAATGGACCCTTGCCGTCATTGTAGCTCGATGAGTTGTTATATTTTTTAGTTGCAATTGCATTGATATTGACAGTACAGCTGCTATCGATAATATTTATATATTTATATATAAAAATATATTTACACTCGTGGGGCTAGATTAAACCAACAGGGATGACTGGATAAGAACCGTGTAAATGGGCCAATTTTTGGTCCATTTGGCGGAGAGAAAGTGAGAAATCGAGGCGCTGGTTGTCATAAATTATTTATGACTTTAGTCCCGCTGGCCCAGTGTTGCCCGTGCGGCCGACGGCATTAGCGAAACTGTCTGCCTGGGATTGGGAGTGCCTGCTATATGGGATTTAGGAGTGACATCTGCAGGAAGGAGTGACATCTGGAAGGAGTGACATCTGGAAGGAGTGACATCTGGAAGGAGTGACATCTGGAAGGAGTGACATCTGGAAGGAGTGACATCTGGAAGGAGTGACATCTGGAAGGAGTGACATCTGGAAGGAGTGACATCTGGAAGGAGTGACATCTGGAAGGAGTGACATCTGGAAGGAGTGACATCTGGAAGGAGTGACATCTGGAAGGAGTGACATCTGGAAGGAGTGACACCTGGAAGGAGTGACATCTGGAAGGAGTGACATCTGGAAGGAGTGACACCTGGAAGGAGTGACATCTGGAAGGAGTGACATCTGGAAGGAGTGACATCTGGAAGGAGTGACATCTGGAAGGAGTGACATCTGGAAGGAGTGACATCTGGAAGGAGTGACATCTGGAAGGAGTGACATCTGGAAGGAGTGACATCTGGAAGGAGTGACATCTGGAAGGAGTGACATCTGGAAGGAGTGACATCTGGAAGGAGTGACATCTGGAAGGAGTGACATCTGGAAGGAGTGACATCTGGAAGGAGTGACATCTGGAAGGAGTGACATCTGGAAGGAGTGACATCTGGAAGGAGTGACATCTGGAAGGAGTGACATCTGCAGCGTGCCCTTGCGTGTTTTTAGTAAAATATTGAAATACTTGGCAAAGCTTCGCTAGCCTATTTGCGAATGTTAGGGATATAGAAAATAATGGAAATGGGATACGCTTAGACAGACAGAGGGGGGAGCTCGGAGTCACGTGTGCGGGATGCGGCGATGATGCTGCAGTGAGATAGAGATGCTGAGTGGAGGTGGGGGTACATTTTTTCATCTGCCCACATCTCCCAAACTGTTGACACATATCAGCAGCAATATCTATATATGTAGGAGGATTTCAGAGTGGAGTGAGGAGATCGCTGGCGCCTCATACTGAGCAACCTGATCAGCTGCGTGACCTGAGCTGGCCGCGTTTCCAGCCCTGAGCGCGGCAGTTTGACAGCTCAACGCCGGAGCCGCCAATCAAACTATGATAATTTATTGCGCTTCAAATTGTCTATTTTTTGGTGGACACTGGATTCAAAAACTGTTTGGTTCATTTGTTAAAAATCATTGCTTAAGAATAAAGATAAAATTACAAAAACAATTATATGAAGTGAGTATCTTAATTGAGAACAAACTAATTGCCAAAGACTAGCGCTTGGAAAACAAACGGATGGTAGAAGACTGATAAAGAAAGAGATAATGAGGGAGAGAGGGAGAGAAAGAAAGAGAAGAAGGCGAGAGATAGCTAGGAGTGAGGTGGCTGGGAGTGAGGTGGCTGGGTGTGAGGTGGCTGGGAGTGAGGTGGCTGGGAGTAATGTGGCTGGGAGTGAGGTGGCTGGGTGTGAGGTGGCTGGGAGTGAGGTGGATGGGAGTGATGTGGCTGGGAGTGAAGTGGCTGGGTGTGAGGTGGATGGGAGTGAGGTGGCTGGGAGTGATGTGGCTGGGTGTGAGGTGGATGGGAGTGAGGTGGCTGGGAGTGATGTGGCTGGGAGTGAAGTGGCTGGGTGTGAGGTGGATGGGAGTGAGGTGGATGGGAGTGAGGTGGCTGGGAGTGAGGTGGCTGGGAGTGAGGTGGATAGGAGTGAGGTGGTCTGACAGGCCATCGGAAGCCACTTCTGTTTCACCTCTGCCAATCGGCTAGCCGGCAGAATGAAAGACGAGGTACCGTGTTCATTGTTAATATTTTTCAGAGTTTGGCAGCAGCAGCAGCAGCAGGAACAGTTGGGAATGGGATAAGATGGAGATTCTAAATAGGATGGGGAGCGCTGCACGAAAACGGAAGGGGCGTTCCACGCATACTGTGGTCTTGTAGTTATATTTTTCTTCTTCTGTTGGCATGTCTGTCCCCCCACCCTGTCAGAGAATTAACACGCGGGACAATTGCGACCTGGGCAGGGTCCCGTCCTCCCCCTCCCTGCCCTCGTCATGTCAATCTAGCGGCGGCGATCTCCGCATGGCCTACGTTGACCAAAAAAGTGGCTGCAGCTGCGGCGTGTGGCTTCTAAGCCCTCAAAAAAGAAGTTAAGAATGTAGTTCAGTTTTTTATTTCTAGATATAGAATCAGCGCTGTAATAAATATATTAAGTATTAACTTAGGACACAGTAATAATGATTCTCGCTCGCTCACCCGCTCCGCTCTGCTGATGGTGCAGCGAGACAGAGCTGCGGACAGCGGCCCCTTGGAGTTGCCGACTCCGGCGCTGAAGTTTGCGGCAAATCGGCGACACTCGCTAGTCGCCTGCTGGTTGAGCGTCACCGAGAAGATGGCAATCTGGGTACCCTCCGGGCAGCTCAGCGTTCCAGAGGGCTCGCCGGGGCAGGCGACTTGACGATCCAGACGGACAAGCTTCCTGATTGTGTCTGTCCAAACGGGTTCATCATTTTTTACTTCCTGTACTTCCTTCACAATAGGCTAGATGCTCTTAACTTGCAAAAGCTGAGATTCTGCGACTCGTCTCTTCTTAATCTTTGACCTGACACTCCCAGATCCTTCTCTCGGCCACCTCACTTCCAGACCCTTCTCTCAGCCACCTCACTCCCAGACTCTTCTAACAGCCACCTCACTCCCAGACCCTTCTCTCAGCCACCTCACTTCCAGACCCTTCTAACAGCCACCTCACTTCCTGCCCTTCTAACAGCCACCTCACTCCCAGACCCTTCTCTCAACCACCTCACTTCCAGACCCTTCTAACAGCCACCTCACTCCCGGACCCTTCTCTCAGTCACCTCACTCCCGGACCCTTCTAACAGCCACCTCACTCCTAGACCCTTCTCTCAGCCACCTCACTTCCAGACCCTTCTAACAGCCACCTCAATCCCAGACCCTTCTCTCAGCCACCTCAATCCCGGACCCTTCTCTCAGCCACCTCACTCCCAGACCCTTCTAACAGCCACCTCACTCCCAGACCCTTCTCTCAGCCACCTCACTTCCAGACCCTTCTAACAGCCACCTCACTCCCAGACCCTTCTCTCAGCCACCTCACTTCCAGACCCTTCTAACAGCCACCTCAATCCCAGACTCTTCTAACAGCCACCTCACTCCCAGACCCTTCTCTCAGCCACCTCACTTCCAGACCCTTCTGACAGCCACCTCACTCCCAGACGCTTCTCTCAGCCACCTCACTTCCAGACCCTTCTAACAGCCACCTCACTCCTAGACCCTTCTCTCAGCCACCTCACTCCCGGACCCTTCTCTCAGCCACCTCACTCCCGGACCCTTCTCTCAGCCACCTCACTCCTAGACCCTTCTCTCAGCCACCTCACTTCCAGACCCTTCTAACAGCCACCTCACTTCCTGCCCTTCTAACAGCCACCTCACTCCCAGACCCTTCTCTCAACCACCTCACTTCCAGACCCTTCTAACAGCCACCTCACTCCCGGACCCTTCTCTCAGCCACCTCACTTCCAGACCCTTCTAACAGCCACCTCACTCCCAGACGCTTCTCTCAGCCACCTCACTTCCAGACCCTTCTAACAGCCACCTCAATCCCAGACCCTTCTCTCAGCCACCTCACTCCTAGACCCTTCTCTCAGCCACCTCACTCCCGGACCCTTCTCTCAGCCACCTCACTCCCGGACCCTTCTCTCAGCCACCTCACTTCCAGACCCTTCTAACAGCCACCTCACTCCCAGACCCTTCTCTCAGCCACCTCACTTCCAGACCCTTCTAACAGCCACCTCACTCCCAGACCCTTCTCTCAGCCACCTCACTTCCAGACCCTTCTAACAGCCACCTCACTCCCAGACCCTTCTCTCAGCCACCTCACTTCCAGACCCTTCTCTCAGCCACCTCACTTCCAGACCCTTCTAACATCCACCTCACTTCCAGACCCTTCTAACAGCCACCTCACTCCCAGACCCTTCTCTCAGCCACCTCACTTCCAGACCCTTCTAACAGCCACCTCACTTCCAGACCCTTCTAACAGCCACCTCACTTCCAGACCCTTCTATCAGCCACCTCACTTCCAGACCCTTCTAACAGCCACCTCACTCCCAGACCTTTCTCTCAGCCACCTCACTCCCAGACCCTTCTCTCAGCCACCTCACTTCCTGCCCTTCTCTCAGCCACCTCACTTCCTGCCCTTCTCTCAGCCACCTCACTTCCAGACCCTTCTCTCAGCCACCTCACTTCCAGACCCTTCTAACAGCCACCTCACTCCCAGACCCTTCTCTCAGCCACCTCACTCCCGGACCCTTCTCTCAGCCACCTCACTCCTAGACCCTTCTCTCAGCCACCTCACTTCCTGCCCTTCTAACAGCCACCTCACTCCCAGACCCTTCTCTCAGCCACCTCACTTCCTGCCCTTCTAACAGCCACCTCACTTCCAGACCCTTCTAACAGCCACCTCACTCCCAGACCCTTCTCTCAGCCACCTCACTTCCAGATCCTTCTCTCAGCCACCTCACTTCCAGACCCTTCCAACAGCCACCTCACTTCCAGACCCTTCTAACAGCCACCTCACTCCCGGACCCTTCTCTCTGCCACTTAGACCCTTACTTTTAATTTCAAAATTCAACAAATGTAAAATTATACAGCTTCTACCCAAGCGTCTGAAGACAAACATAGCCATATTAAATAATACAACTGACATGTAGACATTTCAGCCCACTCAGCAACATCTGAATTTGTGAAAAGGTGTTAAGTGCTATATCTAAATGAGGTGTGAGACACTAATTTACACGGCAATAAAACTAGCACATTCTCTGAGCAGCAATCAATGCCTCAACAGCAATGAGAAGGAAATTTATAGCAGTAGCCTAAGTGTGCATTTTTATAGTATAGGGGAGCACTTAATTAACCCAGACGAGCAGCATTTGCGAGTCGGTTCAGCTTCCTGCGCTTGTTTGTCCGCCGGGGCATAAAAATAGCAGACAGAGTTCAGCTGGCCAAAAAGCTCTCTACTATTTCCGCTCCCTACTCAGCTAAATGGGTGATTTTATTGTTTCTAAGCAAAACTGGCTGCTGAAATTGAGCTCAATATGAGATCTTTCACAGCTGGCAGCAAGAATTCTTTCCGCTAAAAGAAACAACCAGTGAGTACTGATCGGGGATTTATTTGTCGCGGGAAATTCCTGTGAGCAAATGGGACTCGAATTCTGAAAATGCAAATTATCTGAAAAGTGCAACTGAGGCCATAAATGGAAAGCGAAATAGACAAAGTGAATCACATTAGATAGAAGATCAGAGAGATGTCAGAGACAATAGCTCAGCTAGATTAGTATTTTTAGCTTCTGCTTCTTCTGCCGCGGAAGAGGCAGACCAGAACAATGGACTGGGGGGTGGGTGGATGGTTTGGACCAAGGCAGCAACAGCGAAAGCAGAGTCACAATGGGAAATTAATGTCTGTTTTCGAGGGAGTGAGCAGCCATGCACAAATCCAGCCAGAATGCTGGCTCGCTGAAAATATTGAAAACAGAAGACTGCCTTTGCTTCTGCCAATAAAAAACTGATCGCTTTCTGACGCATCTATACTCCAGTTTTCTCCACTGCTTGAATGCAATGCATTCATCAACATCTCCCACCTACACTTTCTCTACCCCTATACATCCCAGTCCTTCCTCAATCTATACCAATCCCACCTCGATCTATCCGATTCCTACCTCTATCTATACCAATCCTATCACATTCTATTCCCTTATTCCCACTTTATCTCTCACTCGCTCTCTCTCTCTCTTCGCTCAGTCACTATTTTTCTTCGCTTCTATTTTTCTTCCTCTCCTTCTCTATTTCCGTCTCTCTCACTGAACGTCACTACCGTCAGCCACCTAAATCCTGTTATTTCTTACAGCCATAGCCATCTCACTCCCTTTCTTACAGCCACTTCTGTCACCCACCTCACTTCCTGCCCCTTCTGACAGCCACCTCCACTCCCGGCCCCCACCTCACTTCCTGCCCCTTCTGACAGCCACCTCACTCCCGGCCCCCACCTCACTCCCTGCCCCTTCTGTCATTCCTGCCCCTGCTCATTCCCTGACCCTCTGACCCTATTAGAAATCGTCTCTTCCCATCAAACTCTCTACTAATCCAACCCTATCTTTATCCATAATTTTCCCTCCAATTCTACTTCTCTCCCTCTACTGCTCTCCAGTTAGTACAAGCGTAAAAGCCATTTAACCTCACTCTTTCCAACTTTTCAGACTCTGTTAGGCATGTATAATATTTCCATCCCAGTCTCATTGTCGCCAGCCACAGGTACTTTAAAAAACTGAATTGTGTTTTGTTTGTGCACACTCACCACGAGCTAATATGCTAAAGAATAAAGCAAAAACATAGAGACAGATACAACCGACATCTTTCATAGTTCTAGATGGCAAGCCTGTCAATGGTTTGCACAATGTCCAATACTATTGTCGCCAGGCCTCAATTTCAGTTCCTTCCCCCAATCCATTTTGGAGTATCCCATAATGCTAGAACGCATTGGCCGTCCCGTTTAGCTCCGCTTTTTTCCTACTTACTCACAATTCCTCTATTCGCCAAACCAACAACCTGTTTGCCACCATACAGTGAGTCATCCCTTTTAGTCGTGTTTGCTCTCGTAATTCAACCGCCATTCATTTTCATTCAATCCTGACTTTGCCAGTATTCGCCGTTCACTCGCCATTCCTTCGCCATCCATTCGCCATTCCATAGCCGTTAAATCAAAGCACTTTTATAACTCTGCGCTATAGCTCGTAGAGTAAGAACTTACAGAATGAAACTAAAGACTCCACATATTTGCCAGCTGAAGTAGCTCGTATTGTCGAATACCGCACTAGCCCAGTATAGAAACACATCCACTGCTTAATGATGTATCCTTGACCTGCCACTATAATCTTTGTCCCGTTTCACTGCCCTTCATAAAGGATGCCTTCCATAAATATTTAACAGTCCCTCCTCGCATCAAATCGCCCATTTCAATGGGAAATGTCACCACATACACAGGGGGGTCACAGGACCACTGCCGCTTCTGAAGGGGCAACAAAATAGGCAGAAGCTTAAATTAAAAGGTGAAACTGGACAGAATTGTTTACACAATAGCAACCATAGCCAGGTGCATTGTGAAGATCCGAGGCTGTAAACGGTTGCTGGGTAGGTTATGCGCCTAGTGGCCTGTCTGAGAGAGAAGTCAGAATAGATAAGACTCCATCCTTCACCTCAGCTTGTGCTGCATTTTGCCATACACTCCTACTAGAAGAGAGAAAGGAGAAAGATGGGACTGGGGATTTTCGTTTCTAGAAAATAAATCAATGGAAATTAAACTTAGACTGAAAGCCTAGTATAGCTATATTAATTACGAGCTACTTCATTAACGGAAGGTTATCAGGCTAAAATAAATAATGAATCGTATAAATTAGCTTTTGTATTCTAAAGAAGGCTGTCTTGTACTATTCATTTAATATATATTAGGGAGTGCATGTACACTTAACTCCTCTTCCGTTCGCAATGAAGAAATTGGGTGGTTGTCCATGGACTGAACAAGCGGTATCACTCAGATTCACTCTCACTCAGTCACAGACAATCCAGCATTCACTCTCACTCAGTCACAGACAATCCAGAATTCACTCTCACTCAGTCACAGACAATCCAGCATTCACTCTCACTCAGTCACAGACAATCCAGCATTCACTCTCACTCAGTCACAGACAATCCAGCATTCACTCTCACTCAGTCACAGACAATCCAGAATTCACTCTCACTCAGTCACAGACAATCCAGCATTCACTCTCACTCAGTCACAGACAATCCAGCATTCACTCTCACTCAGTCACAGACAATCCAGAATTCACTCTCACTCAGTCACAGACAATCCAGCATTCACTCTCACTCAGTCACAGACAATCCAGCATTCACTCTCACTCAGTCACAGACAATCCAGCATTCACTCTCACTCAGTCACAGACAATCCAGAATTCACTCTCACTCAGTCACAGACAATCCAGAATTCACTCTCACTCAGTCACAGACAATCCAGCATTCACTCTCACTCAGTCACAGACAATCCAGCATTCACTCTCACTCAGTCACAGACCATCCAGCATTCACTCTCACTCAGTCACAGACAATCCAGCATTCACTCTCACTCAGTCACAGACAATCCAGCATTCACTCTCACTCAGTCACAGACAATCCAGCATTCACTCTCACTCAGTCACAGACCATCCAGCATTCACTCTAAGACAATCCCTAGATGGAACTCACCCCTGTACTCAGACTGTCTGTCAAGGAAGATCCTGCTCTGCAGTCCTGCTGACCCACCGTCCAGCTCGGAGGCCACCACCGCTAGCCGGAGGCTGTTGAGCACAGTCAGGAGTAGATGCAGCAGGAGCGGCAGCAGCAGGCAGTTCAGACTTATTCGTCTGCGTCGGACTCTTTGACAATGAGGAACAAGCGACGGCGCTTCTGCGAGTATATTCGGCATAGTTGCTAAGAATTCAGTATATGGCTGCTGCCTGTCTGGTCTTGAAATTATTCAGTTGCCAATATCACCTCTTCTTTATTTTTCTGTTCAAAAAAAAATTTCCCTGTTCTCTAGCATTCGCTGCTAAAAGAATTATTCGTGCGTAACATTTCACTGGCATTCTCAGTTTTACTACTAGATGTTCAGCTGAGCTCTGGTTGGTTAACGAGCTCTCAGCCAATGGGGGCTTGACAGTTGGTGCCAAAAAAGGCGGTAGAGATGAAGCAATTTACCTGCTAGAACTGACAGACGGGTCTCTTAGTGCAAAGTGACAGACAGACAGACAGACAGACAGACAGACAGACAGACAGACAGACAGACAGACAGACAGACAGACAGACAGACAGACAGACAGACAGACAGACAGACAGACAGACAGACAGACAGACAGACAGACAGACAGACAGACAGACAGACAGACAGACAGACAGACAGACAGACAGACAGACAGACAGACAGACAGACAGACAGACAGACAGACAGACAGACAGACAGACAGACAGACAGACAGACAGACAGACAGACAGACAGACATAAAGAAAGCGAGGACAGGAAAGACGAAAGAAAAGAAAAGAGACGGGATGGCCATGTCAGTGAGGTCAGGTCAGCTGTAATGCATTATGATGGAGGGAGCTGGGCAATGCGAGCTTGTTGAGGGGATTCAGATGGATGGCTATGAACCCCCCAGCTTAACACAGGATTTCAATCAGACCAGTTGTGCTAGTTGAGCGTTGTCAATCTACTCAAGCCTTGCTGCTGCTGCTGCTGCTGCTGCTGCTCTAAATTATTTAGATTTGTAAGCTCCACAAACCAGACTCGAGCATCGGTGGAGAAGGAAGGGGGGAAATGTCCCTGATGAATCATGGCGACTAAATCAACGGGTAATTTTTCAGGCAGTAGACTAGTGACGACAGGTGAAATGCGTCATACAGGTGCGTGATAAAATACTGTTTCTTTATGTAGCACAAATTTTTATCAATCATTTTTATCTGATTAAGAGATGACCCAAAGGAAAAGCGAAAAAATCAACGAACTGAGGAAATTCGACGAACTGAGGAAATTCGACGACCGGTGGAAATTTAACGAATTTGGAATTCCGACGAGCTGAGGAAATTCGCCGAACTGAGGAAATTCGACGAACTAAGGAAATTCGACGAACTGTGGAAATTCGACGAACTGTGGAAATTCGACAAACTGGAAATTCGACAAACTGTGGAAATTCAATGAACTGTGGAAATTCGACGAACTGAGGAAATTCGACGAACTGAGGAAATTCGACGAACTGTGGAAATTCGACGAACTGAGGAAATTCGACGAACTGTGGAAATTCACCCATCTGTGGAAATTCGACGAACTGAGGAAATTCGACGAACTGTGGAAATTCGACGAACTGTGGAAATTCACCCATCTGTGGAAATTCGACGAACTGAGGAAATTCAACCAGCTGAGGAAATTCGACAAACTTTGTAAATTCGACGAACTGTGGAAATTCGACGAACTGAGGAAATTCGACGAACTGAGGAAATTCGACGAACTGAGGAAATTCGACGAACTGTGGAAATTCGACGAACTGAGGAAATTCGACGAACTGAGGAAATTCGACAAGCTAAATAAATCAGTCAAATTATTTCAATCTTTAATATAGAGACATTGAACACGAAATAAACATAAGGTTTCTCCCAATGTGACCTCGTTTACAATGGGACACTCAAAAAGACTAGGATTACGGCAAGCAGAATAATGCAAGTATTGAAAATAAAAAAAACTTTCCAATTTGTCAGAGACAATGAATTTGCGCCTCGTCCTGTTCAGCTTTGCAATTGAATTATAACAAATAGTTAAGCTGCAGAGGTAAATCAAGGTCTGCTGAGCCTAAACCGATTTAGTTCTGTTCCATTCCATTGTCGCTGCGTGTCGTCTTGCTTTATCTTAAGCAACAGTTAAGAATTGAGTTTTCTTAGCCCTAGAATTTATAACAGTAAACTTTATTTTCTAGTGAAGTAACAAAGTCAATAGGAATAATGCAGAATGCTGAATTCTTTTTAATGCAAAAAATTAATTTAGTTTAACACAAGGATAACCTGTTAGACACAAGGATAACCTGTCAGACACAATCATAACCTGTTAGACACAAGGATAACCTGTTAGACACAAGGATAACCTGTTAGACACAAGAATAACCTGTTAGACACAAGGATAATCTGTTAGACACAAGCATAACCTGTTAGACACAAGGATAACCTGTTAGACACAAGGATAACCTGTTAGACACAAGGATAACCTGTTAGACACAAGGATAACCTGTTAGACACAAGAATAACCTGTTAGACACAAGGATAGCCAGTTAGACACAAGAATAACCTGTTAGACACAAGGATAATCTGTTAGACACAAGCATAACCTGTTAGACACAAGGATAACCTGTTAGACACAAGGATAACCTGTTAGACACAAGGATAACCTGTTAGACACAAGGATAGCCTGTTACACACAAGGATAACCTGTTAGACACAAGGATAACCTGTTAGACACAATGATAACCTGTTAGACACATGGATAACCTGTTAGACACAAGAATAACCTGTAAGACACAATGATAACCTGTTAGACACATGGATAACCTGTTAGACACAAGGATAACCTGTTAGACACAAGGATAACCTGTTAGACACAAGGATAACCTGTTAGACACAAGGATAACCTGTTAGACACAAGGATAACCTGTTAGACACAAGGTGAACCTGTGAGACAAGGATAACCTGTTAGACACAATGATAACCTGTTAGACACAAGGATAACCTGTTAGACACAAGGATAACCTGTTAGACACAAGGATAACCTGGTAGACACAAGGATAACCTGTTAGACACAAGGATAACCTGTTAGACACAAGGATAACCTGTTAGACACAAGGTGAACCTGTGAGACAAGGATAACCTGTTAGACACAATGATAACCGGTTAGACACAAGGATAACCTGTTAGACACAAGGATAACCTGTTAGACACAAGAATAACCTGTTAGACACAAGGATAATCTGTTAGACACAAGCATAACCTGTTAGACACAAGGATAACCTGTTAGACACAAGGATAACCTGTTAGACACAAGGATAACCTGTTAGACACAAGGATAGCCTGTTACACACAAGGATAACCTGTTAGACACAAGGATAACCTGTTAGACACAATGATAACCTGTTAGACACATGGATAACCTGTTAGACACAAGAATAACCTGTAAGACACAATGATAACCTGTTAGACACATGGATAACCTGTTAGACACAAGGATAACCTGTTAGACACAAGGATAACCTGTTAGACACAAGGTGAACCTGTGAGACAAGGATAACCTGTTAGACACAATGATAACCTGTTAGACACAAGGATAACCTGTTAGACACAAGGATAACCTGTTAGACACAAGGATAGCCTGTTACACAAAAGGATAACCTGTTAGACACAAGGATAACCTGTTAGACACAAGGATAACCTGTTAGACACAAGAATAACCTGTAAGACACAATGATAATCTGTTAGACACATGGATAACCTGTTAGACACAAGGATAACCTGTTAGACACAAGGATAACCTGTTAGACACAAGGTTAACCTGTTAGACACAAGAATAACCTGTAAGACACAATGATAACCTGTTAGACACAAGGATAACCTGTTAGACACAATGATAACCTGTTAGACACGAGGATAACCTGTTAGACACAATGATAACCTGTTACACACGAGGATACCCTGTTAGACACAAGGATAACTTGTTAGACACAAGGATAACCTGTTAGACACAAGGATAACCTGTTAGACACAATGATAACCTGTGAGACAAGGATAACCTGTTAGACACAATGATAACCTGTTAGACACAAGGATAACCTGTTAGACACAAGGATAACTTGTTAGACACAAGGTGAACCTGTTAGACACAAGGATAACCTGTTAGACACAAGGATAACCTGTTAGACACAAGGATAACCTGTTAGACACAAGGATAACCTGTTAGACACAAGGATAACCTGTTAGACACAATGATAACCTGTTAGACACGAGGATAACCTGTTAGACACAAGGATAACCTGTTACACACGAGGATACCCTGTTAGACACAAGGATAACTTGTTAGACACAAGGATAACCTGTTAGACACAAGGATAATCTGTTAGACACAAGGATAACCTGTTAGACACAAGGATAACCTGTTAGACACAAGGATAACCTGTTAGACACAAGGATAACCTGTTAGACACAAGGATAACCTGTTAGACACAAGGATAACCTGTTAGACACAAGGATAACCTGTTAGACACAATGATAACCTGTTAGACACGAGGATAACCTGCTAGACACACGGATAACCTGTTACACACAAGGATAACCTGTTACACACAAGGATAACCTGTTACACACAAGGATAACCTGTTACACACAAGGATAACCTGTTAGACACAAGGGACAGCACTTTGTAAGCAAGCTAAATCAGGCTTAACGCTTTATTTGCCAGCCTAATGAACGTAAAAAATTGTACAGCCAAGAATTAAATGGAAGTCCCACAGCTGAAAGCCTAGAATTACAACTTAAGAGGGTGACGCATTTATAGCCCCTAATTCAGGAAACAAATTTAACTGTCTTCCGATCTGTTTAGCTGGGCAGTGCCGGGCACTGATTACGCAATCATTCAGCAAGACTTCGCATTAAAGATTTTCGCCGCTCGACTGCCCTCAGACCGTGGCGGCGGCAGCGTCCGGCCTTCCCGCGCCTTTTGAATGGCCCAACAGGCTTTCAATTGTCTAATGAATCACGCTTCACTGAATGTTTACAAAACTAGAAATCTACAAAATCAACACAAATTAACGGAAGAGCCTAAGATGGGGTGGCGCAACAGACTCACGGCTCAAGCCTTATCAAACTGTAGAGCTTTGTCGGAGCGGGACATTTTTTATAGTTCGATGTCAACTAGCATAAAATATACTAGTACGCAATTTACGCTACTAATAGTAGTTAGCACTATTGAAAATGTTCATTAAAATGCCACAACTTATATCCAAAAAGTACAAGAGAGAGAGTAGCCTAGACAGCCAGGTTACAGGTTGCAGCCAACCGCTTAGAGCGTCGAACTCACGACTTGAAGGTCGGGGGTTCGACTCCCGATTCCAATGAAAGAATTCGTGTCCTTGAGTAAGACACCCAACAGTAGAAAGACCACGTTTTTATTTTTCTGTATCTCCCAAAATATTCTACTAATGAAAATCCAGACACGGGCTAAAGTTTTCCGCTCAATCCGATGAGACAACTTCCAGAATCTCAAAGCATCTGCATCGTCCAGATATTCAACAATTCTAGTCGGGGTGTCTGGTAAAAAAACACCTATATTGGCAAAATTTATAGCAATATAGGCTTTTATTGTTAATTGCATAGTCAAATTTTACACTCGTATTTTTTAACCAATACGGATTCGCCATAGATTATACAGCAGTGTTAGTTGTCCTTGTCACCTGGGTCTTTAACAGAAGAACTATACAGCAGTGTTAGTTGTCCTTGTCACCAGGGTCTTTAACAGAAGAACTATACAGCAGTGTTAGTTGTCCTTGTCACCAGGGTCTTTAACAGAAGAATTATACAGCAGTGTTAGTTGTCCTTGTCACCAGGGTCTTTAACAGAAGAACTATACAGTAGTGTTAGTTGTCCTTGTCACCAGGGTCTTTAACAGAAGAACTATACAGCAGTGTTAGTTGTCCTTGTCACCAGGGTCTTTAACAGAAGAACTATACAGCAGTGTTAGTTGTCCTTGTCACCAGGGTCTTTAACAGAAGAACTTTACAGCAGTGTTAGTTGTCCTTGTCACCAGGGTCTTTAACAGAAGAATTATACAGCAGTGTTAGTTGTCCTTGTCACCAGGGTCTTTAACAGAAGAACTTTACAGCAGTGTTAGTTGTCCTTGTCACCAGGGTCTTTAACAGAAGAACTATACAGCAGTGTTAGTTGTCCTTGTCACCTGGGTCTTTAACAGAAGAACTATACAGCAGTGTTAGTTGTCCTTGTCACCAGGGTCTTTAACAGAAGAACTTTACAGCAGTGTTAGTTGTCCTTGTCACCAGGGTCTTTAACAGAAGAATTATACAGCAGTGTTAGTTGTCCTTGTCACCAGGGTCTTTAACAGAAGAACTATACAGCAGTGTTAGTTGTCCTTGTCACCAGGGTCTTTAACAGAAGAACTTTACAGCAGTGTTAGTTGTCCTTGTCACCAGGGTCTTTAACAGAAGAATTATACAGCAGTGTTAGTTGTCCTTGTCACCAGGGTCTTTAACAGAAGAACTTTACAGCAGTGTTAGTTGTCCTTGTCACCAGGGTCTTTAACAGAAGAACTATACAGCAGTGTTAGTTGTCCTTGTCACCTGGGTCTTTAACAGAAGAACTATACAGCAGTGTTAGTTGTCCTTGTCACCAGGGTCTTTAACAGAAGAACTATACAGCAGTGTTAGTTGTCCTTGTCACCAGGGTCTTTAACAGAAGAACTATACAGCAGTGTTAGTTGTCCTTGTCACCAGGGTCTTTAACAGAAGAACTATACAGCAGTGTTAGTTGTCCTTGTCACGAGGGTCTTTAACAGAAGAACTACAAAGCAATTTTGCCGCCCGTTTTTATACCAAATTCCCCTGAAAACTTTTTGGCAGCGTCTGAATGCTAACCGCGTTGGGTGGTGACTGGTTGGCTGACAGAATAGGCGATGGTGTCCTGCTAGATAATGGTAGATGACCACCGAAGACGGAGATGCTAAAGGCACATTCGGGTGACATGCTGATAAGTTTTGAAGGCCTGGCAAGGCTCGTGAGTTTCGTGTGCTTACGTTGCTCCGTTCGGGTGCAGCAGAAAAAATTGTCAGGGGAGGGTAATTCCCCACTTAATAGTTCTACTGTTAACAAGAGTCACTGTAAGAAATAAGTAACAACACGCAAGGGTACTACTAAGCAGTATAAATATATAAGTGTTTACTATCGCAGAGAGGCAATCGTAGAATTTCGTGCCGAATTTAACAATAATAACAATTTTCATTATATCATTACTTATTATTCAGTTTATAAACAGGCCAAGTACAGGTCTCGGTTAGGTAGGCAGAGGGGGGGGGCAAAATTTTGGAATTTACCGGAGATCAAAAAAATGTGTGAGTGGCAGAAACGCGTGTTTTAACAAAAGGCATGGAAACACAGAAAAGTTAAATCTTCATTACTATTAAAAGCAGACAGAAAAAAACTATAATTTCATGTGTGAAAGAAACTTTTTTCAATTCATCAAGGTCGTGAATGAAGTCTACTTACTACTTACTAGTAACAGGTGTAAGATTTAATGCAAGCAGCAAAAGTTAAAGACAGCAATGGAAACTGTAGGTTCGCCAATTATTAAATAGCATATAAACAAATTTGAAATGTCGTCATCTGGGACAGTTCAAAGGAAAAAAGTAAATTAGTTGGGAATGAAATGTTAGTGAAGAAAACAGGTAACGCTATATAAACTGATACAGCAATATGCAAGCTAAATCTTTTAATTCGTCTGTGAATGCTTTGTGAGCCGTGTTTGTATTTGTATCATGACGATTATCATATGATTAAATATGTGCAGAATTTAGTGCACAGCTAAGGGAACTACATAAGGTCAGTAATGGGTAAGTACAAAATATTTAAATATAAATTCTATATGTCGGAGTAATGCATATGATAAAAAATTATATGACAAATATTCTACCCCCTTTTGAAGAGCCCAAAACACCCAACCAACTCCGCTCGCAGCAATTCTACACCCACCCCAAACCCGCTCGCAGCAATTCTACACCCACCCCAAACCCGCTCGCAGCAATTCTACACCCACCCCAAACCCGCTCGCAGCAATTTTACACCCACCCCAAACCCGCTCGCAGCAATTTTACACCCACCCCAAACCCGCTCCCAGCAATTTTACACCCACCCCAAACCCGCTCGCAGCAATTCTACACCCACCCCAAACCCGCTCGCAGCAATTCTACACCCGCGCGGGGCGGTTAAACATCCACCCCAACACCACCAAAGTTTAAACTCTTCGCACCCACCTTTCACAGCTTTAATGATATGCAGCGACGCAAGAGTCTACGACTTTAATGCCTAAGATACACAGAGAAAACTTCAGAAAAAAATGGTACCAATCCTTATAGAAGTTTGATTACTCAATAATCGACTGCTAACAGTAACAAATTTCGAGACGGCATACTTACGTTTACATCTTGAAATGAGATTCTGAAAAAGCGAAAAGGAACTGAAAAAGCGCAAGTTACAACTTTAGTATTTTTAGATAGGAAATTAGTGGGCATGTCCTATGAAGAATACTAAAATCCCAAATGAGGGTACATTAAAATATACAAAGTTCTACATAGTTCTACATAAAAGGGCCTAAGGAATCGAAGTGAAAAATATTTTCACACGCACGCAAGCCCCAGGGCAAAGGAGCACAAATTTCAATAAAAATATAGTAAGAGCAAGACAACAGCAAGAAAACGGTCATGTGTGCGCAATACCTAGGCGCGTTTAAACCTAGACAAATAGGCATGTTATATACTACTAATAATGACTCTTCATAGTATAGCATACATACGCAAAGCATCACATTGTTAAACAATATAGAGAAATAGGCAGCGTCATAGACAGCAGGCAATAGTACAAATTGTAACAAATGTTATAAGCAAATAGAATTTATTGCAATTAGCAAGAAAACGAAAGAAGGCAATCTTCTATCGTAAATTCTTTCTTTTATTATTGCAGCACACAGTGTGTATGTGTTGGTTGCAGCTGGATTAGTGTGTGTGGGTGGGTGTTCATCGTCTAAACTATATTGAGAGTGATATAAGAATATATATAAGTCGCGCACATATGCCAAATTCAACCGATAGTAAATAACTTCATAAATTGACAGAAGATAGCTTGGGTGAATGCGCAGAATAGCAATTGCTCAAGGCCCAAGGTGGGCCCGATATTACAAAACCAGAAACAGAGCGGCGTTAGGCATTAAATAGGATCCTCTGCCTTGCATGGCAGGTCACGAAATTCTGGGGCTGAAAGCGCATGAGGTGGGTGGGCGTAGAATTGTTTGAGTAAGAGAAGGTGAGGTGGGTGTAAATAGGCAGGAACCAGGGGAGGGTGGGTGGGTGTAACTGGTCAGAGGGGAGGAGGTGAGGTGGGTGTAAACGTTTTCGAGGCGACGTGGGGTGGGTGTAACTGGTCAGAGGGGAGGAGGTGAGGTTGGTGTAAACGTTTTCAAGGCGACGTGGGGTGGGTGTAACTGGTCAGAGGGGAGGAGGTGAGGTGGGTGTAAACGTTTTCGAGGCGTCGTGGGGTAGGTGTAGCTGGTCAGAGGGGAGGAGGTGAGGTGGGTGAAAGACCCAGAAAGGAGAAGGGAGGCGGTTGGCTGTAAAATGTACAGCGGGGCGCATGGGTAAGTTAAGCAATACGAAAAGCCGCTCGGGGTATCGATGGTTGTAAATCAGACGTGAGCAATGATACCGGGAGCCAGGCTGCACAAAAATAGGCTGGCTTTAAATAGTAGCAAAGGTAATTAATCAGTCGGCTGATGCGCGATGCGGAAAGCGAATTCACGCACGCGGCGCATGCAGATGCTGTTGGGCCCGATTCTTCTTCTTGCCGCGTCGGCGAAAGAAGCAACACTTCGTGTCCGAGGCCACGTCGACATCGGCGTCGGCTGCGATTGGCTCGCAAGATTGTCCGGTGGCGTCACCGCCGGCCTGATCGAAGGCGACAGATGTGATCACCTGAGTGCGGCGAAAAAACTACTACTCTAGAATTTTGTTTCGTCAAAAATCGTCGACTAATAAAAAAACACTTACTAGAAATCGATTACTGTCAAATCAAAGTTCACAGCAAATCACTGGGCTTGTCTTCTGTAATCGCATTTATCCCAGGTAGTTTTATGGACACGCTATATTACTGCTAGTAGTTCATAATGATATACGATAGCTTAAAGATTCAATTCCCCCCAGTTACCAAATATTACTAATTACAATTCATAGACTAAAAGCTTCACCTCACAGGAAACTAAAGGAATCAACAGACAAAAGTATTTTACAATTTTTCTTCGAAAAAAGCGATTCCATTATTGACACATTTTTTCAATCACCAATTAACAATGAAACGAATGATTAAGTGAAGAATTTGTTTAGGGATAAATGACAGCTAGATTTAGCTTCAGATTCCAGACTCCTAATATTCTTCAATTACCCTATTTGTATCGTGGCTTAATTCCAAATTTCTCGCATCCGATTGGCTGCTAGCGTGCATTCGACGATAATTAAATGAGCTGTTAGCAGCGAGAACGAACTGCTGCTGCTGCTGCTGCTGTTCCTGGACTCGTGGTTGCTGCTTTTCAATAAACAGGGTGTAACAACAGTGAGAACTCGAGATTGTGAAGACAAATAGCTGGCTTTTAACAAAAAATGCTGCATTTTACTGTTTATTTCGAAATGCATCCTGTAAATAGTGCCAGCCCACCTGTTAGACAGGGAGGACAGTTCTGTGAAGAGTGCCAGCCCACCTGTTAGACAGGGAGGACAGTTCTGTGAAGAGTGCCAGCCCACCTGTTAGACAGGGAGGACAGTTCTGTGAAGAGTGCCAGCCCACCTGTTAGACAGGGAGGACAGTTCTGTGAAGAGTGCCAGCCCACCTGTTAGACAGGGAGGACAGTTCTGTGAAGAGTGCCAGCCCACCTGTTAGACAGGGAGGACAGTTCTGTGAAGAGTGCCAGCCCACCTGTTAGACAGGGAGGCCAGTTCTGTGAAGAGTGCCAGCCCACCTGTTAGACAGGGAGGCCAGTTCTGTGAAGAGTGCCAGCCCACCTGTTAGACAGGGAGGCCAGTTCTGTGAAGAGTGCCAGCCCACCTGTTAGACAGGGAGGACAGTTCTGTGAAGAGTGCCAGCCCACCTGTTAGACAGGGAGGCCAGTTCTGTGAAGAGTGCCAGCCCACCTGTTAGACAGGGAGGACAGTTCTGTGAAGAGTGCCAGCCCACCTGTTAGACAGGGAGGCCAGTTCTGTGAAGAGTGCCAGCCCACCTGTTAGACAGGGAGGCCAGTTCCCTGAAGAGTGCCAGCCCACCTGTTAGACAGGGAGGACAGTTCTGTGAAGAGTGCCAGCCCACCTGTTAGACAGGGAGGCCAGTTCTGTGAAGAGTGCCAGCCCACCTGTTAGACAGGGAGGACAGTTCTGTGAAGAGTGCCAGCCCACCTGTTAGACAGGGAGGCCAGTTCTGTGAAGAGTGCCAGCCCACCTGTTAGACAGGGAGGACAGTTCTGTGAAGAGTGCCAGCCCACCTGTTAGACAGGGAGGCCAGTTCTGTGAAGAGTGCCAGCCCACCTGTTAGACAGGGAGGCCAGTTCCCTGAAGAGTGCCAGCCCACCTGTTAGACAGGGAGGCCAGTTCTGTGAAGAGTGCCAGCCCACCTGTTAGACAGGGAGGACAGTTCTGTGAAGAGTGCCAGCCCACCTGTTAGACAGGGAGGCCAGTTCTGTGAAGAGTGCCAGCCCACCTGTTAGACAGGGAGGACAGTTCTGTGAAGAGTGCCAGCCCACCTGTTAGACAGGGAGGCCAGTTCCCTGAAGAGTGCCAGCCCACCTGTTAGACAGGGAGGCCAGTTCTGTGAAGAGTGCCAGCCCACCTGTTAGACAGGGAGGCCAGTTCCCTGAAGAGTGCCAGCCCACCTGTTAGACAGGGAGGACAGTTCTGTGAAGAGTGCCAGCCCACCTGTTAGACAGGGAGGACAGTTCTGTGAAGAGTGTACGAAAACGCTGTGACTAAAGACAGGCGGACAATATCGCACACTAATATCATTATCAGGATCTAAATATTCACAAAACCGACAATAATTGATTAGGCATAGCAACGCTGGGATGAGGTTGTTGGAACAAAAGTAACATGACACAAAAGTTTGACAAAGGCTCAAAGGCATCGTGTTGTTAACTACGAGTACTAGAAGACAATTGCTGTTTTAGTAACAAACAGTGAGTGAGATAGGCTTCGCTATGTGAGCAGTAATTTTGTATAACAGATGCGAGAATAATGCTAGCTTTGAGAATACAACTAAATACAAGACAGTACAGATAGAACTAACTTGTTACTTAAAATAATAGAATAATTTATTATCAAGGCGCATTTAGCGATGGCAACGATGCGAAGCAGTGATTGATTTTAACTTAAGACAATTGACAATGATCAGCTATACCTGTACAGAAGCGGCCTGGTTTAAGCCATGATTAGCCTAGGAAACGTGACAATGTTAGTACAATTAATTATGATAATTAGTTACAAAACACCCGAATTCTTGTGTTTTTGCTTGGATTAAAATTGGAAGATTAAAAATGCTCCAAAAAAGTGGTCTATTTTCAGATAAAAAACTCCTATGACTTGGGATACTTCAGGTTCATAAAGCCTCCATGATTTTGGGATACTTCAGGTTCATAAAGCCTCCATGATTTTGGGATACTTCAGGTTCATAAAGCCTCCATGATTTTGGGATACTTCAGGTTCATCAAGCCTCCATGATTTTGGGATATTTCTGATTTATCAAGCCTCCATGATTTTGGGATATTTCTGATTCATCAAGCCTCCATGATTTTGGGATATTTCTGATTCATAAAGCCTCCATGACTTTGGGATATTTCTGATTCATGAAGCCTCCATGATTTTGGGATATTTCTGATTCATAAAGCCTCCATGACTTTGGGATATTTCTGATTCATGAAGCCTCCATGATTTTGGGATATTTCTGATTCATAAAGCCTCCATGATTTTAGGATATTTTTGATTCATCAAGCCTCCATGATTTTGGGATATTTCTGATTTATCAAGCCTCCATGATTTTGGGATATTTTTGATTCATCAAGCCTCCATGATTTTGGGATATTTCTGATTCATAAAGCCTCCATGATTTTAGGATATTTTTGATTCATCAAGCCTCCATGATTTTGGGATATTTCTGATTTATCAAGCCTCCATGATTTTAGGATATTTTTGATTCATCAAGCCTCCATGATTTTGGGATATTTCTGATTTATCAAGCCTCCATGATTTTAGGATATTTTTGATTCATCAAGCCTCCATGATTTTGGGATATTTCTGATTTATCAAGCCTCCATGATTTTGGGATATTTTTGATTCATCAAGCCTCCATGATTTTGGGATATTTCTGATTCATCAAGCCTCCATGATTTTGGGATATTTCTGATTCATAAAGCCTCCATGACTTTGGGATATTTCTGATTCATGAAGCCTCCATGATTTTGGGATATTTCTGATTCATAAAGCCTCCATGATTTTAGGATATTTTTGATTCATCAAGCCTCCATGATTTTGGGATATTTCTGATTTATCAAGCCTCCATGATTTTGGGATATTTTTGATTCATCAAGCCTCCATGATTTTGGGATATTTCTGATTCATCAAGCCTCCATGATTTTGGGATATTTCTGATTCATAAAGCCTCCATGACTTTGGGATATTTCTGATTCATGAAGCCTCCATGATTTTGGGATATTTCTGATTCATAAAGCCTCCATGATTTTGGGAAATTTCTGATTCATCAAGCCTCCATAATTTTGGGATATTTCTGATACATCAAGCCTCCATGATTTTAGGATATTTCTGATTCATCAAGCCTCCATGATTTTGGGATATTTCTGATTCATAAAGCCTCCATGACTTTGGGATATTTCTGATTCATGAAGCCTCCATGATTTTGGGATATTTCTGATTCATAAAGCCTCCATGATTTTGGGAAATTTCAGATTCATCAAGCCTCCATAATTTTGGGATATTTCTGATACATCAAGCCTCCATGATTTTAGGATATTTCTGATTCATCAAGCCTCCATGATTTTGGGATATTTCTGATTCATCAAGCCTCCATGATTTTGGGATATTTCTGATTCATCAAGCCTCCATAATTTTAGGATATTTCTGATTCATCAAGCCTCCATGATTTTGGGATATTTCTGATTCATAAAGCCTCCATGATTTTAGGATATTTCTGATTCATCAAGCCTCCATGATTTTGGGATATTTCTGATTCATGAAGCCTCCATGATTTTGGGATATTTCTGATTCATCAAGCCTCCATGATTTTGGGATATTTCTGGTTCATAAAGCCTCCATGATTTTAGGATATTTCTGATTCATGAAGCCTCCATGATTTTGGGATATTTCTGATTCATCAAGCCTCCATGATTTTGGGATACTTCAGGTTCATAAAGCCTCCATGATTTTAGGATATTTCTGATTCATGAAGCCTCCATGATTTTGGGATATTTCTGATTCATAAAGCCTCCATGATTTTGGGATATTTCTGGTTCATAAAGCCTCCATGATTTTAGGATATTTCTGATTCATGAAGCCTCCATGATTTTGGGATATTTCTGATTCATCAAGCCTCCATGATTTTGGGATATTTCTGGTTCATAAAGCCTCCATGATTTTAGGATATTTCTGATTCATGAAGCCTCCATGATTTTGGGATATTTCTGATTCATCAAGCCTCCATGATTTTAGGATATTTCTGATTTATCAAGCCTCCATGATTTTGGGATATTTCTGATTCATCAAGCCTCCATGATTTTAGGATATTTCTGATTTATCAAGCCTCCATGATTTTAGGATATTTCTGATTTATCAAGTCTCCATGATTTTAGGATATTTCATATTCATCAAGCCTCCATGATTTTGGGATATTTCTGATTCATCAAGCCTCCATGATTTTAGGATATTTCTGATTCATCAAGCCTCCATGATTTTAGGATATTTCTGATTTATCAAGCCTCCATGATTTTGGGATATTTCATATTCATCAAGCCTCCATGATTTTGGGATATTTCTGAGTCATCAAGCCTTCATGATTTTAGGATATTTTTGATTTATCAAGCCTCCATGATTTTGGGATATTTCTGATTTATCAAGCCTCCATGATTTTGGGATATTTCATATTCATCAAGCCTCCATGATTTTAGGATATTTCTGAGTCATCAAGCCTCCATGATTTTAGGATATTTCTGAGTCATCAAGCCTCCATGATTTTGGGATATTTCATATTCATCAAGCCTCCATGATTTTGGGATAATTCTGATTCATCAAGCCTCCATGATTTTGGGATATTTCAGATTCATAAAGCCTCCATGATTTTGGGATATTTCATATTCATCAAGCCTCCATGATTTTGGGATAATTCTGATTCATCAAGCCTCCATGATTTTGGGATATTTCAGATTCATAAAGCCTTCATGATTTTGGGATATTTCTGAGTCATCAAGCCTCCATGATTTTAGGATATTTCTGAGTCATCAAGCCTCCATGATTTTGGGATATTTCATATTCATCAAGCCTCCATGATTTTGGGATAATTCTGATTCATCAAGCCTCCATGATTTTGGGATATTTCAGATTCATAAAGCCTCCATGATTTTGGGATATTTCATATTCATCAAGCCTCCATGATTTTGGGATAATTCTGATTCATCAAGCCTCCATGATTTTGGGATATTTCAGATTCATAAAGCCTTCATGATTTTGGGATATTTCTGAGTCATCAAGCCTCCATGATTTTGGGACGTTTCTGATTCATAAAGCCTCCATGATTTTAGGATATTTCTGATTCATGAAGCCTCCATGATTTTGGGATAATTCTGATTCATCAAGCCTCCATGATTTTGGGATATTTCAGATTCATAAAGCCTCCATGATTTTGGGATATTTCTGAGTCATCAAGCCTCCATGATTTTGGGACGTTTCTGATTCATAAAGCCTCCATGATTTTAGGATATTTATGATTCATGAAGCCTCCATGATTTTGGGATATTTTTTATTCATCAAGCCTCCATGATTTTAGGATATTTCTGATTCATCAAGCCTCCATGATTTTGGGATATTCATCAAGCCTCCATAATTTTGGGATATTTAAGATTTTTTAAAACTATAATAACATAAAGATTTTTTCTGTCTTAAAATACCCGCCTGTAATTTCAAGATATATTTGATCAAACCTCCAATAATTATTTTTGTTTGAAAATACCTTAAAAAAATAGGACATTGTGTTTCGGCAAGTATCGTAAACAAATAGTGTTAGTACTGAATTCAAAACTTATTCAAAGCAATTTACTGGTTAAAACATAAGCATCCCAGAGTTTACGCAAATCTAATAACAAACGAGCAATCCCAATTCCGGCAAGAAAAATAAATTCTAAGCTAATTAGACTTAAGAGACAGGTCTTTCGGAAAAAGATTATATGAACCTCAGAAAAAGTAAGTATCTCACCTTTTGAGTAGACAGGTGCTGCTGCTGCTGTTGCTGGCCGTGTCGGCGATCGCCAGCTGTGATTTCAGGCCCGCCACTCACCGGCGTGCCCTGCAAGTCCAATGGGGAAGGAGTTTTTACATTTGCGAATTTTAATCTAATCTACATTTTATAAATTTATCAAAACTACCCAAAATCGATTTCACTACTACTGAACACAGATTCCTGTCCCATTCCCATCCTGAACTGGGATAACTGTCCCATTCCCACCCTGAACTGGGATAACGGTCCCATTCCCACCCTGAACTGGGATAACGGTCCCATTCCCATCCTGAACTGGGATAACTGTCCCATTCCCACCCTGAACTGGGATAACTGTCCCATTCCCATCCTGAACTGGGATAACTGTCCCATTCCCATCCTGAACTGGGATAACGGTCCCATTCCCATCCTGAACTGGGATAACTGTCCCATTCCCTTTCTGAACTGGGATAACTGTCCCATTCCCTTTCTGAACTAGGATAACGGTTCCATTCCCATCCAGAACTGGGATAACTGTCCCAGGGATTCTCATCCTCACAGTCTGATCCTGCCTGGAAACCCAGTCAAAGTCCCAGTCGCAGCTCCAATTGTTGCGCGTCATCAAACCGGTGAACAACTCGCGCAGGTAATTGTAATCTGGCGTTTCGTAGAAATCTAGTCGACGCACGTGACGCAGATACTCGGCCATCTCCTCTGTTGGTGGGATAATATTGATGGGGCATGGAAGAATGCACAGAGCATTGTTACAACATAAGTAACACGATATTATCCAACTAGTTAAACGGCATAGACTTGTTTCTTAGAAATCGCGCCAATTTAAACAGGCCGCTAAATCAGCAAACTCCGCTTACCGGGAAATCCTTCGCACAGCACCTCGATGGGCGTGGCCCGTTTAGTGTCGCCAATCTTCTGGTAGCGCTCCTTCAGATTGTCGGCCTTTAGGCCCTGCCATGGCAGGCTGCCGCGCAGGAAATACATGAACATGTGACCCAGTGCTTCCAGATCATCTCTACGGGATTGCTCTGCGAAATTTAACAGGTTACAATATAGAGAAGGCTAGGCGCGACTCGCACAACTTACGCCCACAAGGCACAGTGAGAGTGTACACTGCCTGACGTAAGGGCAGATTTACACACCCGTGTGCTCAGGGGTTGAGGCATGGGCAGATTTACACACCCGTGTGCTCAGGGGTTGAGGCATGGGCAGATTTACACACCCGTGTGCTCAGGGGTTGAGGCATGGGCAGATTTACACACCCGTGTGCTCAGGGGTTGAGGCATGGGCAGAATTGCCTCCTAGCTGGCTAAGGGTCGGAATCTCACAGAAAAGTCGGTCCTGAGTTCGAATTGGAATTCATTTTGCCCAGAGGCAAGGAGAAAGCTTGTTGGCTTTAAAAAATTATTTTTTTAACTTGCTTACCTCTGCCTAAATGCGTATTTATGCTCATGTATCTGGCGGTGCCAGTCAGGCTCTTGTGCTCCCTGTACATGATGTGCTTGTTAGTCTCTCGATCGATGTACTCCTTGGCTAGTCCGAAATCGATAATGTGAATCAGGTGCTGCTTGCGTGTAGTTTGGCGACCAATTAGAAAATTCTCCGGCTTGATGTCACGATAGATTAGGTGCTTGCTGTGCACAAATTCTATTCGCGAGATCTGCGGATGGGAGGTGAATCAAAGGACAATAATTAGGGAACATTGAAAGACCAGGAAAATATGCAAGCTGACGGACCAAACTGGAGGTGAATTGAAGGACCATGATAAAGGTGAATTGAAGGACCATGATAAAGGTGAATTGAAGGACCATGATAAAGGTGAATGGAAGGACCATGATAAAGGTGAATTGAAGGACAATGATAAAGGTGAATTGAAGGACAATGATAAAGGTGAATTGAAGGACAATGATAAAGGTGAATTGAAGGACAATGATAAAGGTGAATTGAAGGACAATGATAAAGGTGAATTGAAGGACTATGATAAAGGTGAATTGAAGGACAAATTCCGAAGGAGTTAAAAGAGCAGGATGAGGGTGAATTGAAAGACTACTCTAAGAAAACTCACTAGTTGAATTGCAATCATAAGCACAGTCTTAAGGCTAAAGTGCCTATCGCAGATGTCGAACAGGTCCTCCAATGACGGGCCAAGCAGCTCCATAACTAGGGCGTTGTACTTTAAAGTCGGGCCAAAGTAGAACACCTGGGGCACGCCCTCGCTGTTGCCAAGCTCCTTATAGAATCTGTACTCCAGATGCAGTTGTGGAGCACGAGACTTTAACGGCTCGAGTTTAACCGCCACGTGCTCATTGTTGTAAAGATTCTTTCCTAGACGCAGCTCGCCAAAGTTACCGCAGCCAATCTTTTTACCAACTTTAAAATTCGGCCCAACCATTAGAAAGGTGGACGACGACTCCGACGAAGCAGTGCCGCCGCCGCGAGTGGATGCCGGCACTGAACCCGGGCCGTGGCCATGGGCGGCGGCGCTGCTTGAGCCGGGGTGATTCCGGCTGGCCGATAACTGGCGCTGAGCACTGCTGCTCATTTGGCTAATTGAATGGGGGCCAGATGTGCTGCTGTTGTTGTTGCTGCTTCTGCAATTGAGTCTTCTTCTTTCTCGCAGGCCCTTTTTAATTAGCAGAACTGAATTTTTTTAACAGAAATGGAATGCCAAAAGGTAGTGAATACAGTTGAAAAAATGTAATTCTAAACTTCAGCTGGACAAACAAATCACAATAATATAGTTGGGGAAAATTTGAAATTCGAAATCTAGAAAATGGAATTCTAAAAAAAATCTTGCTATCAGGTAATAGTAAACTTAATAATTTTTTTTCTGTCCTTTTGTCACATTTATATTTATATAACATGCTGATTAACTAGAAGTTAAATATATTTTTAACAAATTTGAGCAAATATTAAGACTTGAAATCTTCATTTCTTTCATTTTTCATACGACTTACATAGCATAGCCAGTAAAATGTGAAAAAATAAACCTTGGACTTGACTAAAAGTTCCATATTCTTAAAGTCCTTATTGGAATTTTGCATAAACTGCTTAGATACAAGAATTGACATATTTTGGCATAATAGTGTAACAAGCCATGAATGTAACACTACAACTACAAGATGTCTGTAAGTTATTTCACCCAGAAAACTAAACCCTAAGCCACCTCAACCTGAAATAAAAAGCACACCATATGCATGTCCTAGAAAATCCATTTTTCAATTGACAAAAAAGCCTTGGATTTCAAAAAGCACCCACCTACTCTCAACATGGTTACATGCAACTCCAACATAGCAGTCATTTCCTCCTTGTATTCTGAATGAAACAGAGAGAACATAGACCATTGGTTGGATCATATTAATACATGCTAGAAAATTATAGCATGCTTTTGCCTTTGCCCTTAGTCTAGAGTGCATAGCATAAAACAATGTTAATTTCAATTTTCAGGGGATTGGTATATACCTTGGCATGTACAATACAATGCATTCTAATTTTTTACACCCAATAAGTTGTGAATTACACAATGAGTTAGCAATAATGGCATAAATCATAAAACTGTGAAACATATGTGATATGATCTAATTATAATAACTTTATGTGGCTAAAACAATGTCACTCTTGTCCTGAGCTCTAGATAGCCAGTGTGACAACCAAAGAAAAAATAATTAGTGTAACATAAAAAGTGTACTACTTTAAATTGGCTTGCAATAAAATAGTTGTTTACTTAAAAAAACTTTTGGCACGACTTTCTAAAAGCACTATAGTTAGAAAAAAAGAAGAAAACATGCAGTTTAATATCCAACCCAAATCTTCATTACACTTGTCAAGCAAGCAATAATTTAGCCCTATTGGAGCAAATAGGGGTTTTCGCGGACAGTGTCCAGCACGCTTGTGAAAAATTGTCTGCACAACTGCGTAGAAAGAAATTTCTGTCCGTGTGGCCGCGCCTTGTGTGCATAAAGTTGTCGTAAGTATGTAGATGTATAACAAACAGTGCGCCCTTGTGCCCCTACACTAACGTCTTGTGTTCTTTATAAATTTATATTTTGTAATATATTTACATGTACAAGTACATGTAGATGCAATGCTAGTAGTGAATGCCAGTGCCTCTGTACTCGCACCTTTTGCATTTGAATACATGTACATTATGAGACATTATAAATTACATTTAAATGTTCATGTAGATGCACATGGTATAACAGTGTGCACCTGTGCCATACATCCATGCTATTGTGCACTTAGATATACATATATATATTAAAATAAACTTACAAGTACATGTAGGTGAGATTCTAGCCAGGCAGAAATTTTTTGATAGAGGGGCGCACATTAAATTCTGAAACACGACTACATGCTTAGCAGTGCCCGAGTGCGAAAAGACATAGGCCTAAGCTTAGCTGTTCTATTTTTTGAAATACACTATGGAGATCAAAAAAAGGTCTTTCAACATTTTTTGTGAAATCAATCACCACATTGAGTCAGACTGGAGATATTTACACTTAAGATACAATATTGAAGATATATAGCAATTGCGCATTTACATTATTTTTCTTGAAAACCAATTGCGCACCTGAGCGCCTAGCAGCTTTTTTAAATTTGCTCCATTAGGGTAATTTAGCAACTTGTGCTTCTTGGAAAGGCATGTCATCATCAGCAGACTTGCCAGAACTAATTTGCTTTCAAAGCTATGTTTTATTGCCAAAGATTTTGCCAACAAGAATTTCATGAGCATTCCTATGTGCCTTGTCAATATTTTGCAACTCTGCCTGAACTGCTTCCAGATTCTTTTGCCCCTTTTGTTCCTCCTCTTTGGCCTTTTAGAGCTTAGCCTATGCTATGCATACGGCTTGTTGCATTGAATTGAACTGGTCTTGAATTTACACAATTGCTCTTTTATTTCTATAGCAATCAAGAATCAAACTTGGCTTTAGCTTTTAGCTCGGCTTTAGTATACTATATTTTATTTCTATAGCAATCAAGAATCAAACTTGGCTTTAGCTTTTAGCTCGGCTTTAGTATACTATATTTTATTTCTATAGCAATCAAGAATCAAACTTGGGTTTGGCTTTTAGCTTGGCTTTAGTATACTATCAGCATAGGACTGATTGCAACTGTTGATGATTGCAACAAAATTTATTTCAGCAAAGCATTAATGGCCAAAACATATTTATGGCTGAAAAAAAGTGCAATTTCATTGAAAAGCTCACAAAATAAAGCATTAGTGCAGAAATTTCCTGAGGTGACCATCTAACTCCATAGTGCTGAGGTGGTCACAGTTTGTAGATAGCTTGTGTAACATACAATACAACTATAAAGATAGAGCTGAAAGTGTAAGTTTAGAATGCCATATCTACTCTATAAATAAGAGTAGGCATTTTTTACTTATTGTACCTTTAAGAAATTTAAATTTAGTAAAAAATAAAAGCTCTAGTACCCTTGGCCATATATTTCTTCAGCCAAAAACTTAAAGGCTAGTGAAACAGCTAACAAATCTAATGAGTGATGTTTCATATAATATATAAAGTGTGAACACAAAATAGTGTGGATTCTATAAGATAGCCACGTAAACTTTGACCATGTAACTTTCGCGAAAATTACACTGGCAGCTAGCCAGGCACCAGCTAGTATCTTAACTTACTAAGTAACTTATAGACTTATACTAACATACCAAAGTGCTGCTGTCTAGTTGCAAAACAAATTACAGTAGTGTTAAATAGAAAATTGTAGGAAAACTCAAAGTAAAATTTGTGATCATATTAACTGGTATTTTTACTCCGAATACGAGTACGAACATTTGCAAATTATGTAGTTAAAAAATAAAATTGATTTCTAATGATTAAATATTTGATTTAAATAGCGATACAAAAGAGCATTAATTTTACATGTAAAAACTATTTTGATTGACAAAAATCTTCACTTCAGCGCTTAGGATGTTTATCTAAATAGTTTGCTAAAACGATCAGTCGTTTTTTCGAACAATTTTCGAGATTATATAAATATTTTGTTATGATTAGTAAACGCCGTTTAAACTGTGTGATGTAAACTGCACAAGCTTGCGTAAAAAATAACGAAGGCAATTACAATATAATTTACTTGAATTTACATTGACAGCCATTGTTTTGTGGCAGAATTTGTAATAAAATTATTCAACTGTTTAATAAAAGTTTCTTAAACAACCACGTACTGTTGTATCAAGATTTATAGAGCGTATAGTATATATAAAAAATAAGTTAAGCCACATGTACCGGCCAAGGAGCATAAAAAAGGTGCAGCTGTGCAGCCTTTTAAATTATCATTAGTTCTCAGAGAAATCTTCAATTGTTTTCCTAGGTCACGATTAGAACTCCTTAACTCCCTGTCCTGAGCTGCAGTTAATACTTAGCCCTAAATTATATATACCAATTGGTTAGGAGTCCTGAAGTGCAAACTAAATGAGTATGCAAAAAAGTTTTACTGAGTTTTTTGTTTCACCAGTTGGTCATTATTTTATTAAGCTAAACAAAACTGCCCGACTTTAGGAGCTTACAAGCAAGATTTTCATTTATAGTATATTAGAAGATCTTTGCTTCCCAACTTTAAAATTATCATGCATGATGCATCTATATATGAAAAAAGCAAAGATGAAATGAAATGAACGCGTGAAGATAGATAGATAGATCTATGAAGTTGAATGCAAGCTTGTAACAGAGACACTGATTTTGGCGTAGTATTATAGCTAGTGTGAGCAATAGTATATTATATATAGGGAAGCAATAAACACGACAAATTATCTTTAAAGGGCCCACATAATGACGGTTATTGGTAAATATGAGTAAATGAACACAATCCTCGCGCGAAAGAACGAGCAAACTTCTCCCATTACTTATTATGAAAGCTGTACATGAAACGGAGGTTTAATGCTGTTCTTACTGAACTCGCGCATGCAAGAAAGTAATCATGTTGAAAACAGCATGTATAACACCAGACAGTAGCGCCAATTTTTTGTTTGTAACTGCATAGATGATGTTGCGTGAGCGTCCAGCATTATGCTAGTCGCGAAGGGGACATCATATAATAGATATATTAGCCGGATTAAGCCTTTCTTGATACAAGTTACATCGAATATGGGTACTGTTCACCTTGTTTGCAAAGGCTTTTTAAACACAAAAAATCAATCTGAACTGAGGACACTATCCTTCGCAAAGAAACGGAAGGAAATATTACAAAAAAATGGGAGCAGGTGCTCGGAAAGCAACGCGAAAGCAAAAGAACGTTTATAAATTTGTGGCATCAACAGCCAGAAGCTGACAAAAACAGTTATAAAATATACAAAGCCATATCGATCCAGAACAAGTTTGATTTCTATGCTACCGGTGGCAAATCTGGTGCTTTCCGATATACCTATTCAATCTAAGTAGTGCAACAACTTAATATATAGTAGTTTGAACTATTGCGTTGCAATACGTTTGAATATCAAATGTCAAGAGTGCGTTTGTTCAGTGCTCGAGTTGTTTTGAAAGAAAAAGTATGAGTTCCCTAAAATTTTCTACAATTATATTCGACACAAAATACTTTTCATGTACGGGTAACCTACCCCTTTTTATTGGTGAGGGTAATGTGTACTGTTTTTATCAAATCACACATGAAACAGTTAACTTCATAAGAAAGGCTTCAATTAAGTTAAATAGGTAAAAAATATTTTAGCTGTAGAGCGAATCATATTTGTTGACTAAAAACCTTAAACAGTGAAGTTTGACGACTAATCATGTGAAAGTCGTAAACTTTTTATAGTAGTAATTCAGTTAAGCTGATTTCAGAGAAGCCACTACTACAAGGGAAACATTTAGTTTCAGCAAAGACAGTGTTTTATTTGTTTATAAAGGTACATAAAGCACAGGGTTTTAAGTTTGCTTAACCCAACGGTTCAATAGGCGGTGCAGCTGGGTCCGGAAAGGTTGTGCCAGAGTGCGATTCAGGTTTCGACGGCGATACCACAACTCGAACGGGTCTAAATTGGCCTCTGATAAATAAACGGGAACCTGAAATATATTAGTTATTTACATGCACATAGACAGAAGTTACTGGAGTCTTTTATACGTTACAGCAAAATATAACTATTAAGAGTTAAAATGGTTTATTACTACAGTTCAATACAAAATAGCTGTATCAATTAGAAACATTGGCAATCTGAGATTTGGATAAATATTTCAGCAGTTTAAAATCTATTTCATATTTTATGTTAAATTTAAGGACATTTGAAACGCATTTGCAGTTTCTCGGCATAATTTGTTACTGTACAAGTCAAAAATTAATCTAAATAATAGTAAGCTATCTATGCTTTCAAAGAATGCTTACCTGGCCCTTTGAGGTCGTTTACTAAATGAACTTCATCACTGCATTTAACCAAAGAGGCGGGCGTGATAGTTGATGAAGAGAGAGAAGACATAGTGCCAGCGCTCTCAGTAGCAGACGACGCAACGAAAACTTTAGCGGCAGACTGCGGCACTTGACGACTATTCAACGCAGGTTCAAGAATTCTAACCATAGCGGACGGAGGCAAAATTTTGCTATCTCGAAAAACTTTTGTAGACGAGAAAAGAGAACGACTAGCATCTCTCTTAAACTGCAAAGTTGAATTAGAGTCGCAGCGCCTTGGTAGCACGTTGACCTTAAACACCGAAGGTGAAGAATCCAAATCAGATCCGGAAACATTTATACCAGCGGACGTGCTTTTCCTAGCTGCTTCTGATACAGGCGCGGGTCTGGACTCACACGCGGAAAGAGAAGCAGATTTAGCTACGCGTGACGCGAACCTAGCACTGCTATCCAAACCACGCGAAGAGTTCATTGCTACAAATCTGATAGAACGAGGTTCAGTACTCACACTGAAATCTTTGATTAAAACAGACACTGATCTTGTTGGTGCTGTATCGTCAGTTGATAAATTGACAGATTTCTTGAGTACTCCAGATAAAGGATTAGCTTTTCGCCGAGAAAACGGAGTGTAAGTCGATAGCATACTTCGTGGTGCAGCTTTGTCAAGGTCTAAATTAATATCAACTGGAGACCCTCCTTTTTCGATATTTTGGGCAAGGCATTCGGACTCTGTTGTGTTAGTTGGCGGAGATATCTGACCATGAAATACGCCTGGAGACTCACGCCTGAAGTAATCCGGTTCAGACCCTACACCTTGCACATCTAATGCATGATTGCTTAGATAGCTTGACTGACCAATCTGGTTAGTCCTTTCGTCATCTTGACTTGTAGGCTCACTCTTTATACGCATAGCTTGAGTTTCAGACAATGAGGTGGAAATAAACAAATGCCTCATGTCACATGGTGGACTTCCGCTCTCTGCAGCCGAACACATATCCGAGCCTTGATCTTCACTAACTCTAATCGGAGAACCAGCTAAATCATGACAGAGAAGATCTGCGTTAGTGGTAGATTCGTCATTACAGAACGAGTGATGACTTAAGCTTTGCATTTTATTCTTTTTGTGCTGTTTTAGAACAGAGAGCTTTTTAATGCTTCGGTGAATCTGCTTAACATCGTCTTTACGAATTTCAAACTCATCCACATCGGACAGACTGTCATCAGTCATTGGCTCTGTGTCAGATGAAGATTCATTTCGAGTTAAATCACTGGATGGAGTAAGCTTGGCCACATAAGAAGGGATCTTATCGTCGGTTGCGTTGTACTCGCGGAACAATTGAGAAAAGCAGTCGTTTACCTCTAATAGTGTGGTAGTCGATGACGATTTAGTGGAGACTTCAAATGTTTCTTTTAAATGAGGATTTACTATCCGGCTTATAATTTCAGAGTTTTTCATGACATGACTTTTCATTTTCGCACTATAGTGAACGTCAAAATACTCAGGTGACACTCCGAGTGAGCAGCAGAGTTCAAACTTTATTACGCAAGAGGTCACTGGTTGATCGGGAAAGCTAAGAACGTAAATTGTTGGAAGTTTTCTATCAGAATGAATTATACGGATATTTGAAGGCATGCAAGACGAGAACGCTTCAAGAGCATTTGCTAGGAACATCGAGATCTCTTCAGAAGTAGATAAGTCAATAGCTCGACGATTCTGCTTATTTTCGGTCGTTATATCAGCACCAAAATCAACTAGCAACTTGACGAGAGGAAGATTCGCCTTCAAAACGGCTTCATGAAGAGGTGTGTTACCACTGACAGGACAAACCATACTGTTTGAAGCACCAGCGGCCAACAGCAAGAAAGCACCCCTGATATTTCCATTCCGGCATGCCAAAAACAGCGGAGTCAAGCCATCGTTATCCTTGCAATCTAGATGATCCTTTTGCTTGTAGAAATTGATAACATACTGAAGAGTTGCTTCGTCGGTAGAACCCATCGCAACATGAAGTGAAGAACGACCAAGATGGTCTACACTTGGCTCCCGAGTTGACCAATTTAAAGAAGCAGCGACAAGCGGGTCAAGCAGCGTCGGTGTTGTCGGCTTATAAGCATCTTTATTATAAGGTCTCGCAGCCTCTAAATTTACCGATAGCTGACGGACTTGCTTTGAAATAGCAGCTTGTAGACGGCGAAAAACGAGCCGCCGTTTAGCTCGGATTCGGCGTCTAATGGTTTTCAAACTTTTAGTGTGGTGAACCAAGGATCTTTGCCCTGTCAGCATTTCAGCATTAGAGGAAGCAGCCCCTGTAGAAAAAGGGCGTTGTGTCTTATGTACAGTGTGCTTTACTCTCTGACTTTGAAGCTTTAAGTGCTTTGTTTCAGCGACTAAATGTTCTGACTTCAACTTAGTCGAGTTCTTCGAAAGGGCCTGTAGTGAGCTTTGGTAGAGGGCGGCGATATTTTTGGCCTCGCGCTTATCAGGGATCCTAGAAAATGCACAGTAGCCTGATGAATCTGATAGTCGCTTTAACTCATTCGGAGTATCATGCACTGGCCTTGTTCCTTTCTCGGAGGAATATTGTGACTCGATACTAAATGACTTTCTCGATTCATCGGTTTCTTCTTTGAACTCACAGAGTCTGCAAAACAAACCCTGCAACGACTCATAAGTCGACTGCGCAAAAGAACGTAACGGCAAAATCTTATTACATTTTTCTGAACAGCTGCTCACAGAATCTATTTTTGAAAGACACACGGTTGGCTGAATTGCGCAAAAACAAAGTGAGCGGCTTTGTTCTTTGCCACTTTGATTAGCATGTCCAGACTCCGAATTTTTCTCCGAGGACTCTTGAGGGACAACTAGTGACACACTAGGCGTTGTGTGAGAAGCCCCATACACAGCTGGGTTCTGGCCACAGGAATCTGAGTCGCTGTCATCATTGGGATGATAAACAGTGTCACGACGAACTGAGCTTGAGCAAGAGATTATCACAACTCTTTGGGGTTTTGATTCGCGAGAGAGTGTCTTAATAACAAGCCTTACGGGTGGCTTTTCGGTAGTTGATGCGCTAGTTACACCTGCTGAAGCCGCCGCTGATTGCTTCTCGCTAGCCAAAGAGTTGAATCTAAGTTCTGCTTTAGTTGTTGCTTGCTTTTTGAAGTCTATATTTAGACTTGATTTTAAAACTTGAGGACCGGAGTGACTTTGTGCTAGTTCTGGTGGTAACCTTGGCTGAACAGCTGGCTTGGGCAGCTTACGTACAAGTTCTTCCGGTACACTCACCGACGATTTCCACTTATGGTACGTTGAAGCAGATTGAGACACTGAGAACTCAATCTTTGACGGCTTTGATGCTAATTTTGGTTTCTTAGAAAACTCACAGTCACCAGCTGGTTCGAACTCACTTGCCGTAGTAAAGTTTTCAACCGCTGAGATAATATTAAATGCTTCCTGATTCGATTCAGAATCATCAGGGCAAAGGTCGCTACCTTCAATATGTGAATCTATAGTTGAAGAACCAGAGCAGTCTCGCAAAATGGTCTTCTCCAGCTCTGTTTTGCTCGCATCAGCTTGAATAGATGGCACCAATAGTGTTTGAGAGACCTGGATAGCTGAAGACTTCGCTCGAGAAATAGATTGGAAGCTAACCTGCTTAGGAGCTAGCGTGGTAGTAAGAACAGCAGTTAGATCTAGCTGTGATTGAAAAGTAGTTCCATACTCCTCAGACAAAAATGTCATCACATCTTCACCAAAGCACGCATTGGATGGCATTGATTCTGTGTGGCATCCCATTCGAACGTCGCTCTCTTGTTGATCCTGAGTACCTGCTTCATCACGGAACTCTGACTGAGCTACGTCCAATTGTTGCTGACTGATGGCATTATTTCTGACAGAATTTTCTGAGTCAGTGGGTCCAGAACACTAAAAAGGAATACCGAATAAAATATTTCAGTGCTACATACAGTGGTATATATAAATACCAAGAAATCATAATCTGTGACGCAATTAACTGTTTTGTTCTTAAAGAATAAACACTAAACTTTTTGTGCATAATAAATATATCTTTTGTACAGCCGATAATTGAGTTTGAATCGGATTTCAAGTAACCAAAACTTAAGGCTTAGTAATACACAGTTTGCTAACTATAATAAATCGAAACCAGCAAGACGGGAGCTAAAAATAACAGGCATGTAGCAATGCGAAAAATTTTTGGATTCTGCTAACCCCACAACACCCTAATCCTCAGACATTTACGAACGATAGCGCTTGAACAAATGGGCAGTTGCATATAAATCAATTATATTTTTGTATCTTTTGCGAAGTCATTTTATTGTATTTACATTTATTGCAAACTTATATACACAAAGATGTTTCTTTAAGGCATAGATATAACAGCTTCTAAATACCTTTCGAGACATGAAAGAAAGTAGGTCTCTCTTGACTGGCCGCTTATCATCATGGGAATTTCGCGAATTTCCATCTCGACTGGAGCCTTCTGGCAACGAAGTTCTGCTTGAAGCTTCAGATTGGTCTGGATACAAGTTGTCTTTGGCAATCTCCAAGGTGATATCGGATCTAAAAAGTCAGATATTAAACCAGAAAAACTCAACATTTTGTTACTAAATCAAATTGGTTACACATTTAAGTTGATAATTGTCAAATAAAAACAGAAATAGTAAAATGTAAATTTTTATATGGTATATATATGGTATACAATAAATGATTACCAGGCTAGCTACATGTAAAACAATAATAATGTCACAAACTTGATTAATTTTTTTTATTTCAGCAAAATAGTAGCTACTGACAGTAGAAAAAGCGAATGAGTCCTTTCAGCACAAATAACTGCACAAAGGAGAAATAGCTGCACAAAGGTCAAGAGCAAATTTTACCATATTGTTACTACTTATTAGTAATAGTAGAAACAAAGTAGGTTTTCAGAAAAGAAATGCAGCAAGTTAGATCAAGAAAATACAACTAATTATTGTGAATGGTTTTGTAAGAGCCCTTAAAAGTTATTTCATTTGAACTATTAAAAAGTTCAAAACTTTTAATTAAATCGTAACTCTAGTATTAAGTGTGTTGGATTATGTTGCTATTAAATCTGATCCATCATGATTTAGAATTAATATAACAAGCTAGATATACAAGAAAAAAAACCTTTTTGATAAAAATGTAGTCTAGCTACTTTAGCAACATTAACAAAATATGTGGTCTAATTTTTCATAAGGTATAATTAAATTAAATATTTAATTCCGCACTCATAAACAATAGGCTACAGTGCAATATGCCTAATATCAGCCATACAAAAGCATGTCACAAATCATAGTCATATACACAACTTAGTGAGGCAAATTTCTAAATTCCATCCAGGCTTAAGGAGCTTAAGAATTAAAGTAGCTAGCTATCACTTGAGGAGACTTCAACTAGTTTAGATGAAGTAAAATAGGGTTTTGGATGTGTTGTGGTTAACAGCAAAACATGGCCAAAATTAATTGAGACATTCAATAGCTAAACTGTAAAAGACAGTTTGGGCTTGCAAGGCAAGAACTGTATTAAATTTGTAGAAAAAATAACTATAATGTATCACTTTAAGAAGAGCTGTCAAATATTTATAACTGTCTAAAAAGAGCTATTAAAATCACTTAGATAAGAAACTCAGCCAATATATTGAATAACTTCTAAAGAATAGCAGACAAAACAAGTAGATTTTTGTGGCTAATGCAAAAAGACCTAATAATAGCTAACCATAGGCGTTTAGGAATGCCTTCTAACATGATAATACAAGTAGCTAACCTACCTGTTGGAGAAGCTTTGAAATAAGTTACTCATTTTTTCATTTTGCGCGCTCTTTAATCTTTAAAGAATGACAAGAATTAAATGCGAAATAGTGAAAACGATCGAAGACTGTAATCGGATTCGAGAGTCTGCGACAATAAATAAATAGAAAAATTAAATTTTCTTTGGTAATTTGTATAATCCAAAACATATCGTGAGATTAGAACAAAAAACAATCGGTTTCTTTTTTTAACATCTTGGTCTCAACAAAACTATCAACAAATAAACATCCTGTTTACTTCTCTCTTTTCGAGAATGATTTCATGTGAGCACTATTGCAAAATTGAAATTAGCCTAACTCCATCTATTGCACGCTAGGGCCTAGCTACGGTAATCATTTCCGATCGTTAAGGAGTTCTCTGATTGTTTGTTGTAAATGTCTTGCCAGGATAATTTTAAAACCACAAGAAGAATTATTAAGCATAAAATAAAGTGTTTATAGGCAGGCAAAGTAGCTATCCGTTTATTAAGTATGCACTAGGTGGCAATAGCTATCTAAAGAAAACGTTACTGATTAATATCGATACAATATAATTTACAAATGGTTTTTAGCATGAGCCATGAGGCTTTTATTTTTATAATTTTTGTTGCGGCCTGATTTCCTGATTTCTACCTCTATTTATATTATTATCTATAGCTAGCATTTCAGAACGCTAGATAAAGGTCGCTTATAGAAAATAATCTGACTTGCTATACTAGCTAACCCACTTATTTTTTAGGGTAGGGCCTAGGCCCTCTGATTTAGGCCTAGGCCTATTTTTACATTTCTAAGCTTTTTAACATGGCTCTACATATCTGTGTAGGCCTAGCAAGATCAACACTCAATTGGTAGCTATTGTATCTGCTTAGCTAGTTGCTTATTAGCTCATAATTAGTAATTAAGAGATACACAATAGGACAATTTGTGGCAATACTTCCATACCCCCTGTAAATTCAGGAATATCGTTTTTTCGAAAGAAAATGATAATAGAAGTAAGGTGGCACTTTTATATTGTATTAGCACAGATAGTTATGCTGGATCCAGTAGATCAGGTTTCCAAACCAAAATGATGTTTCCAAATGAACTCCTAAAGATGTCAAACAAGTTGCCAGATCGATGTGCCATGCTTCTGACACAGCTTCGCTTTGACATTTCTCCAGTCACTCTCAATGCTATGGTATGCATTGTAGGATTGGAAGTGTTCACAAACTGCAGGGTATGGTTGACAGTGGCATGGTTGGGCAGCTGATTGTATGCTGCCTATTGGTCAGTCAAAATCTGCATTCCAGGAAGGACATGCTGCTGAATGATTTGCATTCCTAGCACAATGCTATGCTAAGAATAAAAGATAAAAGTGCCACCTTTCTTCTACTATCGTTTTCTTTTGAAAAAAACTACTTTCCTGAATTTAAGGGGTACAGAAGGATCACCTGATTTGCAACATGCTTCCTTTGAAATAAGTTACTCATTTTTTTCATTTTTCAATAACTGCTTAATTGCAAGTCATACCATGTGACCCATGTCTACATGCCTATAATCGCAATGTTAACAGTAAAACTACAAATGGGAAGATTCCCCTGACAATTTTTGCTAACAAAACAACAAAACTAAGCAAAAGCAATGCAAATATACAAACTCAAGAGCATAGGTCAACTTTTTCTTATGTATCTTCTAAAACACTAATTAAGTTGCTTGCTCTTTATACTCAAGATATTAAATAGTTCTGTAAAAGGTCAATTTTTTCCTATCAGCACTAGTGTAGGCCTATTTCATACAGGGACAAATTAGCACTGCGCCTCAGTGCAGCCTTGCTAAGTCCTTTAAAGTTTATTTAGCATGTTACCCAAATATACTAGCATTATCTCTGTCTTTGGTGGTCACCCACCTTTATCTAGACAGACTGCTGGAGTTTCAAGGGCTACAACAGGTGTAAAATGGCCACTATAGATAAATTGACACAAATTCTTCAATTTCACCAATCTAGCCTAAATATTAGGTATAGCTCAACCCTAGGATATCTTGCTAAGTCTGTTAACCAATTAGTCACTACCCATTGCTGTTAGCATTTAGGTGCTCACAAAGTTCAGGGGAAGTACCCCTTTAGTAAAAAAATTAGCAGCAAAATGACTTTGTAGTCTTACTGTTAATATCTCAAAATCATTTTAATATCTGTCATAAGGTCTAGGTTTATACTCGCAAATTTATTTTCTATTTGTACTAAGTATAATTAAATTCAATGATTGATTACAGTTTTGAACTGAGACTAAGACAATCTTGAATAATATATATATTAGCTAAAAATAACTATTTTTGGCTGTTTAGAAATATGAAAGTTGGAAATATGAACTATAGCTACATTTATTGTAAAAGGCTAACCTATTAGGTATTTGTTGTCTTGGACTGCATTGTACCAGATTAAAGAAAGAACTAAAATAGTGAGTTGTATATTATTTTAGTTTGTCTTAGTGGTGTTATCTAAATGTAGCCCTTTACTTAATGATTATTTTTAATTGCTATGTTACCTAGAGAGTAAGAGAGCTATCTCACCTTAATGGCTGCTAAAGTTTAATATTCTAGATTATGTTTTATGTCATACAACAAATTAAATTAAATTAGCCTATAGACAAAAATCTTAGAATCTAACCTTATAACAAGCAAACATGCATAATATTTTAGGAAGCACTTGCACAAAAAGGTTTGTTGAAACTATACTCCCAGTTTTGATCAAAACTACTTGGAAGTACACTTTGCTCAACAATCAAGTAAAAACTCTTCTATGGCTAGCTTTGCTTTAGATTCATTGTGCTAATTTCACTTTTATTATCTAATTACTTTATTGTGTAACATGGCTTATCACTTAATTTCTCTATCTGCTGTAGTATAAGAAATCTGAAAGGAACTCGAGAGAGCTCTGTGATAATGTAGGCTAAAAATAGCAACAGCCTAGAGGCCAAGCCACAAGCAAGCCAGAGAGAAATTAGGAGGAAGATCAGGAAAGAAAACTTAGGGATGAAGCAGAATGTATGGGAAAGTCAAATGGATTTGAACACCCTTCCAGCACAACAGCCGACAAGGATAACAACCACCACCCTGGACAAAAGTTCGTGGATGTTAACATCTGGGGGCGGCCTGTGGTGAAGGCCAACTTGTGGCCAAAGTTGACATTGATGGCGGCCAGATGGTCGCCACGTCCACGGCCGACCTCCAGGCTCTGTACCTGAAGGACAGGTACACCGCAAGAAAAATCAAGGGCTTGTGGCGAACTGCAGGCGACCTCCAGCCCGAGCCAACAAAAAGATAGTGCCCCACAATGGAAGGCCTCCAGCAGTACAACCGAAAGAAATATCTAGGGCCGAAAGAAGACAGTCAGTGTCAAAAGTTTTAATTAACAAACTCAACTAACTAATTACTAACTAACTAACTTATCACAACGAGTATACATAATTACCCATTAGTGGCCCTGAAAAGGGCCGTTTTAACACTGGATACATATTTTTATATGTATATATGTATGAGAGGCTGTTTTATTAGTTGCAGATTCCATTTAGATGCTTTTAACCATAGATACTAAAATAACTATGATAACTAAAAATAACTAACTAAAATAACTTAAATACTAAAATTCTAATCCATGCTTTTAACCAACAAATTTTTTTATTATGCAGTCTTCTCGTTGGATTTTTTAAATGATTTTTGTCTATGGGCTAACCATGATTGGCTATTAATATTTCTCTGTTACTATATGGTATAATTTGAATGCCTCTAAAATATTATTTTAAGGTTCGTAGATTTTCACACAGATAACAAGTTGAACGTACAAGGGTTGTTTTTAGCTATTTTTTCATAAGGAGTTTTTATAATCTGCAAGTAACTTTGAATTTAAGAATTCGAAGTCTCACACTAGTTAGGTCGAAGTGCAGTCCGGAAAAATTGCCAACGAGGAGCGAAGCGAGCGAAGCGAGCGTAGCTCCTCGTTGGCAATTTTTTCGGACAAACGAGACCGATATAAGATTGCCCGGAGACTCCCCCAACGTAAAATCAACGTTTTAAAAACTAAAATTGATGCAGAATTAAAACCACTTGAGATGAAACCATGTGTGACCCCTTTATGGACGTAAAACATTTAGGGCTACAAGATGAGCGACGTGAAAGTTCCATAGCAACGCGTCTTGGTTGCCATGGCAACAAAAAAGTGACTTTTTTTAGACCCGTCGAAATCTTGAATCTCAAAAAATAAGGATTCACAATATGGAGTCAAAAATTGATTGAACCCAACTTTTGGCGAATTTTCAGACCTTCAAGACACTGATTGGTTATTTTCCGCTAAATGCTTACCTTGATAGGTAATTCTGTAAAAGTGTGTTTTTTAAGTGTCAAAAAATGCGCATTTTTTTCAACTTTCAACTGACGCAGCTCAAAGGTCGCGCGTCAGCGCGACCTTTGAGCTGCGTCATTCTAACGATGGCACCTGGGACTCTTACATGACGCACGACTTTAACCAAGATACTCACTTTAACTGTACATTCGCACCTGTTAATTACATTCGAATATTCGACGGGTAGGTATTCGAACCGAAATAAAGGAAATTCAACCTTGTTGCAAGACTCTAAAAAGTACATGAATGCTGTCATTTAGGTAAGATCTACATGTTTATAATACATTTTGAGCCGTTTCGTTGCACTGACTTTGAGCCATACACTGCTAAAGTCGATAAACGTGATTTAGGCTATTTTTATGCATTTTTCATGATACAAATGTACAAAAAATAAGAAACGACGACATGCTAGGAAAATCAGACTTTTTAGGCAAGGTGCACAACTAAATTGCGCACAATATGTATATCTTGAAATTTCGTCTTAGTTTATTGAATTCGCTGCCGGTACAGAAATGTACTTTAACGACGGTACGGGGGGCTTGCATATCGAGCATACATTTTAGCCTGTAACTTTTGAGCGGATTACCGGAGCGCGACGCGCTTGGTGTCATTGAACTACATTTTAGTTGTACTTTAATTTGAATGTATGTTCGCTGTCATTGCACGATGCGTTGTACACCTCAGGTCAGGTCACGTGACTTGCTGGAAATGAAATAATGACTTTGTACCTATACTAAGGATAGGTGAAGCGTAAGAATGAGCCAAAATTTGTACTTATTAGAAACACCTAGATGACTACTGTCAGAAAAAAAGATATTCACGTCTGTCAGTTGCAAAATTTTGTTATAATTGACTTTTAAAATCGAAAAACGTGATTTTGTGCAAAAACAACCCATATGAGCACACATAGGGTGAAAAATTTATTGATTTTCGCTATGAGGTTCTTAGCTTCCAAGAGCACTATTGTGCCCAGTAAACACGTACAGATGACTGCTATCTTCGTTAGTGTGCGAAAATTCGTATTTTTACGCTAATAACATTTACGGAATTACGAGGTTCCGGTGTTATGCGCTTTTTTGCTATATTTCACGCTGCCATTTATTAACGATGCTACGCCAGGCCTTCAGTGTGGTGTCAATAATTAGCATTTAAAAAGTGCTTTAATTTGAGTGTATGTTCGCTGGCATTGCACGATGCGTTGTACACCTCAGGCCAGGTCACGTGACTTGCTGGAAATGAAATAATGACTTTGTACCTATACTAAGGATAGGTGAAGCATAAGAATGACCCATATTAGTACTTATTAGAAACATCTAGATGACTACTCTCAGAAAATGGGACATTCACGTCTGTCAGTTGCAAAATCATTTTATAATTGACTCTCAAAATCGAAAAACGTGATTTTGTGCAAAAACAACCCATTTGAGCACTACATAGGGCGGAAAATATATTAATTTTCGCTATGAGGTTCTTAGCTTCCAAGAGCACTATTGTGCCCAGTAAACACGTACAGATGACTGCCATCTTCGTTAGTGTGCGAAAATTCGTATTTTGACGCTATTAACATTTTACCGAATTACGAGGTTCCGGTACTATGCGTTTTTTTGCTATATTTCACGCTGCCATTTATTAACGATGCTACGCCAGGCCTTCAGTGTGGTGTCAATAAATAGCATTTAGCAAGTGCTTTAAGATGACATCATGCGCATTGCGTTGCGTAAAAGTGTGGGTCCACAGTTTCGTAATAAGTTAAAAAGACCTGATTTCGCAAAAATCTTTAAAAGAAAAAATACCAAATAGGTAACTAAAAAGCCTTCTGACACTGAATAAGAAATGCACATAAAAGTGCTATTTTGTAACTTAAAAAGTCTTGCGTCCTGCAAAAATCTTCTATGGTGACTTTTTGGAGCCGTGAAGTGAAAAAAACGTGCGCATTTTTAAAGCTGTTGAACTTACTTTTTGAGGTATATTTTGAAAATAAGCTTTTATAAATTGTATAACAAAATTTAATTAAAGAAAGAAATAAGTTGCTTCAAAAACTGAATTAAAGTAATTTTTAAATAATCAAATTGTACATTTCAGTCGTTCTGTTTCATATGGTTTCTACAAGAAAATCAAATTCAAATCGGCTATGTTAACAGTAGCATTCGAAATTTTTGTCGTACGGCAAATTTGACATAAAAATTTCAAAGCAACTTAACTAAGCAATCACAATCTAAATCTGAATTTTTTTCAAGCCTTTAATCTGTAGCTATTATATTCGCTTTTTACTCTATATATTAGTATCCTATTGATTTGGATATTGATTGATTGATTTGATTTGTTTTGCATTTTTAAAGATACTAGGCCTATGTATAATTATGGACTTAGCTAAATAATTAGCCTAGGCCTACCTAATGTTGGGTAACTTGTATTGATTGGCAAAGCATTTCACTGCAAAGGCATATCTTGTGGTTTCAGATTTTCATCTTTAGAATTCCTAATCCAAATATACAGAATGTCCAAGATTTTCTATTATGAGTATTATTTATTGGACCTAAGTATATGATGTTAATTCATGGGGCTCACTTTGATTTTTAAGTCTATTTAATAGAACTTTGTGATAAAAAATTAATGAATAGTAAATTATAATTAATTAGGCCTAGTCACACAGGACATCTGTAGCTATAAAAACTTAGCATCTAAGTAGTTTACAATAGTTTAGCATTTTTAGGGTTTTATGTGTTGCAAAACTGTTTGCTTTCTACAGTATTTGGCTTAGGGCTGCATCCATAATTGGAAACAATAAGCTTCTAGATATGTACATTAGAGACATATCTAGTATGTCTGTAATGTCTCTAGCTGTAACAAAAGAAAGAGCTTGTTACAGCTGGTGGTGTGTCTATGACGGATTTCACAATCTACTTCAAATTAAAAATAAGACTTCCCAACTTCAGCAATCCTGCCAAAACGAAGAAAATGAACGCAACTCACAAAGATCTGTGATCTGCGATTTGATCTGCAAATTCCAAGATCGAACAACAGGTATCTACTTGAGTTAGAATTGAGTGATTTTAGAGACTTGTCAACATATATATTTGCTTCTTGGAGTCAATTGATACACAATAGAACACAAAGTTATTGTCAAAATAATGAATATAAAATACAAAAATAAATCAACAAGGAAAAAACGAGCACTATTTTTAATCCGCACAAGGCATGCTATCCACAAAGAATGACTATTATGAAATTTAAAAGTACACAAAAAACCTTAAAAAATAAATTTTCGTCCAATTTACAACTGCAATAAGGTGGAAGGCCTTTTTGTTTACGAGTTGGAGTGGCAGCAAAGTTTGTGCTGCATTGCACGTATATTTATATACAATGCGAGAGCGAGATAGAGGGGTCTAGGGAGGTGTGAACTGGTGGCGTGACTTCATACCCCGGCTTAGCAAGCCGGCTGGCTGGGTGCACCAACCCCCACCTCAACTAGACTGAGGTTGAGGGGTTTTGGGTGCGGCTGCACTGGCGCTGGTCACGTGTTGACTCTACGCCACAGCAAAGTATTATTCTTTTAGTTTCGACGACAAAAAGACATTCTCGTAGTGGAAAGTTCCAAGGCAAGGATGAAATGCAAAGATACATTTCTACACATTGCCATTATTTCGAAGAAATAAGCATATTGGCAGGAGTAAGTCATGAAATAAAATCTTATTGTTGACACTTAGAAGCAATAACCAAAGCACAGGCACAAACTTTGTCACTTCTGAGATGCTAATTAACCCTGAACACAGATTGACATTCAAATAAAAACTGTTGATTTCGTTATTTAATAACAATATTGACAAATTAAAAGCTGAAAATTGAGCAAATGTTCTATCGATCAGGCACAAGGTTCGATTAAAATCATTTGATGCAGCCATATCAAATTGAACTAAGAAGACTAAAAAACTAAAAAGACAGGGGGAAGCTAAAAACATAAAATAAATCATAAAAACTAGATTGGACAGCACAAAGGACATAAGATCTAATTGATTTTAGCTGGGGAAGCGATACCAAGCAAGGGGCACCTTAGTTTTTTGTAAAATGACACACACAGTAGCAACCAACATTAATAGTGCGCTAGGTCCCACACAACTAGTTTCCAAGCAGTTCAATTAGACCCTGACTGGCCAGCGGCCATTGCTAGACCGGTCCACAATGTGCCTATCGTTACTGATGGTGACACGCAGGCTGCCAGTGTTGGCCTTGCCAAGGCGCACCAACTGACAGGGCAACTCCTCGTCGCTTTCCTCATCGACTCTGATAACAGACAGACAGACCCGCTGCCGCTGCTGCTTATAATCAGACTGATAATAGTTGGCGTTCTCATCTTGGCTCCGAGAAGACTGAATAGTAGTGTAGCGCAGTTTATAGCGACTGTGAAGCTTCTCCTGCTGGAGTGCGCGCTGGCCAAAGCTCTGCGATCAAAAAGCGCCACCACCTCGACTAGCGCCTTGGTTGGCACCACCTGTTCTCTGTCGCTGGATAAGCGAGCAGATGTGGCTTGTCTCCTCTGTTTCTCGACCAAATGCGACTAACTCGCCATTCACTAGGTGGATGTACCTACATTAGGCAAGCTGCGCATTAGTGAAGTCACATTGTCATGTCCAGCCAGATCGAGGGCGTGCCCGGCCAGGGCCCTGTACTGGGCCTGCAGCTCGCATAGTCGGACACCATTCTTAGTGCTGAGAAGTACAGCCCGAAGCAGGCTGTCTTGAGCAGTGGGGCTGGGAGTCGACATGAATAAACAGCTGAAAATCAATATATAAGGATTAGAGCAAAGAGGCTAGCTAAGGAAAATGCTGTATACTTCATAAATATATAAATATTTGTAGAAATTGATTTATTTGGCCTAGTCTAAGTGCTAATTAGACAATAAAAACAATTAAAGTATGCAGCTAAATATTTTGAAAAGCCTACTCCTAACATTTACCAAACTAGTGTTTAGCATTAAGAAAGTATATTTGCCTGTTTAAATTGCACTTTTTGTTGTTGTGATTTGGAATCACATTAACAACAATTATAACACAGCTGTTTTTAATAACAAAATGAATAATAAATAATACACAAATGAAGAAAAAAAAATTAAACAATCCATTTTAGATTTAAGACTATAAATGATTATAATGTTAAAGTTAGAAGCATTATATTTCCATAGGGCCTATGCTTTGTTTTTATAATAATAATATAGACAATATGATATTTAAGCCTAACTATCTTTGTTTGTTCCTTTTTAAACAGCTATAATGGTGTAATATGACAATATAATATGGTGCCTTGAAAATTTAGTGTCCTAGTTGTGCCACTATCAGTAGGCCTAGGCCTATTTGATATCATTGGATGAGATGCCTAAGCAACAATATAAGCAAAGGCAAATTAGCAGTTTTGTTATTGACAAAGTTAATAGTACTAGGTGTACAGGTGGATAGTAGCATGGCCAATATAGCATTGGGGCCTAGTCAGTAAAATTAGTAAAATTTTACACCACTTCACACCTCTTCAGATGCAATGCCAGGCCTACGGAGATCACGTTAGAAAACCTCTGGACTGATCCTGTTAAGGCCGCCACCTTCCTGAGACTACCGACGAGCGAGGTAGAGTGTGAGCGTCCCGAACTAGCCTAAAGGAAGGCTACAACATACAACACATTGCTAATCCGGGCTTCATCTCGCTGCTTTTATATATTTTTTGTTAATTAAAAGTAAAGTACTTGTCTTCGTTCCTCGAACCCAGTTTCTGTTTAAGGCAGTGTTTTCACAGTGTACTCTTTGAGCACTCTTAAGTACTCGTACTCTGGTACTCTTTAAGGGCGTAGCAATAGAGTACTCTGGTATTCATTTAAAGTGCGTACTTTGAAGTGGGCGAGTACTTTTTAAAGTGCAACGCATTTCAGTCTGTCATCATCAATCCTAATTTTGTACTATATGAAAGTGTCAATAATCGCTGGTACATTAGTACATTCTCGCAACGTAACATTAGTAGATTTATTATATGCATTTTAAAGATACGTTGCTTAGGAAATAACAGATATGTTATCAGTCCCATTAATTATACCCTACGTACTGAAGTAACACAACATAATATATGGTAACGTGGCTTGATGGCACTGCTAATGTGTGTCTGCCCATTCGTGTTGTTGCATGTACAAAACAAGTGCTGTTTGGATAAATCTTTCCTTTAATTATGTTTTACGTTTTTTGACAGATGGGCATAGATAGATCGGTAGATAGATCTCATACTGTCTCTCTCACTCTCCGATTCTCCGCGCTCCCTCCCGCTGTTTTGATTTTGTTTATTTTGTTCCCTAATAAAAACAAAAATTCACCCTCTCCCTCCATATGTGGGTCCCACATTCGGCTGTCAGTCAGTCAAGGAGATATTAGCGCTCATCAAGATTTTAATACAGGAGTCAATGATGCAGTAGTCTGCTCTATTAAAGTGCTTCAGTGAGTATCCTCAGTACAAAGGCCGCTAAGTTTTGGAATATTTACAATGGTTTTTTGTTCATTTTATTGGGTGACATGATCAGAAGTAAAAAATAATTTCGAAATATTGAGCAATTAATGCACTTCGACCTGCTAAGGTGGCACACCTTCAATCTAGTTGTCTTGAGAATTCACAGTGTACATGTGCTATTTTAGAATTTTACCTATTCTATGCACTAAAATAGCTTTCTGTACAGTTCGGTGTCATTTGTGGAGATTAGTAATCACAGTCAAGAGGTTTTTCTCTCTAATGAACTGGGTCTCAATAAGTGGCTAAAATGTGGTGCAACATACTCGTACAATTTTCAGTCTTTCTTCTCGACGATCAAATCATCTTCTAACTCGCATTAAATAAGGGAAATTTAAGATAATGAATGCATACTTATTCGCGGTTGGTACAGCAGCTAATGTTTTTCCAGCAGCTCTTGGTTGTCCAGTCTTCAAACTGTAAAGAAAGTAAGGAATATTGGACAGGCCAGTGGGGCCGCTGCAATTTCGGCGCCAGTGTGTCCCACGCCGCTTTGCTTGTGCATTTATAACAATCCATCCCCGGTTTTAATTGTAATTGGTGCGAGATGTAAGAGAGCCAGTTGGTACAGTGCAACCAAAAGAACTATGCGCGAAGTGAACGGCGCAGGAAAGAATAAAACGCGGCGAGGGCCAGCGATTTCTCAAGTGCTCAAGAAATTTCTTATAGAGCTGCCTGTCTAGACACAGGGCCGTCCCAACCCTGGTAGCAATCTCCTGTGTTACCTTTAAAGCTTAAGCATCACCATGGCAGCCTGCTCTTCGGAGATTGACTCAACTGTATTTCTTCGTTGGCGGCAACCGTCGCCTCAACCAGCGGCCGATGTTGAGCAACGTCGTCAACAGCTCAGAGAGGATTTTCTTCAACATTTCAGCGGCACTGTGGGCGATGCGCAGCCTGTTGGTGAGTTTTTTGGTTTTAATAATTTAATATGTTTACTGCTTAACAGTAGTAGAAAGACTAATTTTCATATTTCAAAGCCGTCAGATTCAGCATCGTCGAGATATTCAGCGATTTGTATGCGTGTGTGTATGTGTGAGATCGGTGGGCAAAGCAGGGTCCAGTTGAAGAGATTTCCAACTGTCTCATCCGCGGAATTGCACCTCGGGCAGGTGGGGCGAACACGGGGTAGATGGGGCGATACCCTGAGCCAATGTTCAGGTATATCCCCCCGCCTTGGGAAGCGGGATGACTTCGGCCGAGATCCAGGTGGAAGGAATGATCGACGAAACTAAAGAGACATTAAAGAGAAGGCAGTAGAGGAAGATAAAGGCGCGAGGTCCCAGGTGTTTAAGATACACCGTGCAGAGGCCGTCCGGGCCCAGAGCTTTGGATGGGGACTGAATGGCTTTCGAAACGTCATGAATGGAAATAAAAGGATTGTTCGCGTTGTTGTACGACCTGATTTCGCGCCAGAGCTTCCTATCACTGACATCTTGTCGGGTGTTTAACGTCGAAAAATTTCTTGTTAAAGGCATTGGCAATGTCTTTCGGGTTCGTAAGGAACTTATAAGTAAGAGATGCCATTTGTGGATGGGTTCCGACTTTTGCCTCTGAGGGACATGACGGTAAGCCAAAGTTCCTTGATGTTTTTCTGATGCTGAAGGATTCAAGGGTGTCGACCCAAGTTTCTCTGCGTTTAACATGACAAATCCTGTCCATCTCAGATTGCAACTCTGCGATCCGTGCGGACTTAGGGTCTGTGCTGCGTATGGTGTCGGACTCAAGACGGAGCTGGCCGGCGGGACGTTCAAGTTGTGAAGCTGAATCTCGTCTTGTCCAATGGCGATCGTCACGCTGAGCTTCTCTGCAGGATCTTCAGCAGTTCTTGACGATGCATTTTCTGTGAAAGAAAATGCCGTGACAGATAAGGAAGCAGAGGCCCCTCCCTTGTTCCTCGTGCGGTCTTGGCGAACTATCTTATAACCGTGGACGTTAAGATGGCTGGATGTACGAAGCTTAATTTCTTGAATAGCAGCGACCGTTATGTTGTGATTTTAAAGGAAAGTAAGAATTTCCTCTCCTTTGCAAAGGAGGCCGTTTGCGTTAAATTGCAAAAATTGAAGTTCATAGTCGGCGCTCGTAGGAGCTGGGACGAGCTGAGCAGAAGAGCCATGAGATGAGCAATGGCGAAGCGAAGAGCGAGGCGAATGGTGGAGATGAAGGCGAAGACGGAGGAATGGCGGGTGTGACGATGCTGATGGGAAGAGAGCCGACGTGTGGAGTCGAAACTAGACTGTGGCCAATGTCCAGTTACTGTCCAACTAGGAGTCCAGTCGTTGAGCTTCTTAAGAGTGCTGCGTTTAAGGTGGAGCCGATTGTGGAAGGAGCTGCAGGCAACGGAGCCGTTAGATTTAGTGATGTTCCTGTTACGGGCGCCGCAGGGCCAGGGCCTTGGGTTGGATTCGATGCCGGCTCTGATGAGAAGCAGGCAGACCAGGATTGCCGGCCTAGCCTGGTTCGGAGCCGAAAAAATGAAGAAAAGGTTGAGCTGAGCGCCGTTCTTTCCAGGGAAACGATCCAGTTGGGCCGTTTAGGGTGAGTAGCAGATCTTGGCCTCGGCCAGGCCGAGGGTAGGACCCCGCCGAAGACGTGTCTGCCTTTGATCCCTAAGCTTTAAGGTCTAAAGCTTTGCCATTCTTGTCGAAGACCCTGGCGACAAGGACAACCAACGTTTCTCTGTATAAACTTCTATAGCGATTCCATATTGGTTCAATAAAAAAACAAATATATAGGCAACAATAGTAGCCGAGATACTCGTAGCTACATTGTAAAAATTTATAAGCAGAAAACTATGTCTATATTAGAGTTTTTTTACACCAGACACCCCGACGTTCGTTCGAATATCTCGATGATGCCGATGTTTTGTGATTCTGGAAGTTGTTTCATCCGATAGAGCGGAAACTTTTAGCCCGTGTCCTAGATTTTCGTGGAGATTAATTGAGTATTTTAGAAGATACAAAAGACAAATGTAGGTATTTGAAATACCCCCTTTAGGTTTTCTACTGTAAATGAGTGTTTAGGCAATAGTCAATCGAGGCAACAGCTTATATTACATACTCGTACTGTCACATTCTCAAACGCATTTTAAGATTCAAGCATATCGTCACAATTTTGATTTAATAAAATACCCATACGAGAATATATTCTTTATATAAAATTTGGCTCCTGTGCTTTTTTACATATTGCAGCAACTCCATCAAAGCAGAAGCGGTCGCCAAAGAAAGCTACAAACCAAGCTAGTACAGGCTCTGACACAAAGGCGGCTCCACGGCCGCAGCAGCAGGCTGCTCGTGTTCGACCGTTACCACGACAAGAGTAAGCCTTGAAAATGCTAGCTGGCATATGCTAGCTTATTAGAAGTCCTGCAGATATTGAACTTTAACTTAAGCTTTCATGATTTGCTTTCACGTTCATTTGCTTATATATGTTAGTACTAACTAATTGTTTTAATACTTTTAATACAAATACGGCATATTTATATATTTATATTTACATTTATATTTATATTTATATTTATATTACAAATACGGCATCGTTCTAAAAAGCTTTCGTAAGAAAAGTTAGTTTTAGCTCCTTACTTAGCGGTGTAAATTTTTAGCAATTTGCGAAAAATTATTAAAAAATGCTTTATGCCTTAACCCATCCGATAACGATAAAAGCGATGAAATCGGTATTGCATTACATACGCTTCTCAGAGTCGTTAGAGCGGTCTCCGCGAACCTTTTGACGCCTTTAGTTGTACTGGAGTCGCTAATTCGAGACATTTAAAATGACTAACCAACACCTATTCCACGCCTCTATTATGCCCTGTACCGTGGCATCCACAGAGACGTTGTAGTTTAAGCGGATACCGCATATTTACCATGTACTTCAGTCAGGTTGCGGCCGCGTCTGCCGCGGACCAACAGGCTCCGTCGCCGCTGCGTCACGTTCGCCTACTGTCGCCGAACACTCGCGCCAATCGTTGGATGCACACGACCTGGCATCACCTGCCACCGAATCCGGACACTAGCCGGGGCAATTGTAGGGCCTCGCATTTTTCTACTAAAACAGCGCCTGGCGACGCCGGCTTCGGCCACTTCCGCATTCATCCTGACTGGGGCTGGGACGCTCCGTTGCCAACAGATGGGGCCAAGAAGTAAACCTGCTGCGTGCTTGTGATGCAGTAATAAAAAATACACTGCTTTCTGAAGTACTAAACAGAAAGCTTCATAACAACAGATGAGCAAAGTCTGCCTAAATTAACAAAACGAATTTTAAATCGATTTTTTCAAATTAAAAAAATTGAAACTGTTCATATCGTTCGAACCAGCTGCACAATACACTTTGATAAAAATAATTACATTTGAACGAAAACATTTATTTTTTAGAAACAAGATCAAAGTATTTACAGATTTTATTCATCCGTCTGCCCCGAAATATTTTAGTATAATTCGATTAGGCCCTAATGTACTGCCAATGGCACAGCCGAAGCTATTGCGACTGATTCCGAAAGCTGTGTACAGCGTCAGTCCTTTGACCGGAGAGTGCGCCACACCCACCCAAACGTCTACCTTAGCTGATGCTTGTACCTATTTTACTGCTGGTGAAATGAACCTAATGGGGATTAAGTGTCTTACTTAAGGACTCAAAATTGTTTCCCTTAGGCTTGGTTCGAACTTGGTTAAAATTGGTTCGAACTCCAGACCTCTCGGTCAAAAGTCCGAAGCTCTAAACACCAGGCTACAAGCTCCCCTACACACGCTAGCCGTAAGGTCGTATTACTATGATGAGCATATCAAGCAGACTTCCAATAGTCTCTTATAAGCTTAGTCAACAATTTTTTGGCGTGCTGATATTCCTACTTTGTCATCGATGCAGTCCTAGAGAATTAATTACTACTGTAAAGTACTGTACTGTAGTCCGTACTTAGGCATATACGAACATACTCACATAATGGTATAAACTACGAGTAAAACAAGTTATATTAAGTACGCTCGACCAATTAATATTGAGCAGGGTGCTTTACTCTGATCATCCTTCACGAACCAAACGAGACATGCAGATCGACTCGACTCGCACTTCAAGTAGGATACAGTTACATGTAGGTTGAAGTTGCTTTCACAAGCTCGAAATTTCACAACGTACATCGGAAAAGCAAATTACGAGCATTTTAAAAGGTCGAAACTTTAAAACATCGAAAACTCCATAGCAAAGGACGTCAAATAGAAAATATCGACCTGTTGAAAGTGGCCGCTATTTGAGCTTTCGGTGTTGTGAAGAAATGTGCTTTCGACGTGAAATTTCGAGCTTGTGAAATCCCCCTTCCGTCTTCCAGTCTTCATTTATAATTTATTTTAAAGTGCAGTCTTTATACGAGCGTACTAGTTATAAAATAATTGTTAACTGCATGTGTACATGCTTCAGACAAATGTACGAGTACATACCTTCAATAACTAGTAGTTATATGCGTTTACGTAAGGAGCTGCAAATACCATGCCAAGCGTGCATGTGCTCGTATAGTTAAATGTTTACATTTGTTAGCCCGATTTCCTATATTCCCACCATTCGACTGGTCTGTCGACCGTGAACTCTATACTCTATATAATTTTGCAGCAATATTTGTGACGGTTGGTGCGTTTATATACATGCATTTTCAAATATTGCTTTCCAATCAGAGTTGTAACACACTAAAAGTGGGGAACGAACCTCGCGCTGGCAGACCGAGACCGGTTTCTTGCTTGTTTGCCTTCGTCAGTCAGCCATAGCCACACGCAGTCCTCTCTCACCAGTCTTGTGTGCACAGAAGTCTGTTTTAAGCTTGCCATTTTATGGCGATATTTTTTTTAGTGTTATGTGAGAGTTTTGCAGCCAAGTCTTTGCTTTTCTACTGTTGTCAGTAGTCTGAATTGTATCTCTCACAAGAGTCATGGCGATTTATTTATAGCGTTTGATATGACCATAGTGTAGCGCATAGCAGCATGAAACTATATGCATGCAGCTCTATACTCGTATTTTTCTGGCAAATTGTACATGTAGCACATAATGCATGGAGACGCCTACTGCATGAACAGCCATAATGGAAGTGTGCTCGTACCATGACGGCTACCGTATGTGCACTGTCAGCCAAGTTGCCAAGTGACTTGTGCGAGTATAATGATTTTGAAAGAGAGCCAGTGGCAGCGCGAAACAGTATTTGCTCTTGAGGATCTAGAATCTCTGACTTTGCCGCCAGCAGCTAGTATAATAAAAGCTTGGCCGCTAGGTGTAGTTAATATAAATACTCAAATCGCAATGCAGTCAACTCGATCAACAGAGTCCGCTATGCTGCTAGCTTTAGCATTGCATTAGGCGCCGTGTGGTAGAGCTGCAATCGAGTCACATGTGCTGCCTTCACGCACCCATAATTCCGCGCGACCCGCGCATTTTCGAGAGATTCTTGGCTCGCCCAGGCCATAATTGAGCGCTATCCTGTTATAACTGCTCACCTAAGATTTAGTTTATAGCCCCAGATCAGCAGCTGTTGCTATGCATATTAGCCATAATCATATTTAAATCAGAGTCGCTGTTTCGATATTTTCTTGGCAGATTTTACATTATAGCACATACAGAAACTGCAGCAAGTTTGATCAATGCTCGACCTTCGCAGAGCCAAGCGTCGACAGAATGCACTGACTAGCCTGGGTGCAGAGGATGATCCCGGTTCTCAGCTGTTCAAAGTGCCTACATCTGCACTGCCTGTGAGTGAAACTTGAGCATGTTTATTTAGGTCATTTATCCAGCGCTCACGACAAATTACATTGGCGCTGTTACTAAAAATCTGATAATAAAAAAGCCAGCTTAATTACCCTCACCCTAATCTAAAAATCTAACTTAAACCGAATCCAGCATGCATGCTTTTGAGCAGAACTACTGATCTAATTCACTTATTCAAATTAACGCCGTACAATGGTACCAATTAATTCTCTGGTCTCTAGTTAAAGAAATTCAACTTTTGCGAGAAACTACGCTCGTATATAGATACATGCATTTTCACAAGGTAATTTTGAGCAGTGTTAGCTTTTAGCTTCGATTATAATATACTGTAAATAAAAAGAATATTGTTTGAGATTCGAGATTCAAGCGATTATAATTTGCTTTTGAATTTATTGAAAGATTTTAAGTGATCAGACTTCCATTGATTAGCCTTCGGACGATGAAATCTTAAGCAATTCGATTTTAAAATATTTGAGTTCGGTCTATTGCTCGTTGTTTTCTATGGACTGACTATAGATTTCAAGCCATTTAATTTCGAGGGACTGATCTAAAACGCTGAAACTCAAAACGATTAGTATTATAGCACAAGCCACCAAAGGGTGCTTATATTTTTTAATTGAAATCAATTTCAAAAACAGTAAAAATATTTTTTGTTGCGAAACAAATATTTACCGGCCGCACAGAAATGTAAAAAAACAAAGAAAAGGGTACAAGTCGCGAGTAAAATTAAGCCAAAAGGAGAAATAATTACAGATAAAATCTTGAATCGCTAATTTTTAACGATCGTAGATTCAATATAATTTTCGATTGATCGTGATCGAGGTCGTGTGGGTTGAATTGTACAAGTCCCGTTTACAACAATTATCCAATTTCACTCGACCATCACGCGTGCATCGATGGCATTAGTATAGAAAACATAGAAAAAATTCAATTAATTGCACTTTAATAATAAATTCATGCCTCACAACTTAAAGTCTATAATAGTATGAGATTTAATTTTGATTTATTAAATTTCAAATTACTTTTAGTAGTCATTCAAATTCGTCCAAGTCTCGAGATAGTTTAAAGTTAATAAAAATAATTTTTTTCCTTATGAACCTATTTTACTATGAGCATTTCTGCTCAGCCCTGGCTACTAATGGCAGAGAACTATGACGCCCTTTAGCAGAGAAACGATCTATATCCCCAAGCAGACAACCAAGGCCCCAATGTTGCCCTTCTCATTTGATTTCTGTTGCGGATCCCGTCTACTAAAGTAACGTTTATACAGGACGTAACACTCGTGTTTTAAGTAAAAGTTTTAAAGGCCGCTTTGTCCCGAGACGTAAGTCGCAAATCTCCCGTATTGTATTGCTTATTTGTAGTTTAATATAGTTTAATTTACGTACATTTTTAGGTCTTGCCAGTCAATACCTAGTCATAACTTGGAAGCACAATGCACACTATACTCGTAGCTAGTAAACTATAATATGGTAAGCCCTAAATGCTATATACCAATTAATATGGGATACATTTTGAAAGTCCCAGCGAATAAAAGTACCCCTTTCTTGGTGCATATGTTTAAAAAAGAAATCAATAAAAAGTGGCCTTCAAATAATTTTTCGATCCATATATTTCGAGTGCTGCGTCCTTCTACTTTAGTAGTACTGGGATGGCCTGTGCTCTAAAATTTAATGTGCCCGTGTGGCTCCGTTCAGGTGCGGCGAAAATAGGTAATTTTCGAGAAATTTTCCGATTTCACGTCATTCCAATTTCTTGTAAAGTTTCTCCCCGTGGTACTTTTATATGCCTACTGTAGACATTCAAATGTAAGTGCGTCATAAGCCTCGATAGTAATTATTTTGTCGAAATCAGTGTACATAAATGAATCAGAGCCACTTATTCGTGAACTTTGGAAGAAACCACAAGTTTCTTAGAAACAACAGGTCCACCCTTGCGTGGGACTTGCACATGGGGATCCATATTCTATTCTAGATAGGAATTTCACACTAATACGAGCCTATGTGCAAATTTTTAACGATCGTAGATTCATTATAATTTTCGATTGATCGTGATCGAGGGCGTATGGATTGAATTTTACAAGTGTAGTTAGCCCATTCCTATTGTAGCCCATATTGTACTTGAGCATTGCAACAAAATAAATACAAATTTGAATTTTTGCCATAGACTAAAGCCACGCGCTTCAACGTTTAGCTCGTTCCCAGCCCTCTGCAGCCCATTGTACACTTTTGGAGGGTTTTTTTTCCCAGCCACCAATGAAGCCTGATTGTTGTACGCCTTTACTGTCTATGTCCCGAACCCCGCCAGCTCGTCTCGCTGTCTTACAGCCTTCCCCAAACTGAGTTCTCTTGCTGCCCTAAGTCAGGCGGTCTTCTTTTGGACCATAGACATTTAGGGCGTGCACCAATCGACAAAATAATCGATTGCTGCACGCCCCGCGAGACCGCTGGCTATATCCGCTCCGTGAGACTGATTGTTGCACGCCCCAACTGTCTGTGGTCCAAAAGTATACAATGCCAGTGATAAACGGCTATTCGTACTGCAAAGTTTTAAAAACATTGCAGCACTCATAGCCGTTTATTACTATATCATTGATATCGGTGTATTGTTAGAAAGCGGTAAACTTTAAGAAAGTATTTTTTGTTAAGTCATAGTGAAGTGTTACAGTTTGGCCCATGCGATTCACACCTATATGCGCTGATAAAAAACCAAAAAATATCCTGTTTTCCTATTATGCGAAAATGCGTATGCAAGAGCTCCAGGATTCGCTCAGAGTCTCCTGTCGAATGACCGCCTTTGGTCAAGCACTATAAAAGTTCTTGCACTGAGAGAAAAGTGTTTCCCCAACCCTGTCCTCTCCGAAATCTTTTAGTACAAGCAAGCCGTGCTTAAAAAACTCACTCACTCTCTTTGCTAGCCTTTTCCATCCCAGGCAAGCTACAAAGTTTTGAATATACTTTAGTTGAACTTTAGTTCATTCCATTGAAGTTAGAATTCATTGAACTCCCACCCAACCTTTTATTAAAAGACCTCTCTCCCCCCAGCTGTGATCTCAAAAGAGGATCCGTAAGTAACCACCTACCGTTTGTGTTTGGGAAACACCTCTCAGTAAATTTTATAGGAAGTTCCATCTTGGTGATTGCTTTTTCTAAGACCATCTAAATATAATCCGATTGAAAGCATAATATCTAAAGTGTGTGTAACATCAGGAAAAGATAGTCGATTTCCCACGCCTCCTTATTTCTTAGAAATAGCCTTTCGTAATTGGCTTTTGTCAGAAACAACAATCGAAGATAATAAGAATAGTCAATAAGCTAGACATCGATAGACTAGAGACGAATCTAAAATATTTCAATAGCGCCAAGTGCTATATGGATAAGCTCCAAACGCTGCAATGTAGTTTTACAAACTCAATATGTCGAATGTGGGCGGGTCTGCATTTCCTAATTCGCGGTATAGTCAGCTATTCATACAGATCGAAACTCATTGGATAGGGCCTTCGAGAAGATCGAGGAACAGCTGCTTTTCAGTATGCGCCCTTTTTACTCTCTTCTTTCTTCTCGTCTGAAATAGCTAATTCTGAAGTATAAAACTTCCCTCCTCAAACCCCTCAACCTGGACGGCTCAAAAAGGACGTTATACCATGTAGACTCCATGTGGATAGGGAGTGGAGACAAACCCACAGCACCATGTCCTGCATAGTATATTGCTGGAACAATTGTGGTACAACTATTTGAGCTGAAACAGCAGCAGCAGAACTCATATTTAGCCTGCCAGATAACAGAAGGAAATTGTAGTGTAAGCCAAGTCTTTTATATGCCATCAGCCAGGAAGCCGAAGGAGCGTGAGCGCCCAGTCCCCGCCGAGAAGAAGGGGAAGAACTTTCGCTTCGTTGCCGCCATGGCCAAGAGGGGCCGGGTAAATTATCTAATCAAAAAATTCTTAGAACACTTAGAACTCTCTATTAAGTAGCAGGAAAACTAGGAGACTTCGTTTATGTATACGCGTCTCATCGGAAACGCGGAATTGTAAATTGTTTGCGGCTTTTCAACTATAGAAATCGGAAAGTTTACAACAGTTATCAGGTAATTCTCATCTCATTTTTAATCTTACCTTCTTCATTCCACAGAAAGCCTACGACGGCGTTGATGGTGGAGGAATGGGGTGAGTAATGGCAGTGTATCTACGAGTAAAACCTTTTGTCTGTCTGTGTGGCAGATTCAGGCATAACTGAAGGCGCTCATCCGCAGTCTCCAGCAGGCTTCCTCGTCGAATAGCAGCTACAAACCGAGACGCCAATTGGATCACACGGTGGGCGATTATCGACGAATGTCTTACGCTAGCGACAGCGCCAGCACCGTGGGGAGGTCACGCGGAGATGAGTGAGTTAAAATAAATAAATATTTTTAGAGTTTTCAATAGCACCTTAGCAACCGAGACATGATGGAGCTTATTTAGAATGTTGGTTGTCACGCAGGTTGCCAAGCACTACGCCAGTAGGCTCGTATATCAACGGCGTGTTAGGTGGCAAATTGCACCCGGGTCTAGTCGATGACAACAGCGACGAGCAGGAGACAAACGACAGCGAGCCGGAGCCGGAGGTCGATGTCTTGGACGAGGAGGGCTCCGCGGAAGTCTCAGCGGTCGTGACCGAGGATGCCAAGACGTTCGTGCAGGCGACGGCGGACAAAATTGTCGAACTGAAGACTGAGAATCTTCGACTGCAGGAGCGGCTGCAGGTGGCGGAGCGGCAGCTGATGCACGCCAACGGTGAATCCCTGTCGCTGCAGCCGCTTCGTGAGGAGGGTGAAACTTTGAGGGCAGCCAAGGTCAGGGCGAAGGAGGACGCAGCGACCGCGGCAGGAAGGCTGGCCGCTACACTTGAGGTTCCGTTGCAGTATCGAAACGGGTTAGTCACTTTGAAGTAGTCAGATTGCGACTACTTTAATTTTTTAGAGTGTTGGATTTGAGGTTTGGTGAGTTGGTTGCTTCACGCTCGCACATGTACTTCGCTCTTTGCGAAGTAACAACAAGCAACAAACAGCTAATAAAAACATCAACGTTACATGCGTCATCATAAAAACGCTGCGTCTCCGGGCGCGCAGCAGGCCGGCGTGCGCAGCGTTTACTTGCTGTTCGAGCGAGTCCTTCAGCGTCTCAACGTTAAGACGCTCAAGTCCATCGTGTCTCAGCGTCAGCGTTCAAATTATTCAAATTAAAGCTAAATTAGGCACCAAAGTCGTTGTTTCCGTTTATCGAGTATTCACTGGGCATTTTCCATATTGGATAATTCTTCTATTGTAATGGTACGCCGCTCAACGAAATGCAGTCCTAATCATAGAAACTGAAAATTCCCATTGCGAGCTGTGTGCTTCAAAATGTACATCTTTGTAAAATTTTACGCCATTAAATTCCTAGGAGAAACCTCCCAATCATCGTTTCCCTCTTACCTAACATACAGCAATCAACTTAGACCTGTGGCTGCGAAATCGGCTGAGCGCTCGTTCTCGACCTCTCCGATACCGCCGCCATTGCAATCGTTTACGCCTTCTCTATCAAGATCGCCAACTCCGTCGCCATTACCGACCCGTTCACCTTCGCCATCTCCGTTGCCCTCGCCTTCGCCGATTCCGTCTCCTCTGCCAATATCCTCGGCCACGCTTGACGGTGAGCTGGCCGTCACCGAGCGTCGAGTGCATGACCTGGAGGTCAGCGCGCTGCAGTTAAAACGGTGGCTCGCCAAATCAGATCAGCGTGGCCGGTTCGGAAATCTCCCACCGACGTTGGCGCTGCCACCGCCACCATCTGCGCTGCAGCCAATGAGGTCGCCTACATTGGAGGCCGCAAAACTCAGGCAGAGCGCTGCTGAGCTCAGAAAACAACTGGAAAACGACGACATGACTGATGACTCCTTCGATATTGACTCAGCTGAGCATCGGCTGCGAGATTTGGCTTATCGGACGGACGCCAACTTGCAGCGCCGTCTGAAAGACGCGACAATGACGCCGACTATTGAACATGAGGAGCTCCGCCAGCTAGCCGCCGCCGGTGCCCACCTTCGCGAGTGTGTCGCACGCATCGAGAGCAGCCTGCGTAGCGAGCTGGAGACGGCTCGCGCCGCTTCCGCGGAGGCGGCCGCACGAGCAGCAAGCCGTGAACGCCGCCTAGCTGGCGAACTTCAACAGCTTCGACGTCGTCTCGAGCAGGCCGCTAGCGAGGCTGCCAGGGCACGTGCCGACGAGGCCAAACGGGAGGACGCCGGGTCCGGCATGGCGCAGCTCCTAGCGGTGGTTGGCGCTGAGAATCGCAGCTTCCAGTGGCGACTGGTTCAATTAGCGGAGTCCGTGCAACGCGACTCTCTGGCCGGACCCGACGCGGCCAGGCAGCTGAGGGATTTGGCCAGCTACGTGCGGACGGACTATCAGGTTTGCTCCTGGCGCATCAATCACTAATGGGGGTGACTAGCAAAGTGGTAGCGCGTCTAAATAATTGAAAAGTACTTTTAAGAGTGACGTCATAGTTTTTTGTCCCTGATGTTAGCCATAATACAAAATTTTTAACCGCGCAAAACTAATATTAGAACAACAATATTTATTAGAACTCAAGAGTATTGCAGCAGCACTTATCTTTCGAGAGACTCGAGACGGAGTCAGAGTTCGAGGTTGGGTCTGATAAGTATGTTTTATACTTTTTCGTTTCGAGTATTTCGTTTCGAGGAGTCGAGTATTGAGGGTTGAGGGCTAAAGGCTTCGGGTCACTTTAATCTTATGTTAAGCGTCAGAAAAATAGTATCTTAAATGCCGGTGCTCATTGGATGGAAAGTCTGTACGAATTGATGGCTGGGACAGACGCATTGGTATAGAATGGCTATTTTAGTCCTAGACATTCGCAGGCGTTGGACTTGATCCTGTAAAAACGAGCATCTCTGAGTCAAGTCCGCACCAGGGTACCTAAGTTCGAATCCGCGTCGAGGCCACATTAACTTGGACTCTCAAGAGAAACACAATACACAATGGCCAACCACCTTGGCACAGTGACAATTCACACTGCTCGACGATGAGAAAGTCTGGGTAGATGAACACACTTGCGGGAATGCGTGCTCTAAATGTGTCACTGGAATGGGCAGAATTGCCTTCCCCATGGCTGTAAGTCGAATTCGGCCAAAATTTAGTGCCCACAGCCCGCTGATTATTGCTCCTGTTCCCAACCGAACGGCAGCTCCCGGTGTCAAGCAGCGCAGTTGTCGGCGGCGACTCCGTGGCGCTGAGTCGCGAGTTGAGCCGCCTGCAGGCCAGACTGCAGGACAGCGAGGCGCGCTGCGGACGGGCCCTGCGCGATCTGCAGCGCTCCAGGCGCGAGCAAAGGCTGGCGGTGAAGAAGCTGACCGAGTGCGAAGCTCAATTGTACTGCGCCAGACAGGTGAATTCACAATCTTCTTTAGCTTGGATTAAAAAAGATAATTAACTCACAGAAACCCGCCTGGCATAACAGGAACTCGCCGAGAAAGGTCAACGAGACGACATGAACTCGAAAACAACAAATCTAGACGATCTGGACGGCTTTGAGCCGCAGCCGCAGCAGCAGCAGGTCGGGGCTGGCTACGTGAGACGCCAATCTCAAGTTCACCTGGCCGCACTCATTGAGCATATCGACCTCTTTGAGAGCGGAGCGTCAGATAATCGATTCCGGTCCACCGGCGATGGGACGGTAAATTTCTCACTACAACAGGAAGTTTTAGGTACCCATCCAATTAAAGCCTACTATCTTCTTGTGTTACTATAGTAACTATTACTATTAGTAACATTAGAAGCATTCGGTTGTGTCTTAAAAACCTTCAGTTTGCTCCTAATGCTTTTGGCCCATGAGCGACTCCGATTCGTTTAAGCTCACTTTTGGTCGATTAATGACTGCAGTCTATGGACAAGACCATCTACGAGATTCGTGAAAGAAATCGCGATTTCGACGCTGATCGATGGTGGGCTCTCAGTGCTTAAATGTCTCTTGCCATGCGTCTATGAACCCTTCATTTAACAGTAGAAGACCATGCTAATTTTCCCCTGGGGAAAGGCCATGGGGATATTTCAAATACCCACTGCCTACTTGACGACAGCTCCCAAACCGAATGCCCGATTCTTGTGAAAGTCCATCATATGAATCATAATTTTCCGCCATTTACGGTGAACTGACTTTCAAGGCCGTCTGACGTCAGGATCGAAGAGATATTCAGCAATTCTTGTTGAATACCCTGATGACAAGGACAACTATAACATTGCTCTGTATAACCCTCTAGGGCGAATCCATATTGGTTCAATAATCTCAGTCCATAGTTTGTAGGAACCTTTGTTCTCAGAATCCCAGTTTCGGCCCAGCCTGCTATATGCAGTTTTTTCTTTCTAATTTTTTATTTAACTGTTTTTGAACGGGATTAAAAATCCCCCGGCCAACTAACCATTCCAGTCCAGCCGTTCCGGCTATCAAAGCGAAGTCGACTCAACAGTCCTCAGCCGCAACGGTGACAAGACGCTAAAGACCAGTCGGGTTGAGCAGCAGCAGCAGGAGCAGCAGCAGCAGAAGCAGCAAAGCCAGGACATGCACAGCCTGGTGCGAATGCTTCTGAAAAATTCTGGAGCCACTCCTACTCAGGCGGCTGGGACGAAGCGAGTCTAAGAATATTGCCATGGGATGCTATAAAATTCCCTTTTTGTGAGTTTGTAGTTAAGGAAATCCATGATTAGGAAATCGATATGTCACAGATTATCTCAATTGTTCAAGGAACGCCCTATTTAAGGCAAATCCTAACTGCAGGTAAATACCCATTAAATTTCCTTAGTAGCGATATTCCTACTAATAATAGGGAAATCCCAATACAAGGGAAATCACCTTATTAGGGAAATCCAAACACCTGGAAAATCTTAATATCAAGGAAATCAAAATAACTAGTAAAAATCCCGTTATACAGTAAAGTCATATTGCCAGGGAAATCCTAGTCAGGGAAATCCTAAAATTCAGGGAATCCCAAAGTCAGGGGAATCCCAAAGTATGGGAAATCCCAAATTCAGGGGAATCCCAAAGTCTGGGGAATCCCAAAGTCAGGGGAATCCCAAAGTCTGAGAATTCCCAAAGTCTGGTAATCCCAATGTGAGAAAAATCTCAGTTTCAAGAAAACAAAAAATACCAAATGGATTTCCCTGAAACTTAATTGTAACAAATACCAAATAAATTCTAATGTCTGAGAAATACAATTTTCAGGGAAGTCCAAATACCTGGGAAATCCCTATGTCAAAGAAATACAAAAACCAGGAAAATCCGAATGTGTGAGAAATCCTATTGTCATTAGGGAAATCAAGATTGAAAGGAAAATATGTATAAAAAATATTTTTTAGCTAGGGAAACATTGTCCACGTTTTTTAAACAATAATTGTCGTAGTTTCCTTGGTCTACATGGTTTTCAAACCAAGCAAATCCAGAAATGGTGTTTCGTGCACTAATTTAATTTTTTTCTCTTCACTTCTCCTTGACATATTTTGCCTCAGAAAATAACTTTATATATCTTATATCTAATGTTACCATTTAATTGCTTATTAAAATATTGCGTACTAGTCCATCACAGACTCATTAGTAAATAGTCACTTTGTCATCGATCCTAAAAACTTGCTTTTAGAAATTCACAAAAAATGACAGCTTTTCTTTTTATGATTAACTTCGATAAATATAGAAAAGTGTAAACCGAATTTAACACACAATTCCAGTAATTTATTGATATAATTATGACAGATTTATGACGAATCATTAAGTATCAGTAAGAAAATCACAATTTTCTTAAGTAGCACAGCCAATTTAATCAAGAGCTATTAATTATCACTGAGTTTATAAATATAAAACTGATTAAGAACTTTATACTTCAGTACATACACAAGTAATATTTCCAAGGTGACATATTTACGAGCGTATTATAGCTAAAACAAGTTGCTGACAGAGCGAAAACACATCAAATCAAAATCACTTCAGCGTCTGTACAAGACGATAAGAGTATTAAATGTTGTAACAGAAGTAAGAACAGAAAACATAAGCGATGATAATTTAATTTACTACTTGAAATATTATTGTCTGGAAATAAGCTGCAAGACTATTAACACAAGTTACAAATTTATCTATCCGACTGATTGCTAACGACGCGTATAAGTTTAAAAAAAGCTTTACCACAAAATTGAACAATGAAAATCTAGAAGAAAAACGGAATCGAAAAAATCACCACAGCCGAAAAGATAAAACGGTTAAAATTTTGCCGTAGAAAAGCATATACAGATTTGCATTAACAACTCACGAACACATAAATTGAAGGCTACGAACAGGCAGGGCTCAAGATAGTGAATCATACTGCTGAACTATAGCACAGTAATTGGTGTGGTGAGTAGCTTTACTATCGTGAGCTTTACTCATCAGCTTGACCCACTCGTACAGCCACAACTCCACACACCCTCCTGCTATCCTGTGACAAGTCTTCTATCTACTCATTCTCTCCCCCCTCCCTGCTTCAACTGTTTATGCAGATAAAAAGAATAGAGAGTTAAAGAATGAAGAACTGTCTTGCCTCTCGGGTACGAGTGCCTGTGAGTAGGACGGCCCAACGAATGAGTCAACTCAATAGTAGTTGATCTCAAACCTAGAATTTTCTTTTTTTGTCATCCACATTGAGCTATAATATAGTAAGTCTCATAAACTCGTAGTTACTGACAAATACTTGTTTTTAGTTTAGTGCGTAGGATAGAAATGTTGTTAAAATGTTCGCTAAAAAAGAAAACAGATTTAAGAAATGGTCCACGCATTTGATATGGCATAAAAACGATAATATAAATGCCAGTTCTCATGTACAAAGCAGAATAAGTCACAGGCTAAGCTATGATAGACAATAGAATAAAAAAATGAATTGGAATGTTATGAGATAATCACAGCGATTGTTGAGTAATATAACAAAAGGAATGTATTTTTATATAAAGTAACAGAAACAGTGCTCAAAACCTACTTGTGCACATTGGACAGGCGTTGCACAATGTCATAGTCCAGCAGTTTATTAAACTTGCCCTCCTCGTCAGCGTCAAACTGGCCATAGATTGACAGCTCGCCAAGCTCTTCCCCGACGTTCAACTTCTTGGACCAGACGCCGCCGCCCGCCTTGCCCTGCTGCAGATCAATCCAGGTCTTGCCGTTCAGCACGACGGCCACCAAGCGGCAGTGCCTGGCCTCCAGCTTGAAGGTGTACTTCCTGCCAACATCCAGGTGCTGCTGCAACGGCTCGTGCAGGAAGCAGCCGTTGAACAGGCTGGTCTGGTTGGGGTAGGCTGGCACCTTGCCAAGGCCCCGCCTGCAGTCGATCAGCAGTCGATAGACGCATTCAAGATCTTCGCCGCCGCTAGACGCAGCTTCGTCGACATCGTCAGCTGTTGAAGAGGCAGCAGCTTCGCCGGCGTAGACGGTGAAGAAATAGTAGCCATCGGCAGGGCAGGCGATCCAGTACTCGGACTGCTGCTTGCCGCGGCACTGAAGCAGTGCATAAGCGTCGCACTGTTCCGTAGTCTTGCCAGTCCGCTGGTAGCACTTCATCTGGTGCGCAATCTTCAGGCCAGGGGCAAACACCAGCGGCAGGCGAATGACCTCCTTGGCGTTGTGCACATAGTACGGATCTAGCGGCGTCTTGGAGCCGTGCGCAGTTTGGAAGCTGACGCCGTACTTCTGCGCGGCCGGGGTGGCGCCGAGGAAGCCGACCTCTGGATAGCGGCCGAGTGCCAGACGATCGAAGTTATTCTCGGCGCATTTCACCTAAAAACATGAATCAGATCAGTTCCAGCGCTTGGTGAATGAAGCACGCACATGGACACGCGGTTGTACAACTGTCCTTGTTAAACTCTATTTTCTAAGAAATACAGTATACAGCGTTGCTAATAAAACGAACAAATTTGAGTAAACTCACATAAGCAGTTTCTTAGAAATCATTAAAAGCACGAAAACGTAGAAAATGACTGATACGTTTCTAAGAACACACAAGTTTTCTGTAAAAGAAAACTCAAATGATTCTGAGGATGCAGAAGTAATTCGTGGAAAGCTGGAAATATTCTTAAAAAATCTAAGTTAAAAAGGCCAAGAAAGACTCCTAAACGGATTCTACAAAACATGTATTCTAACAGCATTGGAAATTATCTAACAATACTCGAGGGATTCTAATGATAATGCAGGGATTCTCTGAAAACTCGTGAGATTTTAAGAAAACGAGAGGGATTCTAAGAAAAAACGAGAGATTCTAAAAAAAACGTGAGATTCTAAGAAAACTGATGGATTCTAAGAAATCCTGAGGTATTTAAGGAAAAAAATCTAAATAGATTTTTAGAAAGCTCGAGGGATTCTACTCAAACCTGAAAGGATTCTAAGAAAAATCTAGAGATTCTAAGAAAACTCGAAGAGATTCTATTAATTCTAAGAAAAATCTAGAGATTCTAAGAAAACTCGAAGGGATTCTATTAATTCTAAAAAAAATCTAGAGATTCTATTAATTCTAAAAAAATCTAGAGATTCTAAGAAAACTCGAAGGGATTCTATTAATTCTAAAAAAATCTAGAGATTCTAAGAAAACTCGAAGGGATTCTATTAATTCTAAGAAAAACGGAAAATATTCATAGAAAGCTCACCTGGAAGCTGGCCGCCAGCTCGTGCTCATTAGACGTCCATTCAGCCGCTACGAAGATGTTGAGAAAATACGTGCCCGGCTGGGCAGGCGCGGCCAGCACGTGCAGGACCTCGCCAATCAGCCGCACCAGCGTTTTACCACGCATCGCCGACATGTCGGACCGATTCTGCAGCTGGCAGGAGACGCCAACAAATTTGGTAACGCCAATCTTCAAGCTGACCCGACCATTCTGCGTCACCAGCGTGTCGTCGTATTTGCCCTTCTTTAGCCGCATGCCGGCGTTGAAGAATGGCGACTTCAGTAATGGCAGCTTCATGAAGTGGCTCAACGGAATGGGCGAACGAAGCAGCTGCCAACGTTTGTCGTCAGGATAGTGCTCATAGATGTGCTCATCTGGCTCAGTTAGGAAGTAGAAATCGTCACAGCCGAGTCGCAGCGTGGTCTCGCCGCCTCGCTGACGAAGCCGACGACCGCCCCAGGCTACGTTGACGAAACGCCAGCAGCCTTTGGACGACGGAGGAATATTTTAGGGAGCATAGCATTATCAATGTTCTTCTGGTGCTACTGAGATTATTAGATTCTGACGCATGTGGGGAACATAGATAGCAGCTGTAAGTGCACTTTTACGACTATTTTGTCATTATCATGGACCTACATTCGACGTAAACGGCCGTCCAGGTGTTGCGAAACATGCGACATCTTTAAGGGGCGAGTGGGTCAGCGACTGACGTCGCTGCCTCGCACTCCAAAGGACGCTAGTTCGATTCACCCCTCAAGTCACAATTAATTTCGGGACTTGTTGGGGGGTTTGGACAGTAGCGACCGGCGGAGGTGCACCATATTTCGTGCAATCAAAGCTTGAAATAATAGCTTCGCTCCTACCTTCTGTGTGCCTGTTCTGCGTTGTGTGAGTTGTGTGCGTTGGCGCTGGGGCGTGAGACCTTGCGGCGGGTGGCTGGAGCGTGGGTGTACACCGCCGCGCGCTTTCTGGACTTCCGTCAGCGCGATTGGATAAGTATACACCCATCACCCACCCCCCCTGAGAACTGATTTCTTATCAGCCTTCCGCCGCCCCGGCTTGGTCTGCTATGTGCGTGTGGGGCTGGGGTGGGGGGCACTGCTGCCTATTCTGGTTGCCTCCTGCCCTCCCCGGCTGGTCTGTGCTGCTGTGTGTGGTGCCTGCTCAGGGGAGGCGGCGCGATGGGCGCAAAAGCGCCTAGTTCGCCGGTCTGGGGGCGTGCCGCTCCGTCGCTTGTGCGAAAAGTGCCACGGGCCCCCCTGCAAATAGATAGATAGAGAGGACCTACCTTCGACGTAAACGGCCGTCCAGGTATTGCGAAACATGCGATTATCTTTCACATTCATGCCGGGGCGGTAGCCGGCGCCCTTAGAATAGCCGTGCAAAATTTCGCACTGAATACCGGCGTAGGCGCACATGCGTTTGAATAGCTCGTGAGGCGACACTTCGCCCATCTGTACGACTCTTAGGCAGCCAATGAGAGTGGTGACGGGCGCCTGAGGATCATAGGACAGCGGCTGATTGCTGCGCGCAGTGAGGAATCGAAATAGCGCCCGGCACTTTTCCACGTCTGACTGGTAGCGACCGCACAGGCTGTTGACCTGCTCGGCGAATGTGTTACAATCGACGTCTAAAATTTCCATGACGTGATCGTCTATGGATTTCCAACCGTCAGGCGGAACCGTCTTGGAGAGGCCGGGTGGCATCGGCTTCGGCGGTGGTCGCATCGCCGGCGGCGGCGTCTCCAGCACGCCGGGATTCCAGAACACGGAGCGTCCCGGCTCCAGCGGCCGTTGTAAGGTGGCGAAGCCGGCTGTACCGTCGCGTAGAGTGCCTTCTGGACCGAGGTAGACATTGGTGACGCCGGGGTCCAGATTGTTCAACAGGGTGGCTGTGGAGCCGGCGGCGCGCAGCTGACTGGCGTACACTCGCGGAATCTGGCCGGCGATGTCGCCGCTGCCCCCGCCGCCGAGCAGATCCTCGTGAGAGGTGGCTCGCATGCGGCCGGGCGGCCCAGACTCCAGCATGCCGATTTCATCTTTGTAGTTCGACATCAGGGCGGCGTACTTGGCCGGATCCTGGCCGCGCAGAGCCATCATCATCACGTTGATCTTTTCGTCGCGCTTCTGGGCTAGATAGCGCTCGAGTATGAGGGCCAGCTCTGCAGGGTCCTTGCCGCCAAAATTCATTGTCATCATGCTAGACGCCACGCTGCCCGGCCCGCCATGTCCAACGACGCCGCCTGGTAGCTCCGGACCGAGGAGGTCCAGACTGCGGGTGCGCTGATGCTGCTGCTGCTGTTGCAGCTGCATGATGGCTGAGGCCGACTGGGGATAAACCACCGGCGCATAGGCCGCCGTTTCTCCAGCACCAATTAGGAAGTCCTCGCTGGTGTCACCAGAGCCGAAGTTTTCATCATTCTCAGTTTCGCCTGCGCCAGAATCCAGCAGGTCGCTTGAGCTGGCGAATTTCTTTCTCGGCTGTCGAGGTTGAAGCAGCTGCTGTTGCTGCAGTTGCTGCTGATACACACGCTGCTGCTGCTGCTGCTGCAACTCCATCTGAGTGGACTTCGGCTGTTCCAGATCGACGCCTTTGTACCTCTCGTCTGCTAACTCGGCAGATTTTGTTTTCTGCCTGCGCCGCTCCTTCGGGCCGAGAGATCGCGACGCTCGCTTGGCTCTGCTGAACTCGGCGTCCCGCTCCTGCTCACGGGCGCGCCGTATCACCTGCATGACAGCGCTGCCGCCGCTGGCTGTGGTAGACGACGCCAAAGACGACGCGGAAGCCGCGTAGGCGTCCAGCGTGGCCACCTTCTTGCTGTACTTTCCTCCTGAACTGCTAGACTGTTGAAATCTAGACGGCGCCCCGACATCGTCGCTGTCCACTTCGTCTTCGTCGTCGTTATAGTTAAAATTTCGCGGCTTAGGCAGCGCCGGCGGCAGAGGGCGGAGGTCGCGGGGCACCGGAGCTGGCACCGTTAATGCTACGGGCGTGACCTCTTCCTCGGTCTCCGTGTCGCTATCAGACTCAGCGGCCGTGTCATCATCGGAGTCTTCTTCTGGATGTTCAGCGCCGAGTCTTCGCGGCGGCGGCTGCGGCTGCGACTGCAGCGTCTGACGCTGTGGGACATTGGCGTCGATGGGCTCCACTCGCCGCTCCTGTGACTGCGGCTTCTGCTGCTGAGTAGTTCTAGCCGCCGCTCTGGGGGCAGCTTCTGGCGGCGCGTTGAGTCCGGCGACGGATGCAACGGAGCCGGCGACTTCTGCTGGGGCGTTAGCCTGACCGCGCGGCTTTGGCTTTGGCTTAGGCGCCGCAGGCTCCGCCACCGTTGACGCCGATGCAGGTTCCTCCGGAGCGTACTGATGCGGCCTTCCTGTAGTCTCGAAAGACTTTATCTTCTCTTTCAACGACATCTTCGACGGTGTGGGTGTCGGCTCGGACGCAGCGGCACTGGCAGCTGACAGGTTGTCCTGGCTGATGCGGCTTAACTTGTCCGCTAGACTGGGCCGGGAAGGAGTGGCTGCTGCCTGCTGCTGCGGCTTCTTAGCACTCGAACCAGCCGATACGGCAGTAGGCGGTGCCGCTGGCTTCTGTACTGTTGCAGCAACGGGCACGGCAGCTGGTTTAGATGGTGCAGCTGGTTTCTCTTGACGCTCTTCTTCGTCCTCGTCATCGGTGGAGGACTCAAAGCTGCTGGAAGAGCTGCTGCTCTCTTCCTCCGATTCCTCTTCCTCCTCGTCGGAGTCGATGGAGGTCTCCTTGACAGTCACAGCCGATGCGGCGGTGGATGTTGACTTGACTGACGGCAAAAAAGCTGGTGGATCTTCCGTTTGCACCTGCATATCGCCGACTGCCACATCGACGTCAAGCTGCGGGTCCTTACTCAAGTCGGGATTGGAGAGCAGAAGGCGGTTTGAGTTGGCCATGCGGCCGAGTGTTTTGTCAATATGGCCCAGATCTTCGTCAACATGATCGATGGTGTTGTCCATGGAGATTAGTTCGCGAACAACGTCATCTGCATGTTGCTTCTTACTGGCGCCTACTAAGCGAGCAGCTTCAGCAAGATTTTCGTCGGATTTGGCTGTAGGTTGACGCAGCTGCGGCTGCTGTTGCTGCGGGGCGGCCCGGATTCCCAGCGGAGGATTCAAGCCAAGGCGCTGATTTAACTGTACAGGGCCTTCCTTTTCCCTAGATGAAGCCGCCGGCTGCTGCTGCTGTGGCTGAGCAGTGCTGGGCAGAGCGCTTAGTGTCGGCACTCTGAAGTAGCTACCGGGACCTTCGTCTTCGGATGACTCGGCAGCCTGGCTTGCCTGAGGAGGCGACAGCTGCGATGGCGGAGCCTGCGGCTTCGGCTGTACTTGATGCGGTGGAGTCACCGACTTTTTGGCCGGCTTTGGCGGAGGCGGCGGCGGCCTCTCTGACCGGCTGCGGTCCTCCATGTTAGCGATGAGGGCGCGCACGCCAGGATTTCGCTTGGACTCGATCGCTGAGCCGGCTCCAGCTGACTGCGGCTGGTCAGGCTGTGAATTCTTGCGCTGCATTGTTGTCTTACTCGACTGCGGCGAAGGCTCTTTGGAAGGCAAGGCGGGCGTCTCCTTTACTGGTGTGGCTTCTTCGATTGCCTGCTTCTTGGCGGCCTTACTAACTTGATGAGGCGGCTGAGCAGGTGGGGGTGGCGGCGGAGGCCGAGGCCGAGCGATTTGCTGCTGCTGAACCAGAGCGAACGGTTTCGGGCCGAGTGGCAGCGGCGAGTATTTTGACGCTGCCGACTTGGACGCAGCCAATTGACGCGAGAGGAGCTGGCGTAGGTTTTCCGGATCGTTGGGATCTGGGTGAGCGACTGGAGCTGAGTCGACGGTGTCCAACGACGGCTTCTCAGACTCCGAAGGCTCCTCAACAATGCTGTCTACTTTGCGTTGCTGCTTGGCACCACCGGCTGCTGCTGCTGCTGCTGCGGCAATCCGAGAGTCGGATTTGCCAAATGAAGAACCGACACTGGAACTGCGGCTTAAAGAGGACTCAGACTCTGAGTTGTACTCAGAGTTGCGCTCAGCAATTGTTGGTAAGCCCGCTGGATGCTGCTGCGGTGAAGGTCGTCTCAGCTGAGGCGGGTTCTGTAACTGCTGCTGCTGTTGCTTTTTGTTTTTCTTTTGCTGCTGAACTCTAATCTGGGCCAATTGTTTAGTTTTGGCGTCGTGCAACCGTTGAGCGGCCTGGCCTCTAGTTACGTGATCCTTCGAGTATTTCACCAAATCCTCTATAGAGGCAATCTGCAGTGTCTCTATCTCCGCGTCTAAATCTTGCGTGTACAAATCGCGCCCGACCTCTTCGTCGGAGTCCGACTCCGAGTCGTCGTCTGTCGATAGAGTGGACGATCTCTGACTATCTGAATCGTCCGCAGGCGGCGGTGGCGGCCAAGCTTGGTCTTCGGTTTCGTCCGGCTGCTGCAGGTAGCACTCGCCAGAGTCGCCCGAGTCGTCCGAATCTTCCGAACTCGAAGAAGACGAAGAGGAAGAATCGGCGAATGGCGAACGCCGCGTTCGGGGCTTTTGCAGAGGCGAGGATTTCAAGGCAGACTTCTCGGACGCCTTAGCAACTGGATTGTTCTGCTCGTATTCAGCGTAGAACTTGTCTCGCTGATCGCTCAATCGTTTTCGTCTATCGTCTATTGACTGCTCGAGCGACTGCTCGTCATTACGGCGAGGCCGTATGGAAACAGACGGCTCTGGCTGCTGCTGGGGGCCTCTGCCGGCCACGTGCGCGTTGGCGTTGCGGGACCGGCCGGCGTTAAGCTTGGGCTCCAGATTTTGCCGTTATAGACGCCGCCTCTTAGCGATTGCTGAGGCGTCTGTTCTGAGTTTTTTTGGTATTTCTTAAGCTCTTGGCTTCTTCTAGTTTAGTTCAATTGACAGTCAATATTTCCGTTCTTGGGTGATGAATTGATATGATCTTTATGTTAATAGGACGAAAGCCTGGTTTAGAAGGAACTGAAATTTAGATATAAATTTCAAGTATTTTTCTTATGATACATAGTACAAGCTTAACTAATGTGTACAGAATAGAAATGCACAATAACAAGCATAATGATATGCAAAACATTATATAATAAAGCCAATGCTTTTTTAATTAGAAATTGTACATTATCAAGATGAGCTAAATTTATAGCCTGGCACAGCAAATGTTGCAGGAAATGTGGCTGGCTCTTGTAAAGAAAATTATTTTTGATATCATAATCATTAACTAGAAATTTGAAAACTGATGAATTTGCTAATATATCATAGTAGCTAGTCTTTATTTCTGTTATGAGCTTTAATATAAAAAATCTCATATCAATTAAGAGTTTCTAAAGCAGAAAGAAAGATTGGAAACTTTTTGAGTTATTTAATAATAATATATGTCCTTATAATGTAATATTTTCATAGAATATTCTATATTTCCAATTTATCAGGGCTTACAGCCCCAGTCCATCATAAAATAAACTTTTCAATTCTTTTTAGTTAATTTAGACATATTAGATATTTTTTAGAAATTTAGACATTATATATATTAGACTCACAATGCCTAGCTAATATACACTTTTAGATTGGTAGCCTAGCCTAGTTCTTGAGCATATGCTAAAATGTGCTAACTTGTAAGAAAAAAGTTTTCTTAAACTGCTGGAATAAGCAGCACAAAACGGTGTAACTGTCGTAAAATTTATTTAGGCCTAACTGACAAGCTACTACTTTTTCTAAACAAGTGTATAGCTTTACTTTTATATAAACTGTGGTATAATTTAAATTATATAGGGATTAAAAAGCACATACAGTCGAATTCAAATGCTCAAAACACTTCAGTTTAACTGGCAATCCTCAAAATTATATATTTAAACCAGTGAGTTCTGAGAAAATTTGCAGTCAATCTAGAAATTATACTTATACAACGGTGAAGCTAGGTGAAACAAGCGGATTGGCTCTAGCGATACAACTATACATTTTCAATCTAGTCTCTAGAATCTAGAAGCTTAATAATCAATCTCCTGGATAATAAGAAAACACCGAAAACAATAAATAGTACATTTTTTTAGTAATTTATTGACTAGATACCAGATAAAACCGGATACTAGAGAACAGTGGACCAATTAAAATCTGCGGAACAATTATCAGATCAAAATAAAATAGTAAACAATCATTTTTTTACTCTATGTGTTTTATTCACTAGAAACTGTGAGATCAATAATTCGGCTTTAAATACAGCAAATACGTATAGTTTTCATTTTAGATAACACTTTCGAAACTCGGCATTTGTTAAAACCATCAAAAAATATCGTGCAAGCCTGACAGTCAGTATTAGCTGCGCAGTGCCTTATGATCAATAAAAGTTGATTTTGTGCGTTGTTTAACATGATACGCATATAGTTTATTCCGATTGTGGTGCTTCCCTATTAAAGAAACACATATAATGCTTCGAGGTTACTATTCTTAGATACCTACACAGCATTTTCCTGAAGTATGCAATCGTACGCTGCATGATTGACATGGTCTAAATGTGGCTTCTAAAGCGCAGTTAAGTTTAAGCTCTATACTGCGCGGCCTGTGAAATAGTGCTCATTTGATCGTGTATGAAATGTATGAAACCAGATTATAATTTTCTCGTATTGTGACTATATGCCTCTTCTTCCGAAAATGTAGCATCCTGATTGTGGGAGATATTTTTATTTTTTCCGATTTAACAAATCTAAGTTTAATGGCAACGATAACAGTTCTTTTTTTGCTAGCAAAAAACTTTATTGTGTAATTATTAAAAAAGTAATTTATTGGAATTCTAAAGATTTGGACATTACATTAAAAAAGCTTGTCTTTAGATAAATCATTACTTTTTCAACAGTTAGGATCAAATATCTATTCACTTTTCATATCTACAGTAAATTTACATGTATATGCAATTGCTAAAATCTGGGACTCACATATGCAAATTTAATGTTTTGAACTGAAATATACATGTAGCAACTAGGCAATTTTGATCATATATTGGATCTAAAAACTGACGCATTTGTTTGAGAACTTTATTGACGTACAAAATATAATCTAGTTCGAAAAATAATTTTCAATAGCTTTTTTGAATTTTATAGAAAGTGGATTCATAAATAAAGAAATTCCATGTATTGTACGCCGAATTAATCTTAAGCAAAGAAAACACTTAGGCCAACTTTTAACTAAAAAATGAAACACAGTGAACAAAAATATGTTAAGTTTTGTTTTAACAATAAAATCGCGAACTGGCAAATAGCTGTCAAACAGAGTCCGCATTTTCAGCATCGAGGCCCAAAACGCAGCGGCTGTCGTGGATGGGACTGATACGCATCTCGATTGTGTAACCGGCAGCTTCAGTAGATGCGGAGTCGGTCGCCTTGTGTCCGTGATCCATTAGCCTGGGGCGCATCAGTGCCAGTCCACTGGTGGGCTGGTGGATTATTAACTGTGGCTGCGGCTGCCGCGGCCTGAATGACGCCTTGTTATCGATAGTGTACTTTCGAAAGCAGATAAACAGTATGGTCAGAAGTACTAGCAGACCAACCACTCCACCAAGCAGAGCAATCAGCAGTCTCTCATCGTGCGGATCCATGCCGATTCCCATGGCTATACTGAAAGCGCGTACGTTGATGAGCAATCGGATCGGCGCAGAACAAGAAATAAAATTGTCACAAATTAGTCAGAAAAGCACTGCATGACTATTCTGACTATAGAATCAGCACAGTTATCGTAAAAAAACCCCGAACTTAGGTAAATAAATATGCACAGGCCTATTGTCGACACCCTATTTATTCAGTTACTAAAGCAACAGGAAAACTCGTAATTATTGCCAAAATCACAAAAAACCGCTCACCATTCGAAGAAAACTGATTAGAGAATAACAGTGCATTTGTTGGCTAACGATTTCCACAATACGCAACAATTGGAATTTAGTTTTAGTTGGTTGAACTAACAACCAAGACTCCCATTGTGGGAAAAAAACAACGCTACGCTTTACAGCCATGAGAAAAAATAAAATATTCAACTTCAATACTATATATGCTTAGCTTTTATTACTATCTCCTCGATAAATCATGCTATCCCTTGACAAAGCTTGCTAACCCTCGATAATTTATGCTACTCCCAGATAATTCATGCTTCCCCCCTCGATAAGTCATGCTTCCCCTTGATAAGTCATGCTTCCCCCTTGACAATTCATGCTTCCCACTTGACAGTTCATGCTTCCCCCTTGACAATTCATGCTTCCCCTTAATAAGTCATGCTTCCCCCTTGACAATTCATGCTTCCCCCTTGACAATTCATGCTTCCCCTCGATAAGTCATGCTTCCCCCTTGACAATTCATGCTTCCCCACGATAAGTCATGCT
>CATNEN010000025.1:1080000-1390000 GCA_950097015.1 Macrostomum hystrix | reverse complement strand
GGTCCTGAATTTCCGCTAAATCCTGACGTAATTAGCCTGCTCAGTACAGTTATCGCTTGAATTTCATTTCTCTAATCCAATGTACGAGCTCGTAGGTCTTCTCCGCGTGGGAGATTAGCGAAAGAGAAGCTAGTGATTGGGAATTGAGGCGCGCAAGGCGATAGCAATTTTATAAGGACAGAATTAGCGACTGCACGATTTTGTCACATTCGCTGAGCACTTCTTTCGCTTCAGCACCAAATGAAGCGACAGTGCTGGCTGTGGGACGTACAGTTCTCTGTTCAAGAGCTTCTAAGTACACAACTTGGGAATTGCAGCGAGGGTCAGAGGCTGAGGGCGAGAGGGGACACACGGAGAAGGCACACCAGACGATGCTGCTATCCAGAGCAATCAACTCACACGAAGTACAATATTCAGAGTGTCTTTTTGAAAAAACTGTTCAACTCTGAGCAAAGTGATCGCGTTTAATTCAGAGTTGAAAGATTTCGTTCTTTTGACGAGGTTCGAATGTGCAAGATCAAAGAGTTGTCAGCGGCAATGCACCACTCTGAGCTTAATTAAGAATCGTTTTCTCAGTCTACGACTTGCAAACCTTTAGTCTTTAGACTTTTCTTGTAATCAATTTCTGAGAATTTCATCGGGACATTTTGTTCATGAGTCCCTGCATGGTCTATAGTGTCTTTCTGTCATTAGGCAGTTTTGGTCGTGAGGTTCGATGATTCTTCTCCTTTAACTGATAAGCTCGTCAAAAAATAAAGAAACGAACAATTATTCTTGGTCAGCAGTTCTTTCGTGGTTTAAAATCGAATTGCTTGACAATAATCGGCACGAAGAGAACTTGCTCACTCTGTAAATCCCTGAGCACACGCAAGAACACGAGGATATGCACATCAGGAGGTTATGGCACAACATTTAGTGACACTAGACCCGCAGCCAGCGAGGAGGCAATTCTGCCCATTTCGCTGACTCCTGAGCACACACGCACACAGATACTGTACGCAGGCATACGCTCACACAGGCGTGTACATCTGCCCTGACTCTCTCATCGTCAGGCAGTGCACACTGTGCCTTGGAGGTTGGCCCTAAAGGGCGTAAATTGCACGACAAGTCCCCAAGCCTTCTCTCCGCGGCTGCGTCTCAAATGAAAAAGGCCTCGCCGCGGAATCGAGCTCAGGACCTTGATGCGAAAGGCAAATGCGTTTTACCGCTCTGCCACTCAACCCCTGCACTGCGCCCTGGCCCTGGTTGTGCAATATTAGAATATGAAACAAGCGATGCTCTCGTAAAACATTTACAGGCTCTTCCAAACGGACAAGTCCATGCGGAGTATGTTCCACAAGCTGCTAGCCAGATCGGACAATTCTGGCGTTGTCGCCCCGCCGGATTACGAGCCGGATCCCGACAAGCTGGCCAAGCACGGCGAAGCTGTGATGCAGGCTTTGGGCGCCGCAGTCGACTGCCTCGAGGATGCCCTGATGCTGAATTCTGTCCTGCTGGCACTGGGTCAGGCTCATTGTGCCTTTCACGTGCGCCCGGAGCACATTATGGTAATTTTTATGTTAGAGAATAACAATAATAGTAGTTGCGGGAGGGTTGCCGGCAATGGCACATCATTTGGTGACACTAGACCCGCAGCCAGCGAGGAGGCCATTCTGACTCCTGAGCACACACTCACACAGATACTAAGCAGGCACACACACTTATGCAGGTGTGTACATCTGCCCTGACTTTCTCATTGTCACTTTGAGAGTGTACATTTTTGCTGTGCTTGGAGGTTGTCTCTCAAAGGCGTAAATTGCACGACAAGCCACAAATGCAAGTGGCCTCACTGCGGAATTGAGCTCAGGGACCTTGTTGCGAGAGACGCGTTGGACAGCTCTGCCACTGACCCGGCTCTGCCAGGGATCATTACTGGCTAATAATATTCTGAAAGCCAGTTATGTATCCCAATTGAGGGATAAACTATTTTTCTCCTTGATGAAAGCATGCATGTCATCTTCTAAAAAAGCAGTTTTTTTCAAGAGCAGGAAAATAATTGCAGTAATTAGAAATAGAAAATAGAAGATAAATCCCACCTAGCCCAAATGGGCCACACTTTAGGCTGCAGCAATTTCGTAGCAATTCAGTCCATGGACTGGGGAAGCTTCAAAACCCACCCTAATTGTTTCCCTCAAGCTGAGATTGGAACTTCGATTTCTACGTATCGATTTGCATCACAAACAATGAGCAAATAAAAGCTACGAGTTTGCAAAGCTTTTAGTAGCGAATTCCTAATTGCACGACAATATTGATAATCTGTCATTGCTTGTCAATTCGTCTTCGAAATAGGACAGTAAGAATTCAAACAAGCCATTTTTAGTTTGATCGTTCCTATTTACTTCCTGATAAATGTTACTTGCACTGAGGTTTCTTGGCAATCATTACGACCAATAGTCTTCGACAGACTCTTGACTCATTGTAGCAAAGTTTTCTCAAGGATAATAGCTCCAAGCAATTTCGTTAATCAATTTGATTTGCCTCAGACTTGTAGGATTGCCAATAAGGCAATTAAATCTAGCTTTGCGATTCCGGTTGGGGAAGAAGCTGCAAACATGTTCATTGAATAAAAAACATCGCACGAAATCTTCGTTTTACGACGGAATGCTCGCACAATGGACGAGTCCTTGTTTTTCTTGCTTTCGCCGAGACTTCCTTCGGTATCCTTCAATGCTGGGAATTAGACTAATGCTGGGGCTTTGAAGCTAAGCTGCAGGGTCGGATAAAAGATCCCGGTCTTGAGAAAAACACGCGACCTATCATGCCAGCGAGTCGTGTTTTAACTATCTGAGAATTCGAAAAAAATCACGCAACAAATACATGCTTTAGTCCAGGGGTCGGCAAACTCCCGCCCGCGGGCCAGACGCGGCCCTCGAAGCTCCCAAATCCGGCCCGTTGCCGGATGGAGAGTCTCATCTCTCAAATATCTCATCTCTCCCGTGCCTCATCTCTTTCTCTCTCATCTCTCCCATGTCTGATCTCTACCCTCTCTCATCTCTCCGGTGTCTCATCTCTCCCCTGTCCCATCTCTTCCCTCTCTCATCTCTCCCATGTCTGATCTCTCCCCTCTCTCATCTCTCCGGTGTCTCATCTCTCCCCTGTCCCATCTCTTCCCTCTCTCATCTCTCCCATGTCTGATCTCTCCCCTCTCTCATCTCTCCGGTGTCTCATCTCTTCCCTGTCTCATCTCTCCCCTGTCTCATCTCTCCCCTGTCACATCTCTTCCCTCTCTCATCTCTCCCCTCTCTCATATCTCCCCTCTCTCATCCCTCCCCTGTCTCATCTCTTCCCTGTCTCATCTCTTCCCTGTCTTATCTCTTCCCTGTTTGTCTTTTTTGTCGTCTTTTAGGTTCTATCTGGTCCGCACAGCAATCAGTGGGCCGACCCCTGCGCTAGTCGAAAAGTCGAAGAATGTCTTGCACGCGTGTTGCGCGTGACTCAATGTTTGTTGATCAAGATTAGTTGATAGAGGTTGTAGCCTAGTGGTTAGGGCGTCGGACTCACGACTTGAAGGTAGGGGGTTCGATTCCCGACTCCACTGGAACAATTTGCGTCATTTAGCAAGACACTTAACTCTGCATTGCTTGAGTTCACCCAGCTGTTAAATGGGTACCAGCATCAGCTGGGATAATTGAAGGTGGGTGTGGCGTCCCCCCAGTCCGTGGACTGAACAGCTGTACGCAGCCTTCAGATGCGCGCGCATTAGCTGCGGCTGTGCTGTCGGCTGCGCATCTGACCCAATTGGGGCAGGTGTAATCAATTATTATTATTAATTATTATTATTACTAGTTGATCAACGATGTTATGAGTCACCAGCATGACAGGTTTTTTCAATAAAATATCCTCAATTTAATTCGAAAACGTAATTTCAAGAACAGAGCGTAAGAGCAGAGTGAGAACAGAGATTCTAATTGTAATCATACTCAAAGTTTCACTTATCAACGCTGCTGTGCAATTGTTAGTTGCAAATACGGGATAATTTTAATCAAAAGCGGATTAGCTTTCTGCTTGCCAGTTAGTCTGTCTCCATACGATTGACAGCTGAGAAGTGATCGAACGGCTAAAGAAATGAAATCATTGTTCCCCTGTGTAAATTAAGCCTCTATTCGTATCCTTGCCTATAGGGTAACTTTGAATGCCACATTGAAATATATTTGTAGTTTTATGTTTCATGGCTCAATGAAAACGAAAGCTGACTTATATCCTTTGATTATAAAATACGTAACTTTTTTTTCAAATGCACTTCTGCTTCGAAAGATTAAACAAATAAAACAAAAATACTAGCAAGTATTCACAAAGCTCGTTAAGTACTTGTTTTCTATTCGTAAGCAGCCCAGATACATTACTGATTTATAGATATTTTAAGCGCCATTTTTCCTACCATGTTAACATACTTTCACTATCTTCTATTTAAAATACTTTCTAGATTTTCCGATGACCCCTTTAGACGATCCATTATTGAAACATTTGGATGACGATCCATTATCCTCGTAATTACTACGAAGATCCATTATCATCTTAGGATCTTCTTTGATGATCCATTATCCTCTTAGGATCCTCTTCGCCGATCCATTATCCTCTTAGGATCCTCTTCGAAGATCCATTATCCAACGGATGGTATATTTTGATGAAGCATTATTTTACTTTAAGCTTGTATGACGATCACTCGTATTTTCCTACCTTTGGGAGGATATGGTCATACCGATGGCAGGTTTTGAACAACCATTTCTTTTGGGTAGGAAGCTTGGATTGTTCATTGTCCAACAAGTTTTCTACAGTTTTTATCCCCTCTTTCAACTTCAAGCGCCTGTGGCCGGCCATAGACTATACGATGGAGCAGAAGCTCGGCCAGTTGTACACACGGGACGCCCAGAAGGCCTGGCTCAGTGTCTACCGCTACATAGCCGAGAAGATGGCGCTGGGGATCCAAATGCGTCGAACTGAGCGCTCGAACTCGGCACACGACTAACTGGCTGACTGGCTGACTGGCTGACTGGCTGACTGGCTGACTGGCTGACTGGCTGACTGGCTGACTGGCTGACTGGCTGACTGGCTGACTGGCTGACTGGCTGACTGGCTGACTGGCTGACTGGCTGACTGGCTGACTGGCTGACTGGCTGACTGGCTGACTGGCTGACTGGCTGACTGGCTGACTGGCTGACTGGCTGACTGGCTGACTGGCTGACTGGCTGACTGGCTGACTGGCTGACTGGCTGACTGGCTGACTGGCTGACTGGCTGACTGGCTGACTGGCTGACTGGCTGACTGGCTGACTGGCTGACTGGCTGACTGGCTGACTGGCTGACTGGCTGACTAGCTGACTGTTCCTATTATACCGGTCTTTGGTCTCGAATAATTTATCCACTGTTTAAACATCTATTGTCCCAGAAAGCGATGCTATTTTCTGTCATTTGCGAAATTGTCTAGCTAAAGTGTAGTCTCATTCGATGCTTTACTAGTGAAAATAAATTCTGCGTCAATGTTATAATTAAAAATAACAATCATCTTTCAACACTGTGCAACGTGCCGACGAACTTACGTGTGAATTATCGGACAGGGGTCGGCGCGTAGATACAGCCTGCGAAGCTTCAAAATCCATGGTCACTTTCTGCACCCAGCCGTCATCTAATACCGCCTCTGTCTCATTTCTCAGCTGGTGTCTGGTCTCTCACCTGACTCATCTCTATCAGGTATTTCGTCACACTTAAGTATGATCTTTCACCTGTCTTACCTCTCCCATGCCCCATCTATCCAGTGTCTCATCTCTCACCTCTCTCATCTCTTTCCTGTCTCATATCTCCCCTGTCTTATCTCCCACCTGTCTTATCTCTTTCCTGTTTCATGTCTCACCTGTCCAATCTCTCACCTGTTTAATCTCTCAACTTTCTCATCTCTCACCTGTTCCGTCTCTCACCTGTCTCATCTCTCTCCTGTCTCGTGTCTCACCTGTCTCATCTCTCCCCTGTCTCATGTCTCACCTGTCTCATCTCTCCCCTGTCTCATTTCTTCCCTTGTAACATCTCCCTCTTTTCGTATATCTTTTGCGTCTCACCTCTCTATTGTCAATCAAGCCCTCTTATACAATTGATTTCTATAAAGTGGCTTTGAGCGCACCTTTTTTTAGGATTCTTGAATACTACTCTGAGCATTTATACGATCATTTCAAGGTCTGAGATGGTAAACAATGTTACGAAAAGTGCACAAAGCAAACGCCGCGGAAGAAAAACTAAAAAACTAATCGACCAGAGAAAATACAAGCGAATGGGGGAGGTAAAAGCAATTGATCATTAATTTAGTTTTAGGAGCCAGTCATTTTGATAAAAATCCAAATCTGTACTTTTGGATACTAAGGATGAGAAAAAAGTGTATTTTTCAGTCTCACGACGGCAAGTCAGACAAAAAAATTTTTCTCTGTCTGTCTGTCTTGACTGGCAGTCTCAAAAGTGCAAAAGTCATGACTGACTGTAAATATAATATAGTTTTATTTTCTTTCGAAATTGGTTTCGGAAATGGCCACCATTGAGGCCTATGCCCTATAGGATCCGCTGCGCTGAACTGCCACTGAAATCAAAGAAAATGTAAAAATATTTTTCCTCCAATGAATCGGATAGTCAGTAATGGAGTATTCAATTAGCTTACCTTCTTCATTGTATTCCTGTGCCAACCACATACTTACCTACAAGCTCTCGAAACAATTCTGAACGCTATGGGTCCATTTGCGGTCTCTCGTTTTCCAATTTGTTGCTTTCGGCTTCTAAGCTATTTGCTTTTTTTCTTGCTTAGTTTTAGCTTTTAGCTGGTCTGAGGATTCATTCTCCCTAAAATCTCCATAAAATTTAACCACGGTGTCATTGTTCACCATCGATAGGTCTCTCTCCTTCCTGACATTTTTGTTTCTTCTTCTTTCTCTCAGCTATTTTGCCTCGCTTTTTCTCACTCTCCCCGTTTCTGGCTACGTGTTATATACCTACTCACCCATATTCCACCCATTCTTCCTCTCCCATTTCTTCCTCTCCCCTTTCTTCCTCTCCCCTTTCGTCTTCCACCCATTCTTTCTCTCCCCGTTCTTCCTCTCCCCTTTCCCCTTTCTTCCTCCACCCATTTCTTCCTCTCCCCTTTCTTCCTCCACCCATTCTTCCTCTCCCCTTTCTTCCTCCACCCATTTCTTCCTCTCCCCTTTCTTCCTCCACCCATTCTTCCTCTCCCCTTTATTCCTCCACCCATTCTTCCTCTCCCCTTTCTTCCTCCACCCATTCTTCCTCTCCCCTTTATTCCTCCACCCATTCTTCCTCTCCCCTTTCTTCCTCCACCCATTCTTCCTCTCCCCTTTCTTCCTCCACCCATTCTTCCTCTCCTCTTTATTCCTCCACCCATTTCTTCCTCTCCCCTTTCTTCCTCTCCTCTTTATTCCTCCACCCATTTCTTCCTCTCCCCTTTCTTCCTCTCCTCTTTATTCCTCCACCCATTCTTCCTCTCCCCTTTCTTCCTCCACCCATTTCTTCCTCTCCCCTTTCTTCCTCTCCCCTTTCTTCCTCTCCCATTTCTTCCTCTCCCCTTTCTTCCTCCACCCATTTATTCCTCTTCCCTTTCAAGTCTCCTATTCTTTCCTACCGTGCACTTCTCTAAACTCTCAGTTGCAGTTGACCTGCATGGTGAAACTGCAGGTCAGCCTACTTCTAGTAAGCTGCAAGAGATTTTCTAAGGCATCCGATCCAAACATTTCCTATTAGGTTCATGGTGGTGGCAATTTACACACAACAGTTCAAATGGCCACCATTGAGGCCTATAGGATCCGCTGCGCTGAACTGCCACTGAAATCTAAGAAAATGTAAAAATATTTTTCCTCCAATGAATCGGATAGTCAGTAATGGAGTATTCAATTAGCTTACCTTCTTCATTGTATTCCTGTGCCAACCACATACTTACCTACAAGCTCTCGAAACAATTCTGAACGCTATGGGTCCATTTGCGGTCTCTCGTTTTCCAATTTGTTGCTTTCGGCTTCTAAGCTATTTGCTTTTTTTCTTGCTTAGTTTTAGCTTTTAGCTGGTCTGAGGATTCATTCTCCCTAAAATCTCCATAAAATTTAACCACGGTGTCATTGTTCACCATCGATAGGTCTCTCTCCTTCCTGAAATTTTTGTTTCTTCTTCTTTCTCTCAGCTATTTTGCCTCGCTTTTTCTCACTCTCCCCGTTTCTGGCTACGTGTTATATACCTACTCACCCATATTCCACCCATTCTTCCTCTCCCATTTCTTCCTCTCCCCTTTCTTCCTCTCCCCTTTCGTCTTCCACCCATTCTTCCTCTCCCCTTTCTTCCTCTCCCCTTTCTTCCTCTCCCCTTTCTTCCTCCACCCATTTCTTCCTCTCCCCTTTCTTCCTCCACCCATTCTTCCTCTCCCCTTTCTTCCTCCACCCATTTCTTCCTCTCCCCTTTCTTCCTCTCCTCTTTATTCCTCCACCCATTTCTTCCTCTCCCCTTTCTTCCTCTCCTCTTTATTCCTCCACCCATTCTTCCTCTCCCCTTTCTTCCTCCACCCATTTCTTCCTCTCCCCTTTCTTCCTCCACCCATTCTTCCTCTCCCCTTTCTTCCTCCACCCATTCTTCCTCTCCCCTTTCTTCCTCCACCCATTCTTCCTCTCCCCTTTCTTCCTCCACCCATTTCTTCCTCTCCCCTTTCTTCCTCTCCCCTTTCTTCCTCTCCCATTTCTTCCTTACCCCTTTCTTCCTCCACCCATTTATTCCTCCCCCATTTATTCCTCTTCCCTTTCAAGTCTCCTATTCTTTCCTACCGTGCACTTCTCTAAACTCTCAGTTGCAGTTGACCTGCATGGTGAAACTGCAGGTCAGCCTACTTCTAGTAAGCTGCAAGAGATTTTCTAAGGCATCCGATCCAAACATTTCCTATTAGGTTCATGGTGGTGGCAATTTACACACAGTTCAAAGTGAATCACAATGCACAAGTTGACTTTTCAATTCACTTCCTTTTCTAATAAAGTTAAAAGCTAGAGCTCCAGTGACAGTAGAGAGCAGTAGGAAAATGGGAAAGTTGAAAGGTAGACAGCCTGTGTATGCGAGAGTGCAACCAACCCTGTCGACTTTTAGATTTCTGTTCTTCAATTTGACTTCAGCCAGCAAAGACTCAGCAGCTGAGTGCTTCACAATGAGCTGACAGGAAGGAGAGTGCGAGATGGCTCACATGCTCAAAGACTTCTTCACTTAAAGCTTGCTTAAACCCTTAAAAGCTCATTCCGAAGTAATCTCTTTATCACACTTCATCATTTTTAAACGGCATAAGGTCAGACTCACCACAGAACCACTCAAGACAGGTTCAAGACAAATAAAAGACAGACTCAAAAGACTCAACACAGACTCAACACAGACTCAAGACAGACTCAAGACAGACTCAAGACAGACTCAAGAGACAGACTCAACACAGACTCAAGACAGACTCAACACAGACTCAAGACAGACTCAACACAGACTCAACACAGACTCAACACAGACTCAAGACAGACTCAAGACAGACTCAAGAGACAGACTCAACACAGACTCAAGACAGACTCAACACAGACTCAAGCTCAAGCGATATGCAAGGCTGTGGAGCCTATTTAGATCTTTCTGGCGCTGCTGTTCTCCGCTATGCTCATCCGCCAACAGCTCGACCTGGCGGTAGACTCATCGCCCAAATGCTGCTGATGAAAAGGTAAGTCTAATGAGCTAATATAATTTTTAGTTCTGATTTTATAGTACAAAAATTTCATTTTCTAAACTGAAGGAGCAATTGAATGTTATATCATTTGACAAGCTCTTCAATTGAGATGATAATATTCGCTTTTGATTGTCCATTTGTATAAGCCTGCAATTAAATAGCGGGTCATTTATCCTAAGCAGACAGGAATAGAATAGAAACAATATAATATCTGCGGAGCGATCAAATTTGAACTGCTTAATTATTTGTTAACAGTGCGCTGCCGCCATTGTAAATGTTAGCATTGCGAGCCCTACGCTCAGAGCGGGCGGTTCTCTAGAAACTTCATCCATCATTGCATTTTGGCTAAACAGAACGGCCTTCTGAGCTGAGTGGAGCACAGCTTGAAGAATTCTCTCATTCTTTCTCTCTCATTTTACTATGTGAGCGAGAAAATACATTTGTGTTTAAATTGTTAACTTGCGGACCGCAGATTGCTATAAATAATAGCCAGTTGCTCTGATTGAACTCAACAACTCTCATTCTGTCGCGCTATCTCTCACTTAATTGCGTCTGTTGCTCAGCACTCAGCTGAACCGAATGGACTGTTGCAAAAATTCTAGAAACTGGTAAGTGAGTATAGCGATGTGCAGTCTGTTCGATGTCTAAAGTGGAAAAAAACATTTTTCCCAGGCCATCCCAGGCCAGGCGATGAGTTTGTGCTCAGGGTCATCAGAACATGCGGAATTCCCACCTCGCTAGCTGCGGGTGTGTAAAGTCAATCTTTCTTCAATCTAAGCAAGCTTAACCATTCTTACGCAGATCAGATCGGCAGCAAATAAGAAGTGACAGTAGTAGCAGCAGCAGCAGCAGCAACAGAAGCTCTAGCGAGGCATCATTGCTGAGAGAGCGAGCTGAGGCTCTCTGCCTAGCCAGGCTAAACTATCTGCACTATCAGCTGCATCAGCCGCAGCTCCTGCAGCAACAGCAGCAGCAGCAGCGTCGTTGTCGGCAGCGTCCGGCACAAGATTGGATGGCGGCAGCCATAGCAGCGACATCGACCTCGCCCTTGACTGCGCCGCTGACGCCGAGTCGGCACTACCGGGCCCAGTTAGAGCGCGATCTGGACATTCAACGCCGACGTCGACAGCCGAGTCCGCCGCGGCTGAACAGCCTTCGAGGCCGCGGTCTCGGAGGGAGCGGCGGCGATGTGGGAAGGTATCAAATTGGTCCATCGTCTGCTCCACTGTGCTCTTGGGATGACCAAATTTAGTCTGTGTGTGTTAAACTGTCTCAACTTTTTATCCCATTGCGTCTCTTGTGTCTATCCGATTGTGTCTCTCTGTTTATCCCATTGTGTCTCTTGTGTCTATCCGATTGTGTCTCTCTGTTTATCCCATTGTGTCTCTTGTGTCTATCCGATTGTGTCTCTCTGTTTATCCCATTGTGTCTCTTGTGTCTATCCGATTGTGTCTCTCTGTTTATCCCATTGTGTCTTTTGTGTCTATCCCATTGTGTCTCAACTGAGTATATTTTGTGCATTTTTTGTGCATTTTTGTGCATCTCATAGAGAAGTTGAGAAGGAAAATACTAGGGTTTTTTATGAGAAATGTTGAGTAGTAAATTTAAAGCCGAATTAATTACGACTACTACACAATTAGCGATTTTTACTATTCAAAGAAAACGAAAGTAGTGTGATGGGATTTTTTCAGAAAAAAGTGTTTTTTTTGACTTGGAAGAATCCATTTCTTGTTAGACTTTTAGACATTTTTTTTTCTAATTAGGCAGCATCAGTTATTGATGCAACATCCGGCTACGTCATCACAGAAGCAGCAGCAGCAGCAGCCGCCGCAGCAACATCAGCGACAGCAACTACAGTCGCTTCGCCAGCCGCCGCACCCGCTACTTTCCCAGCTTCCTGTGGCGGCAGGAAATCGGCGGCTGCTTCCGGCGCAACCGCCACCGCCGCCGCTGCTTCTGATGCCGACTCCGCTGCAGGCTACGCAGCAGCCGCCGGTCTCTCATCGGCAGCAGCAGCAGCAGCAGCAGCAGACTAGCAGTAGCGAAGCTCGTCGTCGGGCGTTTGCCAAAAGTCGAAGCCGACTCCTTCAGGAGCAGCGTCAATTGCAGCGTCAACTGCTTCACCCGGATCTGGAGTCTGTTGATGCCTCTGGAGCTTATGGCGCGTCAGGTGGACTGGAGTACATGAAAATCACCGCGCCACCCGTCAGGCTGCCTGCTGCGCCGCCGACGCCCCCGGCCCCGCAGCTGAATCCGTTCAACGCGATGAGAGACTACGAGAGAACATTCCTGCACCCGAGAAATCCGGTCAACTCGCCAGAACCAGACGCTTACCACTTTGCGTAAAATGAGTAAAATGATTTCTAAATCTTACCAAAACGATTGTACTTTCTGATACTCGTAATACACACGCGTTCTTCAATCCTCAGGACTTTTTTATCGCACAGAAATTGCGCCTTGCCATTTTAGTGAATGAGGTTTATGCTAGACTGAAAATATTTCATTATTTGTTTTTAACTTAACCGTAAAACTACCAATGGAACGGGGAATTTTCCCACTGACAATTTTTTGTGCTGCACCCGAACGGAACAACGCAAGCACACGATACTCAAGAACACGGGCCAACTTTTTGTTGCGCATCTTCTGAAACAAAAAAATCAAGTCACCAGCTCTTCCGACCGTCGAGATGTTCAACGGTTCTGGCCGAAGGTCAGATTTTTCCGATAAGTGCTTGTGTATTTCCGACACCCCGATACACAAATTAGCACTGCGTCTCAGTGCGGCCTTGCCAGGCCTTCAAAATTGATCAGCATGTCACCCGAATGTGCCTGCATCATCTCCGTCTTCGGTGGTCACCTAACTTTATCTAGACGGATTTGCTGGACCTTCAAGGGCTACAACAGGTTTAAATAGGCCACTATGGACACACTGATGCGAATTTCTCCCATTTCACTGATCAAGCCTAAATATTAGGCGCAGCTCAACCACAGGACACCATCGCTTTGTCTGTCAACCAATCAATCACCACCCAACGCTATTAGCATTTGGGCACTTCCCCATAAAGATTGGGGAAATTTTGGGAATTCTCCCTTGGTTTAAAACTGGATGGCGATATGGCTTGGTGGTCCTACAAACTTTTCTTTTTATAGATAGACTAGCCAAATGTGCTTGAATAGGAACAGCGAAAACAGGCTGTTCTGTTTACAAATACTTGGGCCTGCGTATATTTAGTTGAAATATGATAGGCTGAGCCAGAATGGGGTCGGCAAACGGTGCGAACAGAAAATGGGGTGTGAAAATCCTTGGGGTTTAATAGCAATCGATAAATAAATGGGGGGACGGGAAGCGAGGAGATAGGCCTGACTTGAGGGAGGGTTGGCGTGAAAGAGAGGCGTGAAAATTAGAAAATCGATTGCGCGGTACAAGCAACGCAAGTCCTTATTCAGACTTGCAAACAACTATTATAAAAAACTAAATACAAAACAGCAACTGCGACCAGACGGAGGTAATTATCGAAGCAATGAACATATTACTCGTAGGTAAGTAGTGCTACATGCAGGAAAGGCACTAAGAAGGCAATGACAGATGCAATAAACAGATTAGGAAGGCAATGACAGATGCAATAAACAGATTAGGAAGGCAATGACAGGCGCAATAAACTGATTAGGAAGGCAATGACAGATACAATAAACATATTAGGAAGGCAATGACAGATGCAATAAACAGATTAGGAAGGTAATAGATGCAAGAAACAGATTCGGAAGGCAATGACAGACGCAATAAACAGATTAGGAAGGCAATGACAGACGCAATAAACAGATTAGGAAGGTAATGACAGATGCAATAAACAGATTAGGAAGGTAATAGATGCAAGAAACAGATTCGGAAGGCAATGACAGACGCAATAAACAGATTAGGAAGGCAATGACAGATGCAATAAACAGATTAGGAAGGCAATGAAAGATGCAAGAAACAGATTAGGAAGGCAATGACAGACGCAATAAACAGATTAGGAAGGCAATGACAGGCGCAATAAACTGATTAGGAAGGCAATGACAGATGCAATAAACAGATTAGGAAGGTAATGACAGATGCAATAAACAGATTAGGAAGGCAATGACAGATGCAATAAACAGATTAGGAAGGTAATAGATGCAAGAAACAGATTCGGAAGGCAATGACAGACGCAATAAACAGATTAGGAAGGCAATGACAGATGCAATAAACAGATTAGGAAGGCAATGAAAGATGCAATAAACATATTAGGAAGGCAATGACAGACGCAATAAACAGATTAGGAAGGCAATGACAGGCGCAATAAACTGATTAGGAAGGCAATGACAGATACAATAAACATATTAGGAAGGCAATGACAGATGCAATAAACAGATTAGGAAGGTAATAGATGCAAGAAACAGATTCGGAAGGCAATGACAGACGCAATAAACAGATTAGGAAGGCAATGACAGACGCAATAAACAGATTAGGAAGGTAATGACAGATGCAATAAACAGATTAGGAAGGTAATAGATGCAAGAAACAGATTCGGAAGGCAATGACAGACGCAATAAACAGATTAGGAAGGCAATGACAGATGCAATAAACAGATTAGGAAGGCAATGAAAGATGCAAGAAACAGATTAGGAAGGCAATGACAGACGCAATAAACAGATTAGGAAGGCAATGACAGGCGCAATAAACTGATTAGGAAGGCAATGACAGATGCAATAAACAGATTAGGAAGGCAATGACAGATGCAAGAAACAGATTAGGAAGGTAATAGATGCAATAAACAGATTAGGAAGGCAATGACAGATGCAAGAAACAGATTAGGAAGGTAATGACATGCAATAAACAGATTAGGAAGGCAATGACAGATGCAATAAACAGATTAGGAAGGTAATGACATGCAATAAACAGATTAGGAAGGCTGAAATAAGAAAGATGAATGAATGAAAGATGAAAGATGAAAGATGAAATAAACACTAGAGAGGTAATAACCGATGCAATGACTATGATGGTTGAATGCAATGAACTGTGAGTATATTATGATGCCTGTACAGTATACTTCGCTATAATTGTTTTGTCTTTGAACACAAAGTTTTAATACATATTAAAGAAGCGAATAGTATTACGCATTTTTATAGCCATGCAAATCAGGTCTGGCTTGGCATATACTGAATTCTGACACCCCAAGTAAATTTAATCAGTAGACAGAAGAGAGTTCACAGTACCGTATGAAATAAGAGCTAAGACTGTTGACTAACTGTATAGCATTCTGCTGGGCTTGTATCCAAGCCTGCTAATTACATGTTTTTCCCTGACTAGGCGGCTTGTTCTGTCGACTGTGCAGCTCTGTTTGGGTGGGGGCGCGCGAGTGAAATGAAATAAGTGAAGGAAGCGAATCGTGAGACAACCAGAGGGATCAGGTGAGCCCTTGAAACTGGAAATTATTCATAGCGACCAGAAGGTATTCAGAAGTACTCTAAAAAGCTGAGGATAAATTAGATATCGGAATGAAATTTAGAATAATACGAAAACCTTTGCGAATGATCAAGTATATTTATGTCTTGGTGCTGGCATTAGGGAGAACACTGAGGAATGTGCAGCGCTTATGTAGTAAACTATTTCGTTAAAAATATACTGATGGACAGGGATAATGATGCTTTATCGAATACAAACACAATAGACAAGATGAAGAGAACATAAAAATGTGGCTGGTTTGACAAGAAAGAGCAGAGCGTAAATAACACACTGACAAATATACATGTACCATTCACTGATAAATAGCGTTTAATGTCTATTTTTTTTTGTCAAGTTTCGGTTGTCAAGTTTTGGCGCTCTCCATGCAGGTCTGCTGTATCCTTGAATTTCGTGATTCTGAAATTTCTGGACTCCCAACTATCGGGGTTTGTCAAGTTTCGGAAGTTTGTCAACGTTCGGGGGTTTTTCTGCTTCGGCGTTGTCAAGTTTCGTGGTAGCAACGTTTCGAGTTTGTCAAGTTTCGGAATTTTCCCATTTCGGTGTTGTCAAGTTTCGTGATTCTCAAATCCCTTCGTCTTCAAGACAATTCTCCTCAGCCAACTGAGCTCTGAGCAGTCTTCTGGCTGCCGTCCTCAGACGCTGCTGTTGCTGCTGTTGCTGTTGTTGTTGATGCTGCAGAGCTCGCGGCGCCTGACGTAGCCGTTCTTGCCAATCGGCTAAGCAGCTAGCTAGGCTCATCCGAAAGTTTCTATTGCACAGCATATAGACGCATAGGTTTAGACTGGAGTTCAGGCAGGTGAGAAAATTTGTGGCATAGCCCAGCACGTGAAGCCGAGTGGTGACGGGGTCAACGACCTGCGAATTCAATGGAAAAAATTAGATGAGATTTGGATGAGAAAGAAGATGTGGAGATGCTAGAAAGAAGCTGTAGATGTTAGACAGAAGCTGTAGATGCAAGAGAGAAGCTGGAGATGCTAGACAGAAGCTGGAGATGCTAGACAGAAGCTGTAGATGCTAGACAGAAGCTGTGGGCGTTAGACAGAAGCTGTAGATGTTAGACAGAAGCTGTAGGTGTTAGACAGAAGCTGTAGGTGTTAGACAGAATCTGTATAGGGGTTAGACAGAAGCTGTAGGTGTTAGACAGAAGCTGTGGGCGTTAGACAGAAGCTGTGGGCGTTAGACAGAAGCTGTGGGCGTTAGACAGAAGCTGTAGATGTTAGACAGAAGCTGTAGGTGTTAGACAGAATCTGTATAGGGGTTAGACAGAAGCTGTAGGTGTTAGACAGAAGCTGTAGATGCTAGACAGAAGCTGTAGGTGTTAGACAGAAGCTGTAGATGTTAGACAGAAGCTGTAGATGTTAGACAGAAGCTGTAGATGCTAGACAGAAGCTTTAGGCGTTAGACAGAAGTTGTAGATGTTAGACAGAAGCTGTAGTTGTTAGACAGAAGCTGTAGGTGTTAGACAGAAGCTGTTATAGATGTTAGACAGAAGCTGTAGGTGTTAGACAGAAGCTGTAGGTGTTAGACAGAAGCTGTAGATGCTAGACAGAAGCTGTAGGTGTTAGACAGAAGCTGTAGATGTTAGACAGAAGCTGTAGATGTTAGACAGAAGCTGTAGATGCTAGACAGAAGCTTTAGGCGTTAGACAGAAGTTGTAGATGTTAGACAGAAGCTGTAGTTGTTAGACAGAAGCTGTAGGTGTTAGACAGAAGCTGTTATAGATGTTAGACAGAAGCTGTAGGTGTTAGACAGAAGCTGTAGGGGTTAGACAGAAGCTGTAGATGTTAGACAGAAGCTGTAGGTGTTAGACAGAAGCTGTAGATGTTAGACAGAAGCTGTAGATGTTAGACAGAAGCTGTAGATGTTAGACAGAAGCTGTAGATGTTAGACAGAAGCTGTAGATGTTAGACAGAAGCTGTAGATGCTAGACAGAAGCTGTAGACGTTAGACAGAAGCTGTAGGTGTTAGACAGAAGCTGTAGGTGTTAGACAGAAGCTGTAGATGTTAGACAGAAGCTGTAGGTGTTAGACAGAAGCTGTAGGTGTTAGACAGAAGCTGTAGGTGTTAGACAGAAGCTGTAGATGTTAGACAGAAGCTGTAGGTGTTAGACAGAAGCTGTAGATGCTAGACAGAAGCTGGAGATGTTAGACAGAAGCTGTAGATGTTAGACAAAAGCTGTAGATGTTAGACACACGCAAATCCGGCTGCCCACCTTAAGCAGAGTTGGCGCCTCGCACAGCAGGAAGCAGGAGCTCAGAGCCAAAACGGTTCTGTTGCAGGACGAGGCCTCGCTGCCACCGCTACTGCCAGCGACAGCGCCCGAACCGCCGCCTCCGCCTCCGCCGCCGTTGGCGTTGCTGCTGAAGCGGCGCAAGCGGCAGCGCCTCTGTCGGCATAATGCAACAGCCAGCAGACAGCTAAACGTGAGCACAGCTATGGTGGGACCGCCGCTCTGCACTAGGAATAACAGGCAGCCGTGGTAGAAGATTCGATAACCCACTTTGCCATGCAGAAAGTCGTCGATATGAGTCACCTGGTCGGTTTGATTGTGCTTTTTTTTCATTCAGATCGAATGCACTTTAAAGAAAGCATGTAGCTGGTTCTGTCAAAGAACATTGACACGGCATGCAAAAGTATATTCACATGACATAAAAAAGTCCATTAACATTCAACGCAAAAGTACTCGGCGTTGTACAACAGGACGGTCTCAACCAACGCCTGGCAAAGCCGAGCCCTCCAGACCGGTAGGCCGCCCATGCGAGTCCTCTAAGCCACCGGATGTCCTGCTACATCCTACATCCTCGCACAAATAACCTACATATACATAGCTCGCACACAGCCCGCCTGCGAATATCATTATACTCGTACTATAATTTAATTTTAATGGGTAGCATACTCACCTGATTCCACTGAGAGCACACAATCACTTGAAACTCGAACAATCGTGGCAGGTTAAACGCCAGAGTGGCAAGCCACAGCACGGCGGTCCGCACCATGGTTTGGTTGCCTAGCAACCAACCGCTAGCCAGGCTGGCGCTGGACGCCATGCGGTAGCGATAGAGTGCGATGAGGGCTACGATCCAGTTGCGAGTCACGTGACACCAGGAGACGAGCAGGAAGCTGGCCTGGAGAAGACAGGCCAAGATCATGGCAGCCGACTTGCTTCCAGCTCGAAGTTGATTCAGCTCGACAAAGTAGGTCAGCAGTTGCTGGACACCAAAGAAAGCCTTTGCAAGATTTTGACGCGAGAGTTGGTCGATTTTTTTCGTAAACAAATCAAATTTGATTAGCAGGCATTGAGTTCCCTGAAGTTTCACTTCTCTGAAGTTTCACTTCCCTGAAGTTTCACTTCCCTGAAGTTTCACTTCCTTGAAGTTTCACTTCCCTGAAGTTTCACTTCCCTGGAGTTTCACTTCCCTGAAGTTTCACTTCCCTGAAGTTTCACTTCCCTGAAGTTTCACTTCCCTGAAGTTTCACTTCCCTGAAGTTTCACTTCCCTGAAGTTTCACTTCCCTGAAGTTTCACTTCCCTGAAGTTTCACTTCCCTGAAGTTTCACTTCCCTGAAGTTTCACTTCCCTGAAGTTTCACTTCCCTGAAGTTTTACACTTCCCTGAAGTTTCACACTTCCCTGAAGTCCCTCCTAAAATTTTCGCTTGCTTGCTGTCACTCTGTATCTCGCTGCCGAGCTCACCTGAAAAGCTACCTCAGCAACAGCCAGCAGAACTAGAAGCCTTTCGAACTCTGGCAAGCTGCCGCAGCTGAATCCGTTGCCGCCAGCCGCGCCACCCCCGCCGCCTCCGCCGTTGCTGAAAACTCCGGCGCTGCCACCGCCGACTAATCGGCGATGGTTCGAGGCTAGCCTGTGGCGCGGCCGTCCACGACGACGAAGTAGTACGGCGACGCAGACGGTGCTGAGGGACGCGTTGACGGCGGGCAGGCAGGCCATGATGATCAGGTAGAGTGTCAGGCCCGGATAGCGAGCCCTGTGCTCCTCATTGTCCCTCGTGGCGTTCTCGCACGCGTGGCTGCTGTTTTCGTAGGCTGGCCACATGCTCTAGGCTTAAGCAAATTAATTTCTTTCCTCGTCGTTGTCGACCTCAGACAGAAGTTTCCTTGAGCCCTTGTAAAGTGTGAAACAAGTCCACGGTAAATATGTTTTTGGCTGATGCTCCCGGCACAAAGATTTGCCTTCGCCTATCCAGCCAATGGCGTTCGTGCATCTCGCTCCACCCTCTAAACATATTCTTATTGGCTGCCGATGCAAACACTGCTTACGAGCCGTAGATACGAGAAATAACTGTTTATTCATCACACTTTAAATGCTGAGATTTGAAATTTACATGCTTTGGCATTGGTTTTAGGATGCTGCGTTCAATAGAAAGCAGAACGCATTGTCGTTCGAACTTCATAAACCATATTTACTCGCAGTTGTGAATAAATCCCCCCCCTAGAAATCGAGTTGCCGATCTTCGAATAAAACAATTTCAAGGACTCGCCATTCGCCACCTGCTTCATTTTAGCGCTGATTGGAGATAAAGAAATTGGGTTTGAAAAAGATTTTCGCTGACTAATTGGTTCGGAAAGAAAATATATTAACTGGATACAATTGAATAAGAAAATGACTGGTTCACAGTTTACAAAATAGTCGACATAGGAGATAAAGGGAAGAGGAGAAAAAGTGAGGGGAGAGAAATAAATAAATGTTTAACTGGCCTGCATGTAGCCAAGAGAAGAGAATATAAGTGAAATGAAATGTGAGATGGCGCTGTGTCCGTGACTATATATTTATATATGGTTAAGTTGGACAGAACTGGGAGAGGGTTGGCGTCACCGATAACAAAAGAGTGCGCGACTGAGGGTAGGAGAGGAGGCTAGCAGGTGAGAGGCGGACCAATCAGAAGGCGGAAAAGGAGAGAGATCAAGGTCAGATGAAAAGAACTAGACAGAATTAAAGCGAGGTGAGAACCGACAGTGAAGAATCGATGATAAAAAGACGAGAGTGCAGAGGAACGAAAGTAGAGGCAATATAGTTGCGACGGTGGGAGAGAAAGGGTTAGGAGGGAAAGGGTTAGGAGGGAAAGGGTTGGGAGAGAAATTGGGTGGGAGAGAAATGGGATGGGATAGAAATGGGATGGGAGAGAAATGGGATGGGAGAGAAATGGGATGGGAGAGAAGTTGGTTGCGAGAGAAATGGGATGGGAGAGAAATGGGATGGGAGAGAAATGGGATGGGATAGAAATGGGATGGGAGAGAAATGGGATGGGAGAGAAATGGGATGGGAGAGAAGTTGGTTGCGAGAGAAATGGGATGGGAGAGAAATGGGATGGGAGAGAAATGGGATGGGAGAGAAATGGGATGGGATAGAAATGGGATGGGAGAGAAATGGGATGGGAGAGAAATGGGATGGGAGAGAAGTTGGTTGCGAGAGAAATGGGATGGGAGAGAAATGGGATGGGACAGAAATGGGATGGGAGAGAAATGTGGTGGGAGAGAAACGGGGTGGAGAGAAATGGGGTGGGAGAGAAATGGGATGGGAGAGAAATGGGGTGAGAGAGAAATGGGGTGGGAGAGAAATTGGGTGGGAGAGAAATGGGATGGGAGAGAAATGGGTGGGAGAGAAACGGGGTGGAGAGAAATGGGGTGGGAGAGAAATGGGATTGGAGAGAAATGGGGTGGGAGAGAAATGGGGTGGGAGAGAAATTGGGTGGGAGAGAAATGGGATGGGAGAGAAATGTGGTGTGAGAGAAGTTGGTTGGGAGAGAAATGGGATGGGAGAGAAATGGGTGGGAGAGAAATGGGTGGGAGAGAAATGGGGTGGGAGAGAAACGGGGTGGAGAGAAATGGGGTGGGAGAGAAATGGGATGGGAGAGAAATGGGACGGGAGAGAAAGTGGGTGGGGGAGAAAGAAGGTGGGGGGAGAAATGTGGGGGTGAGAAAAGGGGTGCGAGAGAAAGGGGAGGGAGAGATAGTGGAAGTGTGTTAAACGTGAAGGCCAATAAAAGCTAAACAAATTATTGTTTTATTTCGAAAAACTTTTTTCATACGAGCTAACTCGGCGAGGTTTCCATCGTATAAGTAGGCTAAGTGGACTTCACGCAATTATCTCGCTTTTCCTTGAATGCCTCCTAGCCTGATATTTATGGAATAATAAACAATACGAGTATAATGCAGAGTCAAGAGCCAATCCCTTCGAATGTGCTCGAGCAATTCACTTAATGGAAAGTCTAGGGCGTGGTGGACTCATAAATATTGACCAGCATTTTCACTTGAATTTAGGAATGGCGCTATATAAACAGACGCTTATAAGACACTGATCTACAGACACCGAATCCTAATTTACAGACACCGAATCCTAAGTTACAGACACATAACCCTAATCTACAGACACAGAATCCTAATTTAGAGACACCGAATCCTAATCTACAGACACCGAATCCTAAGTTACAGACACATAATCCTAATCTTCAGACACATAATCCTAATCTACAGACACATAATCCTAATCTACAGACACATAATCCTAATTTACAGACACCGAATCCTAATTTACAGACACAGAATCCTAATCTACAGACACAGAATCCTAATCTACAGACACCGAATCCTAATCTACAGACACAGAATCCTAATCTACAGACACCGAATCCTAAGTTACAGACACATAATCCTAATCTACAGACACCGAATCCTAAGTTACAGACACATAATCCTAATCTACAGACACAGAATCCTAATTTAGAGACACCGAATCCTAATCTACAGACACAGAATCCTAATTTAGAGACACCGAATCCTAATCTACAGACACAGAATCCTAATTTAGAGACACCGAATCCTAATCTACAGACACCGAATCCTAAGTTACAGACACATAATCCTAATCTTCAGACACATAATCCTAATCTACAGACACATAATACTAATCTACAGACACATAATCCTAATTTACAGACACCGAATCCTAATTTACAGACACATAATCCTAATCTACAGACACCGAATCCTAATTTAGAGACACCGAATCCTAATTTAGAGACACCGATTCCTAATTTACAGACACATAATCCTAATTTACAGACACATAATCCTAATTTACAGACACCGAATCCTAATTAACAGACACCGAATCCTAATTTACAGACACCGAATCCTAATTTACAGACACAGAATCCTAATCTACAGACACCGAATCCTAATCTACAGACACAGAATCCTAATCTACAGACACCGAATCCTAAGTTACAGACACATAATCCTAATCTACAGACACAGAATCCTAATTTAGAGACACCGAATCCTAATCTACAGACACCGAATCCTAAGTTACAGACACATAATCCTAATCTACAGACACAGAATCCTAATTTAGAGACACCGAATCCTAATCTACAGACACCGAATCCTAATTTACAGACACCGAATCCTAATTTACAGACACAGAATCCTAATTTACAGACACCGAATCCTAATCTACAGACACCGAATCCTAATCTACAGACACAGAATCCTAATTTACAGACACCGAATCCTAATTTACAGACACAGAATCCTAATTTACAGACACCGAATCCTAATTTACAGACACCGAATTCTAATTTACAGACACCGAATCCTAATCTACAGACACAGAATCCTAATTTACAGACACAGAATCCTAATTTACAGACACAGAATCCTAATTTACAGACACCGAATCCTAATCTACAGACACAGAATCCCAATTTACAGACACAGAATCCTAATTTACAGACACAGAATCCTAATTTACAGACACCGAATCCTAATTTACAGACACCGATTCCTAATCTACAGACACATAATCCTAATTTACAGACACCGAATCCTAATTAACAGACACCGAATCCTAATTTACAGACACCGAATCCTACTTTACAGACACAGAATCCTAATCTACAGACACAGAATCCTAATCTACAGACACAGAATCCTAATCTACAGACACCGAATCCTAAGTTACAGACACATAATCCTAATCTACAGACACAGAATCCTCATTTAGAGACACCGAATACTAATCTACAGACACCGAATCCTAAGTTACAGACACATAATCCTAATCTTCAGACACATAATCCTAATCTACAGACACATAATCCTAATCTACAGACACATAATCCTAATTTACAGACACCGAATCCTAATTTACAGACACAGAATCCTAATTTACAGACACCGAATCCTAATCTACAGACACCGAATCCTAATCTACAGACACAGAATCCTAATTTACAGACACCGAATCCTAATCTACAGACACAGAATCCTAATTTACAGACACCGAATCCTAATTTACAGACACCGAATCATAATCTACAGACACAGAATCCTAATTTACAGACACCGAATCCTAATTTACAGACACCGAATCCTAATTTACAGACACAGAATCCTAATCTACAGACACAGAATCCTAATCTACAGACACCGAATCCTAATCTACAGACACAGAATCCTAATTTACAGACACCGAATCCTAATCTACAGACACAGAATCCTAATTTACAGACACAGAATCCTAATCTACAGACACCGAATCCTAATCTACAGACACAGAATCCTAATTTACAGACACCGAATCCTAATCTACAGACAGAATCCTAATCTACAGACACCGAATCCTAATCTACAGACACAGAATCCTAATTTACAGACACCGAATCCTAATCTACAGACACAGAATCCTAATTTACAGACACAGAATCCTAATTTACAGACACAGAATCCTAATTTACAGACACCGAATCCTAATTTACAGACACCGATTCCTAATCTACAGACACATAATCCTAATTTACAGACACCGAATCCTAATCTACAGACACCGAATCCTAATTTACAGACACCGAATCCTACTTTACAGACACAGAATCCTAATCTACAGACACAGAATCCTAATCTACAGACACAGAATCCTAATCTACAGACACCGAATCCTAAGTTACAGACACATAATCCTAATCTACAGACACAGAATCCTCATTTAGAGACACCGAATACTAATCTACAGACACCGAATCCTAAGTTACAGACACATAATCCTAATCTTCAGACACATAATCCTAATCTACAGACACATAATCCTAATCTACAGACACATAATCCTAATTTACAGACACCGAATCCTAATTTACAGACACAGAATCCTAATTTACAGACACCGAATCCTAATCTACAGACACCGAATCCTAATCTACAGACACAGAATCCTAATTTACAGACACCGAATCCTAATCTACAGACACAGAATCCTAATTTACAGACACCGAATCCTAATTTACAGACACCGAATCATAATCTACAGACACAGAATCCTAATTTACAGACACCGAATCCTAATTTACAGACACCGAATCCTAATTTACAGACACAGAATCCTAATCTACAGACACAGAATCCTAATCTACAGACACCGAATCCTAATCTACAGACACAGAATCCTAATTTACAGACACCGAATCCTAATCTACAGACACAGAATCCTAATTTACAGACACAGAATCCTAATCTACAGACACAGAATCCTAATTTACAGACACAGAATCCTAATTTACAGACACAGAATCCTAATTTACAGACACCGAATCCTAATTTACAGACACCGATTCCTAATCTACAGACACATAATCCTAATTTACAGACACCGAATCCTAATTAACAGACACCGAATCCTAATTTACAGACACCGAATCCTACTTTACAGACACAGAATCCTAATCTACAGACACAGAATCCTAATTTAGAGACACAGAATCCTAATTTACAGACACCGAATCCTAAGTTACAGACACATAATCCTAATCTACAGACACAGAATCCTCATTTAGAGACACCGAATACTAATCTACAGACACCGAATCCTAAGTTACAGACACATAATCCTAATCTTCAGACACATAATCCTAATCTACAGACACATAATCCTAATCTACAGACACATAATCCTAATTTACAGACACCGAATCCTAATTTACAGACACAGAATCCTAATTTACAGACACCGAATCCTAATCTACAGACACCGAATCCTAATCTACAGACACAGAATCCTAATTTACAGACACCGAATCCTAATCTACAGACACAGAATCCTAATTTACAGACACCGAATCCTAATTTACAGACACCGAATCATAATCTACAGACACAGAATCCTAATTTACAGACACCGAATCCTAATTTACAGACACCGAATCCTAATTTACAGACACAGAATCCTAATCTACAGACACAGAATCCTAATCTACAGACACCGAATCCTAATCTACAGACACAGAATCCTAATTTACAGACACCGAATCCTAATCTACAGACACAGAATCCTAATTTACAGACACCGAATCCTAATTTACAGACACCGAATTCTAATTTACAGACACCAAATCCTAATCTACAGACACAGAATCCTAATTTACAGACACAGAATCCCAATTTACAGACACAGAATCCTAATTTACAGACACAGAATCCTAATTTACAGACACATAATCCTAATTTACAGACACATAATCCTAATCTACAGACACCGAATCCTAATTTAGAGACACTGAATCCTAATTTAGAGACACCGAATCCTAATTTACAGACACATAATCCTAATTTACAGACACAAAATCCTAATTTACAGACACAGAATCCTAATCTACAGACACAGAATCCTAATTTACAGACACAGAATCCTAATTTACAGACACCGAATCCTAATTTACAGACACCGAATCCTAATTTACAGACACCGAATCTAATTAACAGACACCGAATCCTAATTTACAGACACCGAATCCTAATTTACAGACACAGAATCCTAATCTACAGACACAGAATCCTAATCTACAGACACAGAATCCTAATCTACAGACACCGAATCCTAATTTACAGACACCGAATCCTAATTTACAGACACAGAATCCTAATTTACAGACACCGAATCCTAATCTACAGACACCGAATCCTAATCTACAGACACAGAATCCTAATTTACAGACACCGAATCCTAATCTACAGACACAGAATCCTAATTTACAGACACCGAATCCTAATTTACAGACACCGAATTCTAATTTACAGACACCAAATCCTAATCTACAGACACAGAATCCTAATTTACAGACACAGAATCCTAATTTACAGACACAGAATCCTAATTTACAGACACAGAATCCTAATTTACAGACACATAATCCTAATTTACAGACACATAATCCTAATCTACAGACACCGAATCCTAATTTACAGACACCGAATCCTAATTTACAGACACCGAATCCTAATTTACAGACACAGAGTCCTAATTTACAGACACCGAATCCTAATTTACAGACACCGAATCCTAATTTACAGACACAGAATCCTAATTTACAGACACAGAGTCCTAATTTACAGACACCGAATCCTAATTTACAGACACCGAATCTAAATCTACATACACAGAATAATAATTTATAAATGAGCAATAAATAAACTTGCATTGAATCTCATATCACTATTTAATATCGCATATCACAGAAAATCTCTGCGCGCCTTGTCAATCAGAACTGACAATCGTTCGCCTGTAAGCTGGCAGTGTTTGTCATTCTCTCTGACAGATCCGCTGGTGTCGGCATTGTCATTCGCTCCAAATTGTTTGCGCAACAGGCTGCTCCGAATTCTGGCCTTCTCATCACCGCTGAGCAGCCGGGGACTTGGCGCTACCAGCTTCAGACGCTCCGTCAGCGTCTCGCTGAGTTTGTGAGCCTCCAAAACGCACCGATACGATTCGGGCTGCTGCCAAACAGCTTCGAGGTCCCAGTACTTCGTGCCAACACGGCGAATGTCCAAGTCACGCAGCCAGGACATTGCAGGTCGTTCAGCTCCCGGCGAGTTTGACGCCAACGTTTTGTCGCCATCGTCTTCGTCCAGAGATAAATCATGCGAGAGACTGCCGCTGATAACCGATGGGAGAACTGGCAAAGAGAAAACAAAGACTGTATGCTTTATATGCTTCTAGTCTAGTCTTTATCTAGTCTTTATCTGTGTTATATTCTTTAACAGTAGAAAGACCACACTTCCTATTGTTTCGCCTTATCGGGGAACGACCACGGGGGTATTTCACGATAGCTCCCAAATCGAATGACCAATTTTCGCAAAAATCAAAAGTTAGGCGATTGGCTGAATATTTAAAAGATACAGAAAAAAGTGAAAAAAAATGTGGATTTATGAAATACCCCCCGTGTTCTTTCTACTGTTAATTACTTCTGACTAACAAGGGTTTCTCTACCTGAAATTATGATTCTTTGGCGGAACAGGTGTTTTTTACCCTGATAAGAACAGTTTCGATACATATCGGCTAACTATAACTAATATTATGTGGTTTTTCACTAAAGTGAAGTTTTTATAGTCTGAGCAAGTCTCTGATTCCTTTGTAGCACCACCGACTGAAATGTTCGTCTGGTATCAAACCTTTGGCTTTGTAAGAAATATTCGAAGCTACAAAAGAACCTAAAAATGGCGAATGAAAGACAGCGCCAGACATGCATTGGATTCTGTGCCAATAATGCAGTATCTCTTTGCCCCCCTGGGCTAAACTTTGATTCATGCTCCAAATCCAATTATGCTTCTAGCAGCGGGACTGAAGCAAACAGTTCTCTGATTTTAGGCATGCAATGGCATGTTCTCGCTAAAAGAAAAGATTTGCTTTGATAAAGACATATTCAATTCTTGCATCACATAGACACCAAATCAGTTTAGTACGGCTATCGCAGTATCGTCTGCGTTTCATCACTTTATTGTCGCAGAGTCAATATTGTACCATTTCTAGGTCAGTAAGGTATCGTCAGTGGGTCAGTTTGTCATCATCTCTGGGTCCGTATGGTATCGACTCTGGGTCAGTGTGGTATCGTCTCTCTCTGGGTCAGTAAGACATCGGCTCTGGGTCGGTAAGGTTATCGTATCTGGTCAGTATGGTATCGTATCTGGGTCAGTACTGTATCGTATCTGGGTCAGTACGGTATCGTATTTGGGTCAGTACAGTATGGTATCGTCTCTGGGTATGGTATCGTCTCTGGGTCAGTATGGTATCGTCTCTGGGTCAGTATGGTATCGACTCTGGGTCCGTATGGTATCGTCTCTGGGTCAGTATGGTATCGTCTCTGGGTCAGTGTGGTATCGTCTCTCTCTGGGTCAGTAAGACATCGGCTCTGGGTCGGTAAGGTTATCGTATCTGGTCAGTATGGTATCGTATCTGGGTCAGTACTGTATCGTATCTGGGTCAGTACGGTATCGTATTTGGGTCAGTACAGTATGGTATCGTCTCTGGGTATGGTATCGTCTCTGGGTCAGTATGGTATCGTCTCTGGGTCAGTATGGTATCGTCTCTGGGTCAGTATGGTATCGTCTCTGGGTCAGTATGGTATCGTCTCTGGGTCAGTATGGTATCGTCTCTGGGTCAGTATGGTATCGTCTCTGGGTCAGTAAGGTATCATCCCAGGGTCAGTAAGGTATCGTCCCAGGGTCAGTAAGGTATCGTCCCAGGGTCAGTACTGTATCGACTCCGCTTCTCAACGCTGATGTCACCAGTGTCAAAGCGGCGTCTGCATAGAAACCTAAAAAGGTCAGAGAAGTCAGAGAACTCAGAGAAGTCTCACCACCTGCAGAGTGGCTGGCACTCTGGATCTCAAACTGCCGGATGTACAAATCGAGCTGCTCAGAAGCTGATGGCAACCTGCGATGGGGCTGATAAAGAGATTTGACTTCGTCTGAAGTGTCGCTGAATTCCGATTGTTGATCCCACCTATTGGGAAAGAAGAAACCGCTAATTGTAGTGGCTGAGACGAAAATGGCATTAATTCAGAGGTAAATCACGATCATTTTACTCATTATAAATTTAAGAGGAGAGAAGAGGAGAGGAGAGGAGAGGAGAGGAGAGGAGAGGAGAGAAGAGGAGAGGAGAGGAGAGGAGAGGAGAGGAGAGGAGAGGAGAGGAGAGGAGAGGAGAGGAGAGGAGAGGAGAGGAGAGGACAGGAGAGGAGAGGAGAGGAGAGGAGAGGAGAGGAGAGGAGAGGAGAGGAGAGGAGAGGAGAGGAGAGGAGAGGAGAGGAGAGGAGAGGAGAGGACAGGAGAGGAGAGGAGAGGAGAGGAGAGGAGAGGACAGGAGAGGAGAGGAGAGGAGAGGAGAGGAGAGGACAGGACAGGAGAGGAGAGGAGAGGAGAGGAGAGGAGAGGAGAGGAGAGGACAGGAGAGGAGAGGAGAGGAGAGGACAGGACAGGAGAGGAGAGGAGAGGAGAGGAGAGGAGAGGAGAGGAGAGGAGAGGAGAGGACAGGAGAGGAGAGGAGAGGACAGGAGAGGAGAGGACAGGAGAGGAGAGGACAGGACAGGACAGGAGAGGAGAGGAGAGGAGAGGACAGGAGAGGAGAGGAGAGGAGAGGAGAGGACAGGGGAGGAGAGAAGAGGAGAGGAGAGGAGAGAAGAGCACACCAAAGAAGGCATAAGATGAAAGCAATGCTCACCGATCAGGTAGACTCTGAGTTTCTTCGCTAAGCATCTTCCTGAGAAGCTGTTTCAGGCTCTTGCGCACGCTATTGACTGCTCAAGCAGATACAGATTGTCAGAACATTTATATTGCCTATCTACCGCAGAATAATTGTCAATCTAAATCAATTATCTTCTCAAATGCTTCTTACTTCTCTCACACGCTTCCAATGCAAAAACAGTAGCTTTTAATCAAATCAGGCGCGAAATCTGTTAATCCTAGTTAATCCCTGGTTAATCTCAGTCTGACACTGTGACAACACCGCCATCTCAGACAGTGTTTACACAAGTGATTAGTTTGAGAACAGCTCTGGAAATAATGATAGTGCGGCACTTCATCTCTTTGATATTGTTCTTGCTACTAGCTGCTTGATAGAAATGTTTGCACAAGCCAAGAAGACCACAGCTGACACAAGCGTTGTTATAAGTAGCATGAATTTTCGCTCAATAGAAAGGTAGGTACAGGTATTGCTGTTGTCTTTGAGCAGGATACTGAACTCCTCATTGTTTCAGTTCACATGTGAACTTCTAACTTGCAAGCTTTGATAACGCACCGATGGACACGAGTTCGAATTCACAGAGAAATGACATAAATAAATGGAGAGTGGGCAAAATGTACCAAAAATGCTTCTCGATCTTTTCTAGAGGCCCGCAAGTACAAAGAGCAGATAAATTTAGAAAAACAAATTAAGATTTTGGCTTAGATTTGCTTGCCAAAGTGCAAAGGCATCGGATATCTCTGATCTGTACAGTTTCCGAGGGATTTCGATAAGCTAATATAGCGGGTTTCGTATATTTATGTGTCGGCGACGCACATACAAGTATATAGTGTGTGTTGATGTGCTAAAGGGATAGCGATGGGAGTGCTGTATCGTAATGGAATAAAACATTAAATGTCATAATGATGTACCTGCTAAAACTATAGCTTAAATGACATTGTCCTTGTAACAATAAATATACATCAACGTCCTGTTTTTCACTCACTCCGATTGCCCAGCCACTGCTAGTATAATGCAAGCTGCACGAATACAATGACCAAAATTCAATGTATCCTTTACGCCAAGTCAACTTGTTTAAGCATTGAACGGCAGCGGCAAGTGTCACAGGTCTGTCACCTCCTCCCTGTCGTCAAGGTGGAAGCTGACGCCGCGGCTCAGTGTGCTTCTGCTTCGCCGAGTTGGCAGAGTGGAAGTTTCTATAGCTACTTTGGCTTCGTTGGCAGCTTCAAAGTCGGCGATGGCTGCGGCGGCGGCCTCGGCCTTCAAAGTACCAAGGGCCAGTGACGACCCGCGGCGTCTTTGACGGGCAGTCTCTCGATGCGCCGGCAGCCTGTCGACAGAGATTTTGAGAATGCCGGTCTCCGGCTTCGGCTCCGCCCCATCCGTCTCGTCCAGTCCGACCCCGTCCGGCGAAACTTCCTCCGCTCGCTTCGGCTCGGTGAATCCTTCATCTGCCAGGTAGTGGCTCCAGAGCCTCTGAAGTATCTCGGCACAGACAACGTCGCCGGCATTCAGGGCAATCATCTTCAACACAAAGGCGCCATCGCGACGCAGGAACTGGTGCGTGAAGCCGCGCAGGATGGCTTTGCGGTTCCGCAACTCCTCTGTGTAATTGTCAGCAAGTCGGAGGTACTTCTTGACGAATCGGCACGTGAGGCTGGCGTTCACGACTCGGTAGATCCACGCACCGATGCTGAATAAGGTGACGACGGCTACAAAGACGAACCAGAACCACAGGAAGATGTACAGCTTCTCGTTGATGATGTTCACTGGCAGGGTGCACTGGCTGAACTGCCAGTTGCCCGCTGCGGCGCTGCGAAAATAGACGGCGCAGCAGCCGACGCGTGGAAACGCCATGCTGTTGTGCCAGTCCCTGCCGCGCACAATGTCAGTCAGCAGCCTGATGCCCAGCAGGTGGTAATGCGAGCCGTGCAGCTGCAGGAAGTGCTGCATGAGGAACAGCTGGCCAACAACATTGCCGAGATAGGCCAGCTTCACGATCAGGTAGGTGAGCATCAGCCAGCTGCCGGACAGCCGGGATGGCATGGCCACTGACAGGCAGCTGCGGATGTTCGGCGAGAACATGCAGGTCCTACCACCAACCAGCGCACCAGGTCAGCCAACCACCGACCAGTGCATCAGCTGAGCCAACAACTGCATCAACTCAACCAACAACTGCATCAACTCAACCAACAACTGCATCAACTCAACCAACAACTGCATCAACTCAACCAACAACTGCATCAACTCAACCAACAACTGCATCAACTCAACCAACAACTGCATCAACTCAACCAACAACTGCATCAACTCAACCAACAACTGCATCAAGTCAACCAACAACTGCATCAACTCAACCAACAACTGCATCAACTCAACCAACAACTGCATCAAGTCAACCAACAACTGTATCAACTCAACCAACAACTGCATCAACTCAACCAACAACTGCATCAAGTCAACCAACAACTGCATCAACTCAACCAACAACTGCACCAGCTCAACCAATCAGTACATTCCTATTTGAGAAAAAACAACCCAATAACAATATTATTAAATGGACCTACCTGGCGCATTTGTTCTTGACCTGTTTCAACGGTATCTCGTCGCGACACATGTGCGTCCGGTCCAGCATGACCTCGATCATGCGGCACGCGTAGGTCAGCAGCTTGTCGTGTTTGTCCTCCTCTTCTTCCCTGCAGGAGTCGCTGGCAATTTTCACAATGTGGCCAACATCCGTGCCAGCCCGGTCGAAGCTGATGCTGTGCCACAGCATTCTGGGCATGTAGAACATCAGCGCCTGGAGCGCCAGCAGGAATGGAACCCACTGATAGTACACAATCTTGCGGTCTGCGTAGGCGCCAAGCCCACCATCGTTGGCTGTGGCGTCGATGCTGAAGTTGTTGGGATGCACAGCGTACGTGCCCTCTGTCCAGCAAAATGTTGTGGTGTACTCTATTTGACCAGCGAGTTCCTGTTCACAATGTTCGTTATTTTCAACATTATTGTAGCCATTGTAGATATAATTATTTATTTCAAGAACGAAGTTATTCACGGTGACAGTCGACCCACAGCCAGCGAGAGCCAATTCCGCTCATTCCTATCTTTCTGTTGCGTATATATGCCCCGACTTTTTTATATACACTTTTACTGAGCCTTTGGAGTTGACCCTCAAGGGTGAACTTCTCTGGTGCAGAACTCGCCCTTTCACAACAACCCCAAAGCCTCCACTGCGTGGCTGCACCCCAAATGAATGCGGCCTTGCACACGGATTCGAGCTCAGGGACCTCGGTGCGAGAGGCAGACGCGTTAACCCCGGCACTGTGGATTGAGTGTGTAAAAGAAGAGTACTTGATCAATAGGGTCAGGCCATGGGGTTTAGTGGCTGACCGGTCGGTCTAAGGCCTTTCGAACCAATGTCCCGAACTTCGATTCCGCGGCGAGGCCATATTTGGGGCGCAGCCACGGAGAGAAGGCTTGAGGGCTTGCCGTGCAATTTACGCCCTTTAGGGCTAACCCAGTGAAAGTGTACACTGCCTGAGAATGAGAAAGCCTGTGGCTGCGGGTCTAGTGTCACCAAATGATGTGCCATTGTCCACAGCCTTCCTGCAAGGTCAGGCCATAGACAAGGGCTCGAAAATGAATCCGATAATTCGTCATCAATCCACCTTGCCGTCGAAAAACTCTCCAAAGGTGTTGGGCATGAAGCAGGCCACGGGTCGCATGATGTAGCACATGCCAGTTGTCAGGGCACAGCCCACAGTCAGCAAAGTCACTGTGATTTGAAAGCTCAGCCTGTCGGCGAAGTCTTCAACGCCAACATAATTCACAATGTTGATGCTGTACAGCTGTTGAAATATTTCCGCCATTGTGTGAATTTTTGTTAGAGTTTTCTGTCAAGCTTACTGGCGAGATTTTTCTAGTCTTTTTGGTTTTTTACAGTATTTCTGCTTTCAAAGTAGGAAAGAAAAAACTGAAAAAACGCACAAGTTAACCTAGTGGACGTTTGTGCTCACAGCTCGGGTTGAAATGCACAGCCGAATAGGAGACTTTTCTGTTCATGAACAATGGCACACTGAAAGATGAAAAACTGAAGAGAAATGCTTGTGAGCATACAGGGGTGCGGTGGACTCAGCTTTTGAGTAGAATGCAGGTAAAATGTATGGTGACTCAGTCGAGCTGCTATGCACTCCATACTCCGAGCTTGTCCAAACTTGGACGCGGGAATATTTATCCAGTACTACTCAAAAGGTAGGGGTTTCAAAATAAAAAAGCAGTAGCGTGTTCTGCATGCACCGAGCCTTCATGACTGTTCAAACTCATTGCAGAGTTTCTATGAGAATCTCTATGAGTATCATCGTAATTAGTATATTATTAGTTTTCAATAAATGTATTTGCAAACAAAAGCAGAATATAAGGCACAACAAGAAAATATAAGTCACGCTTATGAAAAGCACTTTTTTGTAAAATAGAAGTGGATTAAGGCAAATATATAGTTAGTTGTGCATTTTGACCAAAACATGATAGGCAGACTGGCCAGTAGTATCAAAGGCACAATGTTACGATCGAAAACAAAATAATAAGGACAACATTCCAAGAGGCGGATATCACAGCGAGTCAATATAAAGCATAAATTTTGCAAATCAAAAGCAGGATTAGCGCGTTTTCAAACTGACACCGTCCCATTATCGATCGCTGGAATGAATGGACGAAAAAATTACCATGCAGTTTAATTCACCACCATCTCCAGATCCTCAGGATGAGCTACCACCATCTCCAGATCCTCAGGATGAGCTACCACCATCTCCAGATCCTCAGGATGAGCTACCACCATCTCCAGATCCTCAGGATGAGCTACCACCATCTCCAGATCCTCAGGATGAGCTACCACCATCTCCAGATCCTCAGGATGAGCTACCACCATCTCCAGATCCTCAGGATGAGCTACCACCATCTCCAGATCCTCAGGATGAGCTACCACCATCTCCAGATCCTCAGGATGAGCTACCACCATCTCCAGATCCTCAGGATGAGCTACCACCATCTCCAGATCCTCAGGATGAGCTACCACCATCTCCAGATCCTCAGAATGAGCTACCACCATCTCCAGATCCTCAGGATGAGCTACCACCATCTCCAGATCCTCAGAATGAGCTACCACCATCTCCAGATCCTCAGGATGAGCTACCATTATCTCCAGATCCTCAAGTTGAGCTACCACCATCTCCAGATCCTCAGGATGAGCTACCACCATTTCCAGATCCTCAGGATGAGCTACCACCATCTCCAGATCCTCAGGATGAGCTACCACCATCTCCAGATCCTCAGGATGAGCTACCACCATCTCCAGATCCTCAGGATGAGCTACCACCATCATATGATCGTGACGTTAAGCTCACCTGGCCAATTTAGTGTTCAGCCGCTCAAGCGATTTCATCAGCCGTTGCTCCTCCAGCGAGAGCTGCGATGGCTGCCGCGCCTGTTGCTCTGGAAGGATTAGATAATTAGCTAGGTATGCACTGTGTGTACCTATTCAGCTAGCATAGAAGATTCGTGAGATCTCATTGGTTAAGGGTCACAGACTAATTACTCGTACTAGGAGCAGGTGATTGACTCACGCTGTCTTGATGCCATGACAGGCGCGGCAGCTTCAAACGCTATTGGCTGTTGCGGCGGAGGCGGCGGCGGCGACGGCGGCGTCATCAGGTTGAGCGACAGCGGCGAGTTCTGCTCCCGATGCCGCAGCATGACGCCGCGGCGCACTGAAGAGCCGGGACGTGCCGGCAAAGCAGCTGCTAGCCCGGACTGCTGGCTGCTGGCCGCGCTCCCCCGAGGGCTGCTGCTACCTGAGCCGTCCACGGAGCTCAGCGCCATCTCATTGGCTAGGAATTCAGCCAGCGAATCGCTCACTGCAATTTCGTGGTGAGCGATTCGGTTCTTTACTTTGTGACCAGCCTTCAGAAGGGTAAACTACCAACTCTTACCTGGCGCAAATGCACCACCACTTCGAGAGTCCGTAAGATTTTGCTGCTGCTGCTGTTGCTGCAGGTGTCCAGCTGATTCGCCAAACGCTTGCCGCGTCGCCATCGACGGCGGGAGCGGAGGCCGCTCCGCGGCCGGCTGTCGAGCAGCTCCGGCCAGTCCCAGGCGACGCTGCTGCGCTCCGGTCAGCTGGTGCTGCTGCAGGAAGCGGCCCGTCGCCGGATGTCGGTGCTGGAGCAGCGAAGCGGAGCCGGCCCGAGGCGGCAGGCCGGAACCGCTGCGCACCCGAGCCGAGCCGCCAAAGCCAACGAAGCCACCGCCGAGAGTCATCAAGTTGGAGCCGTCGATCAGAAGGTGAGAAGCGCCCTGCTGCTGCGGCACTCGAGGCACCGGGGCGCTGCGAACGCTGGCGTCTGACTCTGTGGCCAGGCTGCTCGTAGATCGGTTGAGGCACTCGCGCACCTGCGACCAAAGAAAGTCAATTTCCTGATCGGTCGGCGTGCGGTCAAGCGAGATCGGCTGCCCCTGTTGATGCTGCTGCTGATGCTGGCTGAGATTCGGATCCGACACGGTGCGCTTTGGCAACGGCCCAGAGCGAATCTGCGGCTGCGATAGAGCCTGGTGATGATGCTGGGGCGGCACCACGTTTGGCGGCACCGGCGCTGCTGCTGACTGCGGTGACGCCACTAGACGGTTTAGCGTTGATGACGTCACTTTGACTGGCCTCGGGCGCGGCTTGTACGGCTTCGGCGGCTTCTTTGACATCAGAGTGGCGTAGCCCGGGCCAGATGGCGCTGGCGCAACAGGCGGCTTAGCTGCGGCTGCGGCGGCAGCGGCCGGTGCTTGCTCTGGCACGGACTGGTCCGGAATGCAAACCTCCACTCGGTGCCGAGCGGGCGACTTTTTATCCTCAGCCTCCGGCTCTGGGAAGAATCCCCCGCCGGCGCCGGTGGTTGGACTCGGCGGTGGGGGCGCCGTCTCAGTGTCCACCGGCGGCTCAATACTCAGCGGCGTCGCTTCGGTCTGCAGCAGCTTGGACCGGCCAGCGTGCTGCATTCGAGTACCGTGAGCTTGTATTGACTTTTGCTGCTGCTGATCCGTGTTTGACGATGATGCTGCACGGAGCGGCGCCACGGGTCGGCCAGATGTTGGGCGCGACGCTCGGCTCGAAGCTGATTCGCCTCGCTGCGGCTCCGAATGCTGCGGATGCAGCAGCTGCTCCTCGAACAGGGTCTCGGCGAAGCGAACGCTCTTCTTGCGGCTCGCTTCATCCTGCTGCTGTTGTTGTTGCTGCTGCTCCAGTGTCAGCTCTTGGTGCTGTTGATGATTGAGGGTGAGTCTGGAAATTTCCACGCTGTCCCGTAGACGACCTGCTCGGGCGTCGCTGAAGCTCGATGGCGGCTGATGAGCGTGCTGTGGCGGCAGAAATAAAGGAGCCTCAACAGCGCTTGATGATCCGCCATCTGAGCTGTAGGAAGTCTGCTTCTTCAAGATTCCTCGAGGCTCAGGCTCCATGGGTTCTGGCACCAACTGTGGTTGCGGCGGCAGCTCAGGTTGCAGGTTCGGAGCCGGTCGAAAAAGCTCCGGCCTCAGTGCGGTGGTTGAATCGAATGACTCGAAGTTCTCCGTTGGTACCGCCACTGGAGAGGCCGCCTCAGGCACTGCTACGGGCATCGGTCTATCGTAGGTGCGTGTTGAATCCAGACTGTCATTCAGCGGATCCTCCTCTATGGCCTCGTCGCTGTCAGCTGCCGGTTGCATCGTGGAATGCAGCGTCGACTCCAGATCCTGCTGAAAGTCGCGAATTGAGCGCTTTTGACTTTCCCACTTTTTCTGCTGAAAATCTGCAAGCTGCTGTTCGAATATGCTTCGATGATTCTGCTGCTGCGGCTGCTGCCCGCGACTTTCTGAGGTTGATGACAACGGTCGGCTTCCAGAGCCGCTGCCTCCGCCGTACTTTTCCAGGAAGGTGGCTGTCGCTCCACCCGAAGGCGGCGGCTTCTGGTGCTGTGGTGGCAGCTGCTGTGCTGGCGACTGCGTCCGCTGCTGCGAACTGAAGCCTCCGCCGCTGCCTCCGCCACCGCCTCGACCGTTGAGGCCGTCTTGACTGCCAAATCGGTGAAGGCCGCCGCTGCCTTGCAGCATCCGTAGCGTCTCCTCCAGCTCTCTGTTGCTGAAGCCATAGTCGTGTCGGGTAGCGCTGCTCGCTGCGTTATGAGAAATCGGTTGTTGATTGGCTATTGATTAGAGAGTTGCATTGGTTCGAGTGTGTATCCTAGACCTAATGTATCCATATGCCTAATGTATCCATATGCCTAATGTATCCATATGCCTAATGTATCCATAGACCTAATGTATCCAAATGCCTAATATATCCCAAGGAGATAAGGATAAAGAATCTGTTTGAATGCAACTGTATAAACAATACAAAGCTCACATCGGTGATGCTTCTCAACCGCTTTCTTAGTGCCGCGGCATTTCTGATACTTCTCCGTGGCCTCCTTCAGCTTCTGCCGGCGCAATTCGAGGATTTCCTGGCGTCGCTTCTCTTCGGAGTCGGCCTCGCGCCGCTGCTTTTGTTCTTGGCGTCTGGAGCAGATATAGATTTTGAATTTGATTCGTGTGGTTAGACAAAAAGTTGTTGAGAACTAAGACATTTTTTATATGTTTATAATGAACTAAAGCAGAAGCAGTTAATTAGTCACCTTCGCCGCTTATTCGTGTCAGCAGACAGTTTTCTTCCGCGCTCCCAAACAAACTCTTGATCCTCCGGGGCCGACTGGGCGGACCTGTTTGATAGAATCTCATTGTTCTGCGCAGCCAGAAACCGCTCACTATTGGTTTTATTGAGCATCAGTGTTAAGGAAAATATTTTCTGTAAATTCTTCCGCTTGACAAATGCTACAATACTTTCTTGGAGCATGCTTCGGATGGATTTTTAATTATGAACCAATTTATGCATTAATATTTTAGTTTCTTAATATAAGAGTATAAAAGTTTGCTTAGTTAAAAAACATAAATATTTCCAACAGCTGAACCTTTCACCAATAAATCTGCTTTGTGAAAAAATCTAATTAAGCTTTAGAACATGCTAGCTGTAAAGTGCGAATGGATTTAGAACCAGTGCTGACTATACGTTCGTGCATCGTGTAGAAAATAACGAAAGACTCTCGATCGACTAACAATTGTCAAAGGAAGACATTAAGCAATTCGAAACTCATAGTAGCAAAAGGATACGCGTAGCCGATGTTGGTCGGAATCATTATGTAGATCACAAACACCCTTCGTCTTCTGACATTGCAGTCGCAGGTGCAGATGCTAATATATCTCGCGTGTTTGTGAATAAAGTTCTGAAAAATCGTTAAAAACTTTTATGTTAAAATTGTGCTAATACAACTATTTATACTTCTTATCGCTTAGCAGTTATAAAAATCAAGTTTGACAGCAAAAATCACAATACTAAACAGTTTAGAAAATGATTTAAACCTTAAAAAGTATTATGATACACAATGTTTTGTTATCATCAATAATTGAATAATTTGGCAATTATATAAAATCTTTACTTGTCTTATTTTTCAAAGAAAACTGTACAGTAGAGTATGTGCTTTTGATAACGAAATCAGTACAACTTATAACTAGCAGCCTGACATAAGTATGTCAATCAACAAGGCCCATGCATCTGGTGGTGGTGTGATTCTTTTCTATGGCGAAAGGTGAGTTAAAATGTATAATTTCAATTGATCGTTTGTCTGCTGCGGCGCTGGGTCATTCTCAAATTAATGCTCGGAAATAGTGTGTTGTAAAAAAGTTTTTGACAATTGCAAAAAACTTTATTTATTCTAATCTGTGTCTCTAGTAGAGTGCAAAATAGAAACCAGAACCAGAAAATAACATTAATATGGACCAGCATTTACATTTGTTTATTGCCTTCAAAAACACCGTAAATTATTTTGCTTTCTGACGTACATTTTGATATTAGATAAGGTCATACAAAAAGTGCATATTTTTTTTTAGTTTTCGTATATTAAACATAGTTGTCTTATTTTAGAAAAATCTTTTATTATTGTTTTTTGTTATATCTAATAAAATTAACATAGTTAATGTACATTTTTTCTGAAAAAATTCAAAATTTCCCAAGGTCCGGAAGCTTCGAACAATTGGAATGTATACATATAGCACAATTTTTATTTAATTGGCCGTCAAGGAAATTCTTGTAATAAAATGAAGCAATGATGATATGAAATTCAGAGGTGCGTGTCTTGTCAATAAAAATTCACATTTTTACACTATTTTGGCATTTCTTTTGTCATGAAACCTCCTTTCCAGACACAAAAAATGTTACAATAAGCAAATTATGGTGTATCTTTCATTTTCTATAATAATGAGAAATATTCAAAACACGTAGATTTATTCCTTAGGAAGGTGGCATCATATCTGTAATATTTCCATGTATTAAGGTACCAGTATATGCGAGAAATCTTTTTTCTTGACAGTGTTGTTGTGCATAAGCATTCGAGTCGATTTTTATATTTTTTATGTTTACTGTTTTTAAATACAATTAGTATATTGCTAATAATTACGAATTAATTCAGATACAGTATCGTGATATAAATATTTATAAGAGAATGCGAATTGCTTCTGTCTTTTTATTTTATTCGCTTTCAAAAATGGAGCTTCAATACCTCACAGAATTTATTTACCTTTTAGTTTTCAAATGAAATACTTCGAAAAAAGCTGAGTCACAGCACTTAGTGGCATAAATTTAATAGTCATTTTAGCTTAGATTACTTTTAAATTCATTAGATGGGAGTAGTACTTAATATTTTATCATAATTAAGCTTGCAGTCGTGAAAATTTATGGCAAATGCGCATGCGCGGAAAATTTAAAACTTAGCAAAAAATTTATTTGTGATTTTAAACAACATAAGAATGCAGTAAAAACGCCATTTTTTTCATTTTTTAAACGTTTAGAAAACTCTCAAAAGGATTGAATCCTCGCAGCACACTTTAAAACGATAAAGATAGTGAAAAAAATATTTTTTTTGTTAATGCCTTCTCGGTACATAATTTTGAGAATGACCCCGCTGCCTCGTAGGCCTAGTAGGTACATGTATGGTCAGCAAGAACATTCAACTGAGACCTTACCTAAAAATTCTTAGCGAAATATAATAGCGCACTCATTAGTTGCTGGATCGCTCTCTAGCTAAAGACTTAATCTGTTTCTGTAGACTGCATCATGAATTAAATGGATAATATAATAAAAAATAGTTCCTTTGATACAGCAATAGCTAACTAAAATGTATCGTTTTAGTTATTTTTTAGTTTTTAATTTATTCGGTATGTAAATCACTGTATCAATAGCCTTGAATTATAAATATTTTACTGCTGTGTTTACTCTTAGTGCTGGTACTAGCTTTCCAGCCTGTTACTTTAGCTGGTACAGCAATGATAGAATCACAGTTCTAGAAAAGTTCTATGAAATCTTTGTTTTTTTCTATCTATGGCCAAACATGTCAGGTTTTAAAGCATCAAAATTACAAAGTGGAGATTGAAAAGCATCTGAAATCTTTAAGGTTTAAAATAAAGACAAAAGCTAAAGTGTAACCTAAAAGTCTAGGTTAGGGTTAGGCCTATATCTATTCAAAAGTTTTATATATTAAATATTAGTTTGATTATTTGTCCGGTTAACTGAGTTATAACTTATAACGAAGTTATTAGGGGTTTTAGTGCTACCACAAGAACCTCTATCATTCGTAAGATAAAATAATTAACAAGCTGCAAAAGGACAGTCATTCAGATTTGAAGTTTGTGTCTCAAATTATTTTTGCTTATCAGCCAATTAATAATAATAATAATAATTGACACTAGACCCAAGGGCCAGTTCAGGTGTTGTGTGTCAGGCACACTAGCAGGTGGGGACTGCACACCTAATGACTCTCTCGGACACTGGTTGACAGCCGCGTGTCAGCAATGGAATTTATTTTTCCAAACATATTGGTTAGCATCCAAACCCCACAGAATAGCCGCACAGAACTGCTTTATTTCACGCCAGCCAGAATTATTATTACCCAAGAAAATGTTGGTACTCATTTGCAGCTGAGTAGACTGTGTGCACATCAGGGCAAAGCAGCTTGCCAAAGGCTGCACAAATAGTTCTAGACTAGGTCGGGAGTCGAACCTAGGACCATCTGATCCAGAGTCCGACACCTTACTGACTGAGCTATCAGCTAATTAAAAAAATTAAAAACTTTTCCAGAAATTTGGTTGTTTTAGGGACTAGGCCCCTAACTTAGTTTAAGGGTATTGTTTGGTCTTGAGGTCAAGACTCAAGATGGCTCTCAGCAGGGCAAGAGTGGTCTTTGGGAGGATTGTTGCTCCTACTCATTGAAAGGGAAGAAATTAAGTCCTTGGGTGGTTAACCTGTTAACCGGATGAATAATCAAATGGCTATTTGTCTGGTTAACTGGACAAATGACAACTACCTAAATATTAAATGTTAAATATACTCACATGGATAGCTATAGATCCCTAACTCCATAAAAAGTTAGTCTCTAGTCTTTGCCTACCCTACCTAGATCTGTTGTACTTGTTATGCCACTGTTCTTTGTAACATTTTAGTTATAAGCTATTATGGTAAAATATTAAATATGATCAGATACAACTAAAGCTTTTGTTAGTCTTCTGGTCTTCTCTCATCAATATACAAGAGTGATTCATTCAAAAACCTTCAAAATAAGCTTCATTCAAAATATTTATATGCATTGTCTTGTCACTAAGATGCTTTTTGCTGCCAAAGTAATTGAATATAGCTTTATAAATAAATTCCCTGTAATAAATTTTGTATAAATACAAATACTGATATAAGTGTGATAATTGATTAAACTAAATTGAAGTCAAAATAAACTAATTCAGGTGTTATATATTAGAATTTAGTTTTCAAAGAGTAATTCAATAAGCTCAGTGCTTGCAGCAATTCTTTATAAAAACATTTTATGAAATTACTTTTAGTCTCTTTGTGTGTTTCAATTAAATAAGTTTTTTGACTGTTAGTGTTTACATTTCACTACAAAAATATTTTGGTAGCACATAGCTAATTCTTTATACATGACAAATCCCCAATTTCTAGGCTGTTAATCTTCTATGATGGATGTGAAATTCAACTGAAGTTTGACAATCAGCCACAGCTATCTTCTACAAGCAAAGGCACAATTTTCTTAACATCTCATAGGGTAAGTTTTATTATTTGTCACTATCTAATTACATATTTACATAAAATTATAAAACTGGTGGACCATTTTAATCGATTAAAGTTTTTCTTTAAAACCGATTAAGTAAACAGCAGGAGTAACTAAGCTGTTAATTACTTCGTTAAATGCCTCGTCATGTTATTAATACTTATTGCGAAACACCATTTTTATTTTAGACCATCTGTATTTGCAAGTCCGGTCCGGTAAAGTCCATATCGATGCCGCTGCTCAACATGAAGCAGGTGGAGGTGAAGCAGCCAATCTTTGGCGCCAATCGGATCGAAGGCAAAGCTGCTCCAGAGCCAGATGGCGGCTTTACTGGCATGGCGCACTTTAGCGTCACCTTCAATCGGGGCGGCGCCATCGAGTTCGCCCAGTGTCTGCTGGAGGCCGGACGACGAGCCAACGCCAATCGCCATGGATTTCAGGTCAGACATAAACGCACCTTAGACTTAAAAGCCTGCGCCGTAAGTTACAAGTAACGCAAGTTACAAGTAACGTAAGTTACAAGTAACGCAAGTTACAAGTAACGCAAGTTACAAGTAACGCAAGTTACAAGTAACGCAAGTTACAAGTAACGCAAGTTACAAGTAACGCAATTTACAAGTAACGCAAGTTACAAGTAACGCAAGTTACAAGTAACGCAAGTTACGTTAAGAGTCCAGGACTCCAGGCTACCATTTATCTCCGACTGTCTTACATGCCTTTTATTTCGTATCAGGCGCCGCCGGCATATGCCGCCTTCGATCCGGCCCAGCTGTACTGCCCGCCGCCTGCTCAGTACGCTGCCGACGGCCCAATCTACGGCTTTGTGCCCAGCCACGAAGCGTTCGGCCCGCCGCCGCCTAATTACGTGTACATGACGCCAGCGCCACCACCGTATCCTGGCGCGGCTCCGCCGCCGCCGTATCCGACACAGCAGCAGCCGCCGTACCCACCTGTGCAGGTAATCCATTTTAAGTATCTTAAATCATTATTTAACCTGTTTATATACGGAGCTTTTCTTAGCAGTCAAAAAATCCTTTGGTAGGATGTCTCCCACCTAACTTCTCAGTCAGGTCTTCGATCTTAATTATCTCAATCCCCTCACCCTTTATCTTTAATCCCCTCACCATAAATCCTCAACTCCCTCACCCTAAATCCTCAATCCCCTCACCATAAATCTTCAATCCCCTCACCATAAATCCTCAATCCCCTCACCATAAATCCTCAATCCCCTCACTATAAATCCTCAACCCGTCACCATAAATCCTTTATCCCTAACCCTTAATCCCGAATTCCTAACCCTTAATCCCCAATCCCTAACCCTTAATCCTCAATCCCCAACCCTTAATCCTCCACGCCTTAAACCTTTAATCCTCAATACCTAATCCTAAATCCTCAATCCCCTCACTATAAATCCTCAACCCCTCCACCCTAACTCCTCAACCCCCTCACTCTTGACCCTCAACCCGTCACCCTAAATCCTTTATCCCTAACCCTTAATCCCGAATTCCTAACCCTTAATCCCCAATCCCTAACCATTAATCCTTAATCCCTAACCCTTAATCCTTAATCCCTTATCCTCAATCGTCGATCCCTAACCATTAATCCCTAATCCCTAACCCTTAATCCTCAATCCCTAACCCTTAATCGTCAATCCCTAACACTTAATCCGCAATCCCTAACCCTAAATCTTCGCTGCATTCTCAGAGCGCCTACTACGCTGGCTCAGCTCCGCACCAGGCCGCTGCGACTCCGTCAGCTCCGCCGCCAGCCTACACTGAGAAGAAGCCGCTTTGAAATCCTTCAAATTAACGCCGCCCGATGCACAGGGGGAGAATTTTATTCTATTTTTTGACAGAAATTTTCCCATTGATTAATAATCGACCAATCTAAGTCTGATCATTTTTAACTGCACGCGTGCATATTATTAACATGTGCTCCATCCAGTTTCAATTGTAACTGTACGACTGTTTTATTCCTGAAGTCCCCCCTAAAGTCTCTAGGTGATATGATTCGATCGCTAATATAATCTTTCTGATTATCCAGACCTTAATTCGTTTTTTTATTCAGAATTAAAAGTCGTTTAATTCTATATGTCTGCTTCTGCTTTGATTTGACAATCTCATCAATTACATTGTTTAAAAAGTCAGTTTGAAAGCAGAAATGTTGATATATTTTACTTTATTTTCTTCGTCATTTGTTATCCGGGAGTAGAAAAAATTAAAGTACATTTGCATCGTATATTTCTAAAGACTAAATTGCTCGTAAATCATTTCGTTTTCAAATAAATCCCATTCCGCTAATTTATTTAATGCTACTGAAATGAGTAGTACAATTTGAGTATTAGTTTTTTGTTCAATTCTGAATGCGAATAAACAGAGGAAGAAATTCAAGAACAATAAACCCGGATAGCATCACTCATTATCATTAATAATTAAGCGGTATATAAAACAACACGGTTCTTATAACAAAGCTGTCAGTTAATTTCTTGTCGCTCGCATGATCCGCTTGACAATCATCAACCATTCAAGTGTTGTTCGTGTGTGATTAAAGTGTCATTTTGTAGACTGCATATTGATAATCAATGATTTAAATATCGAAAGGATTTACAACAGTTTTTAGTTAAAAAAGTAGCACAATTATTGACTGCCTTGGTGAAGGCACTCTTATAAAATCATCCTGCTTTTTGATTAACAGTAGAAATAGTCGCTATTTTTGGTCTGGTGAAAATACCTCGGGGCATTTCAAATACCCACTGCCCACTTCGCGACAGCTCCCAAACAGAATGACCGATTTTCGGGAAGGTCCACCGCCCTATCTACTGCACGATCCCATGTTCCAAATTCAATATCCCTGATCCCCATCCCTGGTCTTAACATTCAAGACCACAGATCCCCAGCTTGAACAGGCAAATTCACTTGCACAGCATCGGTTAGCATCAAGCTTCAAGCTGTCATATTTCCTGATCCTCAGGTGAGTAAATCTCATCTAACCGAAGCCCTGAATCCTGTTTGCGATCTTTCAGCGAGCAAAGATGAAGAGGCCAGACTTGGCGCAGGGTCTTTAGGACCGTCCAGTCCACAGCGCCGACCGCAGTACATTCCGCTCCTCTCGCACGCCGCCAAAGATGAGCTTGTTCTCGCTGGCCCGCCGCACCAGATAGGGCAGAGTCTCCTCCACGCTGCCGTACGGAATGGACTTGTACACCTGACAGCCGGCTCGGCCGAGCGGTATGGAGATGTAGTCAGCCATGCCGTACAGCTGGCCGAATGACACAACGCCGCTATTCAATGAGACGCACCTGCGTCGCATGCCATCTAGGCACAGGTTAATACTGCGAGTGTTGTGCGTGGCCAAAATCATTTCGTGCCGGCTTGAATTGCCGCCTTCGGTTGCTATGCGATCTAGGGCCTTAGCAACTACGCGGTTGTACGAGTCGTTGGTCTCTTCGTGGCTACTCCATGCACGGCTTTGACCCTAATCAAGATTAAAAGTGAATGACTTGATGACTTGAGGCGAGCGATACACCGACAGCATGGTAATTTTCATGACAAGGACCGAAGTACTTTAGCAAAAGCTTTTGTAGTGCTCCAGTGCTCAAATAGCTGAGCAATTGACTCACTCACCGCGTTGAGCTCGGCTCCGCGGCGATTCTCCCAGTCCAGGTAGGCGCCGCGCACAATTTTGGCACCGGCTCGCACTCCGCGGCGCTTTCCAAGCAGCAGGTCCGTCTGCCAGGCGTACTCGTGAAGCGCGTCTCTCAGGTAGCACTGGTAGGTGTTGTACACCAGGCAATGCTCGCCGGCATTGTAAAGACTGGCCAAGGCCAGGTAGAATAGCGACAGGCCGGTGTTGATGTGGCTGTACTCGGCGTCGATCAGGATCTGCACAGAGTGCCGTCTGGCGGCGTCGAAGACTCGTCGAACCCTGCCGATGCCCGACGTCAGCTGGTCGGAGAGTCGAGCGCGTTCGCTGTCATCGACAGCTGGCAATAGTAGACGGTGGAGCGTCTGTCGCCTCTCCGAGCCGGTATTTCCAGCCTCTAGAAGCAGCTCCGTCAGCGCCGCTGCGGCTGCGTCGGCATCCTCGACGTTGCGTCGGCTGGCCAGCGCCAACAACAGCGACGTAGGCATGAGGGAGGTCAGCTTTAGCTGCATCTTCGGGCGATTGTTGTTGAGCTCGGCAGATAGCTCCACCGCGCGCACCTGTTGGATATCGCAGAGTGTTGCTGAAGATTTAAGCGCAAGGTCTGTCATACATTTTTCATGGTGTGCATCTTCAATCGGAGGGCCATAGGAATCGACTGTTCTATTTTTAGCATCGCTAGAAAATCCAGGCCCGTAAATAAATTCTTATCACGCACAGATGGTGTGATCCCCACGTGACTTGGAGCGCATGAATGACTATAAGGTTGAGTCCCCTCTGGATTACATTTTAAATAAACAATTAATTCTATACTTTTCAAGAATTATTTCAGAGTAGAAAGATCACACTATCTTCCCCCTGGAAAAAGAATTCTAATAAAATTATTCAGCATAGCAACAACAAGTGCACAAAAAACGAAGAAGGGGAGTACCAGGGTTGCACGCATTAGAAATTAGAAATAGTCTAAATTTACTATAATTGAAAATACCGCTCAAAATTAGCATAACTATTACTTTTAAATCGAACAATTTTCCGTCTCATAAAAAATTTCTGCCTACGGCAGCCCTCAAACCTTAAATTTGCCTTTCGCCCTTCGGCTCAAGAAAAGCCGGAGCTCACAGCCTCCGGTGAATGATCTCCCCAGAACGCCAGACAGACAGGCATGGTATAGGGCCAGCTTACGAACTCCCAGATAGGAAATCATTGCAGTACGCCGTTGCCTGCCTGCTCCTTAATACAATTTCAGTCGTATTATGCCCAGTCAAGTCCTTGGTGCTTCGGAATCACTCATTAATCAAATGGAAATTATTAAGTCTTTCTTTCCTGCTTATTGGAATCAAGAAGACGTAATTTATTAAAATTGTAATTATGCACGAGCTTTACATGGCCTTGTTACTTATCCGAAATTAATACAAGTCAGGACATACGAGGTAGATTGTGTTCTTAGACAACCGTTTTGGTTGATCTCATATAGATATAGGTTGATCTCATACTTAGTAATGTTCACCTATGCGCTACAACTCGCGGGAAAAGGGGCCGAGATTTGCCACTTCTATAATTATTGAAAGTTCATCCTACAAGTCCTATCCATACCCAACTCACACCATTCCTATACCACACTCCATACCCTCCTCACTCCATACCCACCTCACTCCATACCCACCTCACTCCATACCCACCTCACTCCATACCCACCTCACTCCATACCCACCTCACTCCATACCCACCTCACTCCATACCCACCTCACTCCATACCCACATCGTGTCACACCACTCCTTAATCCACTCAGGTCTCCTTTCCAATGCCCACCCAACTCACCTGTTTGGCGGTGTTCTCCTCGTACAGTCGCGTCAGCTCTTCTTCAAGCAGTTTGCCAACCGGCTCCTCCATCGGCACAGCGATCATCGGCCTGAGGCCCTGGCGCCGCTGTGCCTCGGCAGTCTGGCGCAGCTCGGCCTCGGTTTCGCCACCGACAAACTGGCCGAAGAAGCTGCGCCGCATCAGGGCGTCGAAGTAGCTCCGGCCGAGCACCCTGCGGCCGAGGCGCATCCAGAGAAGAGCGCGGCTGACGAAAGCGTCCACCGAGCAGGCGCGCAGCACGGCCAGTGCGCGAATGAGCTCTGCTCTGGACTTGGCCTGCTGCACCGCCCGGTGGTCTAGGAAGTCGATGCCGCTGTCGATGTCGTCCACCTTGCTTCTACCAGCATTCCCAGCTCCTGTGGACAGTGGACGGGCCAGAGCTAAACGACGACCCAGGCGAAGTAGCATTGTGGCAGTCCTTGCAGAATGGCGTCTGTCTGTTGAGGTCGATCGTTGGGTTATTTAGCGTGCGTGCTCAGTGGGTTCTCAATGGTTATGCTCAGTGGGTTCTCAGTGGGTGTGCTCAGTTGGCTCAAAGTATGTGGGTGTGCTCAGCGGGTTTTCAGTGGTTATGCTCAGTGGGTTCTCAGTGGTTATGCTCAGTGGGTTCTCAGTGGGTGTGCTCAGTTGGCTCAAAGTATGTGGGTGTGCTCAGTGGGTTCTCAGTGGTTGTGCTCAGTGGATTCAAAGCCAATGTGCTCAGTGTGTTCAAAGTCGGTTTGCTCAGTGGGTTCTCAGTGGTTATGCTCAGTGGGTTCTCAGTGGGTGTGCTCAGTTGGCTCAAAGTATGTGGGTGTGCTCAGTGGGTTCTCAGTGGTTGTGCTCAGTGGATTCAAAGCCAATGTGCTCAGTGTGTTCAAAGTCGGTTTGCTCAGTGGGTTCTCAGTGGGTGTGCTCAGTTGGCTCAAAGTAGGTGGGTGTGCTCAGTGGGTTCTCAGCGGTTGTGCTCAGTGGATTCAAAGCCAATGTGCTCAGTGTGTTCAAAGTCGGTTTGCTCAGTGGGTTCTCAGTGGGTGTGCTCAGTTGGCTCAAAGTAGGTGGGTGTGCTCAGTGGGTTCTCAGTGGTTGTGCTCAGTGGATTCAAAGCCAATGTGCTCAGTGTGTTCAAAGTCGGTGTGCTCAGTGGGTTCAAAGTGGGTGAGCTCAGTTCGCTCAAAGTCGGTGTGCTCAGTGGGCTTATATTAGGTTTGCTCATTTTTGATGAGCAAATTTTTTTTGCTCCTAAATTTTTGTGCAGTGGGTCAAAGAAAAGTACAATAAGGCTTTAGCTCAAGGAATGTGCTAATTTTGGTCCCTGTAGTTAAAATAGACATCTCGCTGGCATTCTGCTCGATCGTATTATTGTATAAAAGTACATCAGACAGAATCCGACTCAACTCACTGTCGATCCAATTGAAATCTCGAGCAGGCTCGCAGTATTCTATTCGCGGAGCTAATCCAATCTACTTAAACTCGAAAGAGCGCGCCTTTTCTAAGTTGCTTATGTTCAAGCACTAAACAGCCAAGCCGCATTGTAAACCAGTGCGTCTAAAACTGCATGGGAGCCTGTCACAAGGCGTTGGTTTGGCTAAAGAGATTCTATCACTGGGCAATGCTTTGCCAGGACTGACAGTGTTTTAACACGATCTCACTAGCTGGGCAAATGATAAGCCGGCGCCAACAAATAACCGGTCTAATCCGGATTCGATTCTGGCCAATAATGAAGAGTTTTGTCTGGGCGAAAATTTTGAAGATAATTTTAAATAACAAGATTAAAAAAATAAAGCTTATATAACCATCATGTTTTGCTTCATATTATTATGTTGCTTCACATTAAAAAATGTGATCTTCCGTGGTGTGTTACTGTTTAGTGTTGTGTTACTGCAATAGTACGAGAACATATCATTAAAAACATATTAGCAATTTAAAGAATATTCAGTTTAGGGAATGTGCAGTTTAGGGAATGTGCAGTTTAGGGAATGTGCAGTTTAGGGAATGTGTAGTTTAGGGAATGTGTAGTTTAGGGAATGTGCAGTTTAGAGAATGTGCAGTTAAGGGAATGTGCAGTTTAGGGAATGTGCAGTTTAGAGAATGTGCAGTTAAGGGAATGTGCAGTTTAGGGAATGTGCAGTTTAGGGAATGTGCAGTTTAGTGAATATTCAGTTTAGGGAATGTGCAGTTTAAGGAATGTGCAGTTTAGGGAATGTGCAGTTTAGGGAATGTGTAGTTTAGGGAATGTGTAGTTTAGGGAATGTGCAGTTTAGAGAATGTGCAGTTAAGGGAATGTGCAGTTTAGGGAATGTGCAGTTTAGGGAATGTGCAGTTAAGGGAATGTGCAGTTAAGGGAATGTGCAGTTTAGGGAATGTGCAGTTTAGTGAATATTCAGTTTAGGGAATGTGCAGTTTAAGGAATGTGCAGTTAAGGGAATGTGCAGTTTAGAGAATGTGCAGTTTAGGGAATGTGCAGTTTAGGGAATGTGCAGTTTAGGGAATGTGCAGTTTAGGGAATGTGCAGTTTAGGGAATGTGCAGTTTAGGGAATGTGCAGTTTAGGGAATGTGCAGTTTAGGGAATGTGCAGTTTAGTGAATGTGCAGTTTAGGGAATGTGCAGTTTAGGGAATGTGCAGTTTAAGATAGCAATTAATTAAGAAGTCGCCACCATTGTAAAATTAAATTTGTGTGCAACGGCCCCGCCTTCAGTGACCTTCAGAAACACAACAAATTTTATGAACTGATTTCCAACACTTTTCCTGGTTTGTTCAATTAGGTAAATTAATATAATTCTAGGTCGAAAGTTGGCCGCAAACTGGATGCCAGACTTATAAATTATTCTGCCAGCTAAACATGGCTAGCTATGCCAGCCAATCAGAGCGCACTCTCCAACTGAAAGTTGCTCTTATCAGCGCTGCGAGAGTCTGTGAGGCCAGCCAGTTCACAGTTCTCCGAGGCTCATCGGTGATGCACGGCCGAGACCGCTTCCTTGCCGCCGCGGCAGCCGCGCTGATCGCTCGATCGCGTGGCGTCGCGAATGTCGCCAACCTGGCCTCGGCCAGCTCCGGCAATGCCAATTCAACACCCGGCGCATTGGGAGCCGTCGGAGCCGGGCCGCGGGCCACAATGCGCGGCGCCTTCCTGTACGTCGGCCGGTTCGCCGACCACACCAGCATGCACGCTGTGGCGCAGCTGTTCAGGGCTGACAGCTATGTCAGGCGCCTGTTCTGGCTGACCCTGGCCTGTCTGACAACTGCGGCCGGCTGTCTGCACGCCTACCTCACCGTCAGACAGTTCAACACGACGCCAGTCAACACGCTGATACTGAACCAGGGCGCGGACACCGTGTTCCCGGATGTCACGCTGTGCAACCTGCGCCCGATGCCCGTGGCCCTCACGCACTACGACACGCCGGCCAGGGCCGAGGCGGAAGCCAGCATGGCCAGACTGTTGGACAGGCTGAGGCCGATCTACTCCGCGATGTACCCGAAGAGGGCGGACGGTCCTACTGACCTGTTCAGCGGCCGGGAGTACTACAACTGGTACCAGTTCCTGCAGCACTACTGGGCCAGCCAGCCAACGGCACAGCTCGGCTACAACATCAGCCTCGGCCTGGTCGACTGCTTCTACAAGAAGTCGCGCTGCCGTCCAAGCGACTTTCATCTGGTGCAGAGCTCGCACCACTGGAACTGCTGGAGCTTCAGGCCACAGGACCGCACAGTGCAGGGCAATGGACCCGGCGACGGTCTGGACCTCATCCTGTACACCAGCAGCATGCCCAGGGAGCTGGTTTCGCCAACCGGCGATTATCACGTGACCAATCCGCCCAGGGAGAAACGGACGGTGCTGCAGCAGCTGGGCACGGTGTTCGGCAAGGCTGGCATGCAGACCTCCAGCGGGGTTCGGGTCCTGCTGCACGAGCCGGACACCTATCCCCACCTGTACTGGGACGGCATGGACGTTGGCAACGGCTGGAGCTCCTACATTCGATTTCGAATGACGCGCAACCTCTACGTGAACCGGACCGGGCACCGCTGCGTGCAGGACTACGGCCGGGTGGCCTACTGGGTGTCCGAGCCCGATGTCAAGCGGATCTTCAGGCGCCGACTGCAGGACTGCGTAGTGCAGCTGTGGCAGGCTCACCTGAGAGCCGGCTGCCGCTGCGAATCCACCTTCCTGCCGACTGGCAACCGAGCCAACCTCTGCCACAGGGTGGCTGCCACCGGACCACCAGGAGGCAACTTCAGCGCCGCGGAGAAGGCCGCCCAATTGGCGCGCTTCAAAAAGGTCGAAGGCGCCGTGCGGACAGGCCTCTCAGACAAGTTCGTGGCCGATTGTTCCCGCCTGCAGGCCTGCCAACGCGACCGGTACAGCTACGCGGCTGCCGGCGTGCCCTGGCCGTCACCCTCCGATCTGGAGGCCTTCGTGCACACCTTCCTCAAAACTGCCGGCAAGCGTCCAGGTGGTCGGCAGCATCACGGCCTGCGCCTGCTTGACCTGATCCTCGGAGCCGAGAGCGGCGGCCTCATTGACAGCCCCTGGAACATCAGCCTGCGCTTTGTGCGCGAGAACTTTGTTAAAGTGCACGTCTACGCCGAGGAGTCCAAGGGCACAATGATGCGCGAGTCGCCGTCCTACACGCTGGTTGAGGTGCTTTCCGAGCTGGGCGGCATCTTCGGCCTCTGGGCCGGCATGTCCCTGGTGACCTTCGTTGAACTGCTCGACTTCTTCGTCACTTTCGTTATCAAGAGCGTCCAGGGCGCGACGCTCCATCTGACCCGGCGGGAACGGCTGCAGCAGCAGAGACGCCGGCAGAATGGCGTCGGCGGCGTCAGTGGCGGTCTTCGCCGACCGGCAGCGTCAGCGTTCGTTGCCGCAGCGGCAGCCGCCGCCGCCGCTGCAACTGCCGCCGCCGCAGCAGCCTCGGTCAATGATAGGGTAGTTAAGAATATTGGCGACAACAATGACGTCAGCGTCAACACGCCGATGGCCGACGTTGATGAATGCGAAGAAGACGACCCCGACGATGGCACCTGCGAGGAGGTGCAGCTCATGCAGATTCTCGGTCACGACGGCCGAAGTGGCATCGACTTCAGCCAGTCGAGACATCGATGTCAGCGGACACCGGTGTAATTCCAAGGATTTGGTCCAACTCGCTGATCTTCTAGACAAATTCAGCGGAGCAAAATGCATTTTCACTGTCTGTCTGTCTGTCTGTCTGTCTGCCTGTCTGTCTGTCTGTCTGTCTGTCTGCCTGTCTGTCTGTCTGTCTGTCTGTCTGTCTGTCTGTCTGCCTGCTTGCCTGCAAATCCATTTACAATGTAGTTAATCCCTCTATTCTGGCTGGCCCGCTAATCTTGATCACTAATCATTTCCCCTGCCTGTTAGTTGGCTATTAAAATCGCATTTTCAAAAACGTTAAATCGAATGTTTAAGGCATCTAGAAAGATATTTGATTAAAAAAGTATATTCAAAGAGATTTTTTCTGCATTGTTAATTAGTCGGCCTAAAAGTCAACTCAAACTCTCGTGGGACAATGCTACTAACCATTTGAAAAATATGCTGCCTTATGCGTTACATGAAACGAACAGTTAATTTTTGCAGCCCTTTTCCTAATGAAGGGATGAGAGGGAGAGCAGGAGAGTGGGAGGAGAAGGAGAGATGGAGGGAGAAGGAGAGAGGGAGGGAGAAGGAGAGAGGGAGGGAGAAGGAGAGAATGAGGGGATGGGGAATAGGAAAAGAGGGAAGTTGGGAGGGAGGGAGTGTGAGAGGGAGGAAAGGTGAGAGGGAGATTCAATTCTATTTCAGTAACAGAATTGAAAGGCAAGCAGTGCTGGCAAACTGAGTAGAGACAGTCGGATGAGGCGGGCCGGACTCAAAAGTGGAGGCCAATTGAGTCGGCAAAGTAACCCAGGGGGCAGGCAGTCAATCAATAAAAGTGGAACTCAAACTCCCGTCTTCTTACTCTATGGTCCGCAAGCTGTCAGAATCCCAATACGAGTATCAATAGAGCGCAGTCCCAGGCTCGCAGACCACAAATTCCTATACGGAATTAGCATTCGAAATTTTCTGCCGCACTTTCTGATTCCTGGTCAGAAATAGAATGGGAAAACTTCTAGAGGCATTGGGACTTGATGGTCGATTGATTTTTATGTCTGTAGATTTTAAACTAAATCTGTTAGGATTTCTTAGAAGCACTTTGCTCTACACAGGAGAAGTTTACATCTACTTAGACCTTCTTCTGGTCAGGAAATGTACACTGAGAGTTGGACATCCGAAGGGCAAATTAAAAATACGATTACGACCGTAGATATTATTTAGGGGAGAGATGAGACACGGGGGGATGATGCACGGGAGGGGATGAGGCAGGAGATCGAGATAATACATACGAAAGATAAGACAGGGGAGAGATCAGACAGGGGAGAGATCAGACAGGGGAGAGATCAGACAGGGGAGAGATCAGACAGGGGAGAGACAAGACAGGGGAGAGATCAGACAGGGGAGAGATCAGACAGGGGAGAGACAAGACAGGGGAGAGATCAGACAGGGGAGAGATCAGACAGGGGAGAGACAAGACGGTGGAGGTTTGAGACAGCGGAGGTTCGAGACTGCGGAGAGATGAGACAGTGGAGAGAGGAGACAGTGGAGGTATGAGACAGCGGAGGGATGAGACGGGGGAGGGATGAGACAGGGGAGGGATGAGACAGGGGAGGGATGAGACAGGGGAGGGATGAGACAGGGGAGGGATGAGACAGGGGAGGGATGAGACAGCGGAGGGATGAGACAAGGGAGGGATGAGACAGGGGAGGGATGAGACAGCGGAGGGATGAGACAAGGGAGGGATGAGACAGGGGAGGGATGAGACAGCCGAGGGATGAGACAGGGGAGGGATGAGACAAATTAGTGATGAGGCGGTGGAGGGATGAAAAATGTGTGCTTGGACGACATTGCTTTAGTTCTTAGAAACTGAGAAATGGTCGCTAGCATTAGCTGGAGGGGTTCCCTACCAGTCCATGGACCGAACAGCTGTACACAGTCTTTGTGTTCACGGTCAATATGGTATGCTATTATTATATCAGTACTACATATGGTAACGGCCGGTTGCCGTAAGTGAAGTATGCTCATGTCTATTTAGATCTTCTGAGTATAAGTAGGCCTGAAGCCATGGCCGGTTAGCGACGCACAAATTTTCGATGGGATCCGAGAGTTGATCGTAGAAATAAATGAAGTTGAGTAGAGGGAGGGGAAGAGAGAGTCGGACGGAGATGAAATCCTAATGTGAGAGTGAAATTCCCTCAGCCTTTCCAAACCATTTCAATATAGCGAACAGTTGGACGGCTCTCTGATATGCCGCAGCATAATTGCTGCTCAACTCGGTCTGAGGATATTGACGGGTCTGAGGAAAGGCTTGTATTTATTAAATTTCGAGATATCTCGAAAACTTTACTTTTCCCCAGCGTCACCTAAGCTGCTGTGTATGAGTACATGAGACTTATAGTTCATCTGGTTGTTGGCACTATCGTCTCTGGTTCAATGAATTCATTGGTTGTGAGGTCCCAGGTTCATGAATTCATTGGTTGTGAGGTCTCAGGTTCATGAATTGATTGGTTGTGAGGTCTCAGGTTCATGAATTCATTGGTTGTGAGGTCTCAGGTTCATGAATTGATTGGTTGTGAGGTCTCAGGTTCATGAATTCATTGGTTGTGAGGTCCCAGGTTCATGAATTCATTGGTTGTGAGGTCTCAGGTTCATGAATTCATTGGTTGTGAGGTCTCAGGTTCATGAATTCATTGGTTGTGAGGTCTCAGGTTCATGAATTCATTGGTTGTGAGTTCTCAGGTTCGTGAACTCATCGTCTGTGAGTTCTCAGGTTCGTGAACTCATCGTCTGTGAGTTCTCAGGTTCGTGAACTCATCGTCTGTGAGTTCTCAGGTTCGTGAACTCATCGTCTGTGAGTTCTCAGGTTCGTGAACTCATCGTCTGTGAGTTCTCAGGTTCGTGAACTCATCGTCTGTGAGTTCTCAGGTTCGTGAACTCATCGTCTGTGAGTTCTCAGGTTCGTGAACTCATCGTCTGTGAGTTCTCAGGTTCGTGAACTCATCGTCTGTGAGTTCTCAGGTTCGTGAACTCATCGTCTGTGAGTTCTCAGGTTCGTGAACTCATCGTCTGTGAGTTCTCAGGCTCATGGAGCCGCTAGTTGTGTATTTACTGTTTGCGTTTGTCCAGTCGTTGCCTTTTCTGTTACCCACCGTATTAGCTGTACCTGTACTTAGCATGAAAGAGAATCACGCGGGTCTCTTTTAAGCGATGACCGGCAGTGTGTTAAGCTGCATGGCATTATGGCGCAGACCTGCTCAATCCCTCTTTCTCCTTGCCAAATCAGTCCTCTCCCCAGTGTCCCTCCCAGCGCTTCAGCGCCTGCATATTGCTGCACCTCCTGCTGAAGAACGGGAGGGCCCAGCTCGTCAGATGCAATTAACTTTCCCAGAGCTAGATGGACGAGGTTAGAGACGAAACAGGATAATTGGCCCACTCCTACCTATCGTTAGGAAATCCCAAACTACGAGTAGCTCGTAGCTCTGAAGAAAGTGAAAGGGATCGAGATTAAAGCGGAAGACATTCATGCAGCTGCAGATTAGGCAGAAGTCAATCCCAGAGACCGCGGCCTCTCTTTTATGATGCCTCAAAGCGTGGCGTGACGCCTGTTAGAATCCCCATGAGTATAAAGAATATTGCCTGCTTTGAGCTGATGACAGGGCTGAGTTCGCAACGCAGGAAATCATTCGATCAGCGGTCAGTAGCGCAGCTGGCTTGTCATCATGCAGGCTGTCTAAATTGCCCTATAAAACCGGAATGACAATCTTTAAAATCCTAACCCTAGATGGTAAATAATCTAAGTGTCTAGGATGTGACAACCTCAATTATTCATTTAATGGATTCACCCCAGTCCTTAATATATGAGTTCTATAACAGAACTCTAGGATCTATACCAAGGATGAGAAAATTAGAAATATCCCAAACCTAGGATCCACACCAAGGATGAGACAATCAGAAACATCCCAAATCTAGGATCTATACCAAGGATTAGAAAATCAGAAATATCCCAAACCTAGGATCTATACCAAGGATGAGAAAATCTGAAATATCCTAAACCTTGGATCTATACCAAGGATTAGAAAATCAGAAATATCCCAAACCTAGGATCTATACCAAGGATGAGACATTTACAAATATCCCAAATCTAGGATCTATACCAATCCTAGGATGAGACAATCACAAATATCCAAAAAATATGATCTATACCAATCCTAGGATGAGACATTTACAAATATCCCAAATCTAGGATCTATACCAATCCTAGGATGAGACAATCACAAATATCCAAAAAATATGATCTATACCAATCCTAGGATGAGACAATCACAAATATCCAAAAAATATGATCTATACCAATCCTAGGATGAGACAATCACAAATATCCAAAAAATATGATCTATACCAATCCTAGGATGAGACATTTACAAATATCCCAAATCTAGGATCTATACCAATCCTAGGATGAGACATTTACAAATATCCCAAATCTAGGATCTATACCAATCCTAGGATGAGACAATCACAAATATCCCAAATCTAGGATCCATACCAATCCTAGGATGAGACAATCACAAATATCCAAAAAATATGATCTATACCAATCCTAGGATAAGACAATCACAAATATCCCAAATCTAGGATCTATACCAATCCTAGGATGAGACAATCACAAATATCCCAAATCTAGGATCTATACCAATCCTAGGATGAGACAATCACAAATATCCCAAATCTAGGATCCATACCAATCCTAGGATGAGACAATCACAAAAATCCAAAAAATATGATCTATACCAATCCTAGGATGAGACAATCACAAATATCCCAAATCTAGGATCTATACCAATCCTAGGATGAGACAATCACAAATATCCCAAATCTAGGATCCATACCAATCCTAGGATGAGACAATCACAAATATCCCAAATCTAGGATCTATACCAATCCTAGGATGAGACAATCACAAATATCCCAAATCTAGGATCCATACCAATCCTAGGATGAGACAATCACAAATATGCAAAAAATATGATCTATACCAATCCTAGGATGAGACAATCACAAATATCCCAAATCTAGGATCTATACCAATCCTAGGATGAGACAATCACAAATATCCAAAAAATATGATCTATACCAATCCTAGGATGAGACAATCACAAATATCCCAAATCTAGGATCTATACCAATCCTAGGATGAGACAATCACAAATATCCAAAAAATATGATCTATACCAATCCTAGGATGAGACAATCACAAATATCCCAAATCTAGGATCTATACCAATCCTAGGATGAGACAATCACAAATATCCAAAAAATATGATCTATACCAATCCTAGGATGAGACAATCACAAATATCCCAAATCTAGGATCTATACCAATCCTAGGATGAGACATTTACAAATATCCCAAATCTAGGATCTATACCAATCCTAGGATGAGACATTTACAAATATCCCAAATCTAGGATCTATACCAATCCTAGGATGAGACAATCACAAATATCCCAAATCTAGGATCCATACCAATCCTAGGATGAGACAATCACAAATATCCCAAATCTAGGATCTATACCAATCCTAGGATGAGACAATCACAAATATCCCAAATCTAGGATCTATACCAATTCTAGGATGAGAAAATCACAAATATCCCAAATCTAGGATCTATACCAATCCTAGGATGAGACAATCACAAATATCCCAAATCTAGGATCTATACCAATCCTAGGATGAGAAAATCACAAATATCCCAAATCTAGGATCTATACCAATTCTAGGATGAGACATTTACAAATATCCCAAATCTAGGATCTATACCAATCCTAGGATGAGACAATCACAAATATCCCAAATCTAGGATTAGGTAATTCTGAGAATCCCGACTTTGTGATCTAAACGTAAGAGAAGAAAGCAAAACACGAGGACAATTACCTGAAGAAACTGTTTAATCAGGATAAAGCCATGATAGTAATAAGAAAAAACGGTGGAATATAGAGTTCTAATTAGTCCAAATCCATTGATGATTATTACTGATTTTAACAATTGGATTGTAACGCGGCGCTAAAACACGTGCAAAATATTAGCATTTTAGATTTATAGACTCGGACATGCATGTAGTGATAAATAAAATAGCCATTGTTTAGCATGTGACGTCGCTGAAAACACAGTTTGACAACAACAAAAATGAAGAATAAAGTATTCAAGAGCAGACTACGATAGGCTAAAGTTCACGCGCGAACACACACACAGTAGAATTTCACCTAGGCTGTTGTTTGGGGCGAGTGTGCAGTGCACGATATGAAAATCACGTGATGATAAAATATTTAACAAAAAATGTTAACAACACGCAGCTACACTACTGACACCAATCTCAGCAGTAGTGCATTTGGGAAACATCAAGGCTAATCACCTGTACAGTAGATGATAAAGAACTTGACGAAAAATGTCGAGCATACTACTGCACACGCGCGCTAGCAGTAGTAGAGAATAGGGACTGGCACAACAACACCAAGAACAAACAAATCCGATTTTTAAATCATATTTTTATATAGGTGTATAAAGATACGCGTTTAAAAAGCTAGACAGCCAACAGTCAAAGGTTCACAGCTCTGATTTCGCATGCAAAGGCATAACAAAAAAGGCATCACCAAGATGATAAAATGGAATGCCTGCTAATTGAAAAAAGACAAATTGAATCTATATGATTTCAATATATATCTAGAAAGACAAAAAAGAAATATAATACAGAACAGATGCAACACGATCACACAATGTATTCTTACTAAGAACAGAAGAAGCCTATAATTTACTAAGTACCAGCATTAAAAACTGAATCAAACAAAACTGGGTAACAAATAACCAATAACAACAAAGCTTAAAATAAAACACAATGAGGCTGTTAGTAAACACCTGCAAACTAAAGCTTAAACAGAGATTCCTTAGCAACCATGCAGTGACTTGGTTGCATAGTTAGCGAACAAAGATCTGATTGTAGTGCAAAATCAGCAGCTGCGTGAAACAATTGATTGGCTTCATCACTGTTAGTGAGGCCTGTTGGCGTGACCAGATTAGGCTCGGGCCGAACACGATTCCTAGATTCAGTGCGGTCATCTTGTTGCGGGAAGAATTGTCCGCAACCTGCGTAGGATTTGCATTTGGCTTAGTGAGCATTGAATAGGTTATTCGCCAGAGAATAGGTCATTCGCCAGAGAATAGGTCATTCGCAAGAGAATAGGTCATTCGCCAGAGAATAGGTCATTCGCAAGAGAATAGGTCATTCGCCAGAAAATAGGTCATTCGCAAGAGAATAGGTGATTCGCAAAAGAATAGGTCATTCAGTAGGGAATAGGTCATTCAGTAAAGGGAATAGGTCATTCAGTAAAGGGAATAGGTCATTCAGTAAAGGGAATAGGTCATTCAGTAAAGGGAATAGGTCATTCAGTAAAGGGAATAGGTCATTCGGTAAAGGGAATAGGTCATTCGGTAAAGGGAATAGGTCATTCAGTAAAGGGAATAGGTCATTCGGTAAAGGGAATAGGTCATTCAGTAAAGGGAATAGGTCATTCGGTAAAGGGAATAGGTCATTCAGTAAAGGGAATAGGTCATTCAGTAAAGGGAATAGGTCATTCGGTAAAGGGAATAGGTCATTCAGTAAAGGGAATAGGTCATTCAGTAAAGGGAATAGCACAAGCCGTAGCAAACCTCAGACAAGAATTGAGCCACATAGCTCAGCAGATCGTAATTGTCGTCGGGCAGTTGCTGGCTGACAAGGCTCCTAGCGTGGCCAACCTTGGTCTTGGCAGGCAAGGCGTGATTTTCAATCACAGCGTCGTAGAGCTCAAATGTGAGCAGGGGCTCGGCCAGTTCGCGAAGGAAAGTTTTCAGAAGCATGGCGGCCAGGTGCGGATTGCCGAGGTCGCGAAAATCAACCGATTCGCCTGGGTCGAATGTTAAAAAGTAGCCATTTTTCTTTGTATGATTCTGAGGACAGAGAAAGTATATTGTTTAGAGGACCTATCTGAGGACCAATAAATCATTAACCTGAGGACTTGGCGAGGACCAATTGTTTAGAGATAGAGAGCCAAAAGATTAACACAGAAGCTTGCACAGGATTAAAGTGTACAAATCTGAGGACCGAAAGGGCACCAATCTGAGGACCGAAAGTGTACTAATCTGAGGACAGAAAGTGTACTAATCTGAGGACCAAAAGTGTACTAATCTGAGGACCAAAAGTGTACTAATCTGAGGACCAAAAGTGTACTAATCTGAGGACAGAAAGTGTACTAATCTGAGGACAGAAAGTGTACTAATCTGAGGACCAAAAGTGTACTAACATGAGGACCAAAAATGCACCAATTTGAAAACCAGCATGTTACAAAAATGAGCATTTTAAGTGCACTAATCTGATGAGTCATAATCTCACGTGGATCAATCTCACCTCTATTGTACTTTTCTTGCACCTCGTGAACTTGAGCTACGATGCATGAGCGCCGGAAAATGCCTTCGACATCGAGGCAGCAGTCGCGCAGATACTTGATGGTGTGCTCCACTACCGGGCAGACGACGCTGCCGCCGTTGTAGTGCTTGATGCTGCGGACATTCGGTGTTGGTCTCTCAGGTTAAACTTTAGAACAGACAGACGGACAGATACAGTAAACAATACAACCAGATAGATACACAATCGCAAAAAACGGTAAAAAGAGACTGAGCGGACAGATAGTCAATCAGACAGACAGGGAGACAGGGGAGTAGACAGGGAGACAGGGGAGTGGACAGGGAGACAGGGGAGTAGACAGAGAGACAGGGGAGTTGACAGGAAGACAGGGGAGTAGACAGAGAGACAGGGAGTAGACAGACAGACAGGAGAGTGGACAGGGAGACAGGAGAGTAGACTGGGAGACAGGGAGTAGACAGACAGACAGACAGACAGACAGACAGACAGGGAGACAGGAGAGTGGACAGGGAGACAGGAGAGTAGACTGGGAGACAGGGAGTAGACAGACAGACAGACAGACAGACAGACAGACAGACAGACAGACAGACAGACAGACAGACAGACAGACAGACAGACAGACAGACAGACAGACAGACAGACACACAGACAGACAGACAGACAAACATACAGACAGACAGACAGATAGTCAGCGGTGCTCATAAATGAACGAGACTCACTGTTGAAGGCTGACACCAAACTGGGTGGTTGGCAGCGGGTTAGCAACTAACTGATGCCCATAGGCCAGATCCTCGGAGCGGGAGTACTGCGAGGTGAGCGCGGTCCGATTAGCCGAAGCGGATTGGATTGACTCGTCGTACCTGGAATTAGATTTAGTTAGTAAGACAATGATTTCAATCAAATCAGATTTGTTTATTATCAATCGGGTCAATTGAAACACGCCTGCTCCTAGGTAAATTTGAGTCCTCCAACAGTGCGCAACAAGGCGGCGGGCCAGCTGAAATGGATCGCTTCCGTCTCGCCGCCCTGCAAAGCTTCACTGAGTCGTCAGAATCGGCTGCAGTCGAACTCAAGGCCAGCTGCTCAATGGAGAGAACTTTATAAACTCGAGCGGACAAGCCAGTGCGCCAAAAATTATTTAGGGCTGAACGACTGCGAGGCTGCTGCTGCTGCTGCTGCTGCATAGTTTGCTGTTACCCCTTAGTCACGCCGGTCGACTAGCAGTATCGTTTGTTCATCTTTTATATTATGCTATTATTTTCTTAGAAACACACCCAGATATTAAACAGTCTTCTAGCTGTAGGCACAACCTTGTAACACACAGCGCCGCTTAAATACCAAGTAAATTACATTCAATGACTCAAAACTAGATCTGTATAATGCTCAATTCTCTACACAATGCGCAATTTATATTACTTTTATAAAATATTTCATTTTAATACTCGTAGCATTAGAAAATGAAAGATCTGCAGTTGAATTAGCATATTTCGCCTACCTGTTCTGTCTGTCTGTCTGTCTCACTATTTTCTACGAATAAAATATTCTAGTGTGAATGAGTACAGTTGCTATTTTTAGTATGATAGGTATTGGTTTATAGGTTAATAGATTGTTAATTAAATTAATCATGTTTTTTTATATATAAAAGAAACTAATCGACTCACTCTCTAACGCGCTGCGGAATGGGCAACTGGTCGTAGTAGAGATTCTGCGATTTCAGATCCGACAAATAGTTGACGTAAGTGAGCTTCCGACCAAACTTCACGCTGCGATATAGGGATGATGCAACTATTAGAAGTCAATTTAAAATTTGAATTAACATTCTGCAATTCCGACATTTACCTGATAAATGGCTTGAACAGAAAGTACAAAGCCTTGATCAGCTTAGTCGGATGAACAATTAGGAAAGCTTTTAGATTCTTTTTGTACTTTCTGTCAAACTCGGAGTAGGCCTGCTTTAGCCAGGTAAAGCTAGGCTTATTCTTGCTGTTCAGGCCGTGGTGGAAATACACCAGCACGTAGTCATTCTCCACGTACTGGCTCAGCGTATTGGTGATGTACTTTAGCAGGCGCTGATGGTCTAGAGTCTCGGCTGGTGGCAGTCGGCAGGCGCTGAAGATGATCACTTTGCGGCCAAGGCGATCGTCACCTACCACCTGAATGGAGTACAAAAATTGCGGGTATCAATGCCAGGTGATATCACTAAAGTCAATGCCAGGACTGACAGGCACCCATGTCAGGAGTGACAGGCAACACATGGGAGAATCGACACGCACAGTCAGGAGTGACAGGCAACACATAGGAGAATCGACACGCACCGTCAGGAGTGACAGGCACCAGACTCAGCAGTGAAGGCGCTAATGTCAGTAGTGACAGACACAGACACCAGATGTCAGGAGTGACAGACACCAGAAGTCAGTAGTGACAGACACAGACACCAGATGTCAGGAGTAACAGACACCAGAAGTCAGTAGTGACAGACACCAGATATCAGGAGCGACAGACACCAGATGTCAGGAGTGACAGGCACCAGATGTCAGGAGTGACAGGCACCAGATGTCAAGAGTGACAGACACCAGATGTCAGGAGTGACAGGCACCAGATGTCAGGAGTGACAGACACCAGAAGTCAGTAGTGACAGACACCAGATATCAGTAGTGACAGACACCAGATATCAGGAGCGACAGACACCAGATGTCAGGAGTGACAGGCACCAGATGTCAGGAGTGACAGGCACCAGATGTCGGGAGTGACAGGCACTAGATGTCAAGAGTGACAGGCACCATATGTCAGGAGTGACAGGCATGAGGGATAGAGTGATAGGCGCTACTAGTTGTTAGGAGTGACAAGCCTCAGCTATCTCAGCCAGAATCAAACCTGAATAATGCCCAGCCGACTGATCTCTTTGAACTCAGTATCCACAAGGTCCTGCGTGTTGACCTCCGTAGCAGGAGACCCCAGCGTGTCCTCGAAGTCTTCGTCGATGTAGCCCTCCGGTGTGATGCGACCGGCGCCGAGATTCTCATCTGTAGGGTCCTCCTCTATAATTTTTAGAATTCGAGTTGCAGTTACAGAATAATATCCGCAACACTCTACTTATGACGATAAGTAAGTAGCAATGTTAGGTTTGTAAAACATTTATTCGATTGTCGTTACTCTAAATGAATTATAGACTAATAAAAATCACATGAGTTTTTTAATTTATTGTTAATTGAAGGCTTAATCACATTAATCGTGCATACATCGCGACTATTATAAATCACTTGTTTTACACTAAGGTTAAGGTTTATACGAATTTTTAGATTGCAGTAATTTTTAGATAGACTTCAGTGAAAAACTATTTTAAAAAATGGGTTTGAGACCATAAATTAGTAGTATTTTTATTTCTTGTTAAAAATTTCTGCCTTAACGGCCGAACAAGCCACGCATTTGTCACAGAAAAGTTACCAGGATTATTGACCATGAAAAATAGTTCATCTTCGACTGGGACTGTAAATTTAAAATGCACATTTTTATGAAAAAACACAACGATAGATAAATATATTAAAACTGGCATACTACGAGTATTATTATTAGCATGTACTATTAATATCTATGAAAGAGAAGCTTATCTAGATAGAGGCAAAGAAAACTTAGAACATCCGATTAAACAGTTTAATAAAAATCAATACCAAATCCATATAAAATTTTTTTTTGTATATCATGCGAAATTAAATTAACTTAAAAGAATAGCCAATAAAACACCAGGGTCAAAAAGAAGGTAAAATAATCTTAATTATTTAGCTAAACAACTGCCTCTACCTAATAATCATTCAGTTGGTAATCTACAGTCATTTCTAGTCATTCAGTTGGTAATCTACAGTGATTTCTTAGTCATTCATTTGGTAATCTACAGTCATTTCTCAGTCATTCATTTGGTAATCTACAGTGATTTCTTAGTCATTCATTTGGTAATCTACAGTCATTTCTCAGTCATTCATTTGGTAATCTACAGTGATTTTAGTCATTCAGTTGGTAATGTACAGTGATTTCTTAGTCATTCAGTTGGTAATCTACAGTGATTTCTTAGTCATTCAGTTGGTAATCTACAGTGATTTCTTAGTCATTCAGTTGGTAATCTACAGTGATTTCTTAGTCATTCAGTTGGTAATCTACAGTGATTTCTTAGTCATTCAGTTGGTAATGTACAGTGATTTCTTAGTCATTCAGTTGGTAATCTACAGTGATTTCTTAGTCATTCAGTTGGTAATCTACAGTGATTTCTTAGTCATTCAGTTGGTAATCTACAGTGATTTCTTAGTCATTCAGTTGGTCATTCACAGTCGTTTCTCAGTCATTCAGTTGGTCATTCACAGCCATTTATACGTCATTTTTAATACCTCAGTCATTCAGTTGGTCATACACAGCCATTTTTCAGTCATTCAGTTGGTCATTCACAGTCATTTCTCAGTCATTCAGTTTGGTCATCTACAGCCATTTCTCAGTCATTCATTTTGTCATTTATACTCAAAGCTTAAAGCATGAACACATTGAGTAATTAAGAGTTAATGAAAAAAGTGACGAACACAAATATATGACGGTATGCGTATAAACATATTTATTAATAGGTGACTGATATTATTGACATGCAAAGGTGATACAATTATGTAAGTTAGGTTTATATAGGAAATCGGAGGCCTTTACATAATTAGTACTAGCGAAATTTTTTAGCAATTTTACCATCGTAGTCTTCGAAAGTTTCCAGAGCTGAAGGCGAAACAGAAATTTAGGTTGCGATTTTAAATTTAAAAAAGGACGTGCAAAATGTTTCCGTGAATGACTGGCTTAAAATCCCCGATAATTTTTTTATCAAATGGAAATCAAAATACTAATAAATAACAAATAAATAACAATAATTGATTACACCTGTCCGATTGGGACAGATGAGCAGCCGACAGCACAGCCGCAGATATTGCGCGGCGCATCTGAAGGCTTCGTACGGCTGTTCAGTCCATGGACTGGGGGGACGCCACACCCACCTTCAATTATCCGAGCTAATTCTGGTACCCATTTAACAGCTGGGTGAACTGAAGCAATGCAGAGTTAAGTGTCTTGCTGAAGGACACAAATTGTTCCAGTGGAGTCAGGAATCGAACCCCCGACCTTTAAGTCGTGAGTCTGACGCTCTAACCACAAGGCTACAACCTCATTAGATATGGGGCTACAACCTCAAGATACTAAACATAGAATAAAAATACAAATACACTCGTAACAGACCGACATGGGAAGATATTCTTATGAACATAAATATATGCGCGAAAACAGGCAGACAGGCAGACAGACAGGCAGGCAGGCAGGCAGGCAGGCAGGCAGGCAGGCAGGCAGGCAGGCATTTTACCTTCATTCTCCGTGAGCTCCAGTCCGGATTCGTCGAATTCCAGCTCGGGTTCGGCGAAGTCGCCATCCTCCGGATCGGCGGCATCAGCGCCGTCGTATTCGCACTCATCGCCGATATTATTGGCTTCGTCAAGCAGGTGGCCGGTGTTGCTGCCTTCGGTTGGTGGCGCTTGATCTGCTGGATCGAAATGGGCAGCGAGTTCGATCGTGCCAGGGGGTCGGTGGCAGAGCGGTTAACGCGTTTGCCTCTCGCACCACGGTCACTGAGCTCGATTCCGCGGCGAGGCCACATTCATTCGAAGCGCAGCCGCGGAGAGAAGGCTTGGGGGCTTGTCGTGCAATTTACGCCCTTGAGGGCCAACCTCCAAGGCACAGTGAGAGTGTACACTGCCTGACGATGAGAAAGTCAGGGCGGATGTACACACCTGTGTGAGCGTATGCCTGCGTACAGTATCTGCGTGCGTGTGTGCTCAGGAGTCAGCGAAATGGGCAGAATTGCCTCCTCGCTGGCTGCGGGTCTAGTGTCACCAAATGATGTGCCATTGCCCGCAGCCCTCTTGCAAATAAAATTATTTATATTTTTATCGATCTTGCCACGAAAAAACTAGCTCATGTGAATAGGATGATAAACTCACCGCTTTCCATGTTTTTTCAACTGTAGGAAAATAAATGTAGAAATTTATCAGCTGCTGGGTTGAAACTAGTGACGGATTTTTTAGCGAAACGAAAGAACAATGCGACTCTGTCAGCTCATGCGCGGATCAGGCAAGACTGCATATTGATGGACTGCAATAAAAATGTCTATTTTGTAATGACGTTACTTATAATTTGCAGACAGTCTAAACTTAGATTTAACCAAATCTATAAACTGTACGAGGTGCATTCAAAAAGTTCTTTTCAGTCCTTTGGCATTGTTTTGTAAATGACACACAGAACAAAATTTTTTCGAATGCTGCAAGTTAAGTCTATGGCCTAAACCTTCCTGAGTTTTTAAGCCTTAGCTGGTGACTGTGTCTGAGCTACAAGCAATTTTTTAAGCTACCCTTCTATTTCTTGGCCATGGCAGAATCTTTTTCAAAGCAAGACGTTCGGAGCTTGATGAAGTTCCAATTCCTGCAAGGAAAGAAACCTCCGGAGTTGTTTAGAGAGATTCAGCAAGTGTTTGGTGACAGTGCACCAACTGAAAAGACTGTTTGAAAGTAGTTCCGGTTGTTCGCTGAAGGCAGAGAGAGCGTCGAGGACAACGACCGCTCTGGAAGACCGATGACTGCCACCAACGAGACCGTGGTGAAGAAAGTGCAGGAGCTCCTGGATGATGATCGGTGACTGACTTGCGAAGAGCTGTCAGAAGATGTCGGAGTGTCAGTTTGCAGTGTGCACACCATTCTGACAGAGCGTCTCAACCTGCAGAAGAAATTCAGCAAGTGGGTGCCACACCTGCTGACAGGTGAGCAGAAGATCCGACGTGCTCTGGCCGCCACCAACCACCTGCGCCGTTTCCAGCGAGGAGAGAATTATCTTTCGTCCGCCCTACTCGCCCGATTTGTCACCCTGTGACTTCTTCCTATTCCCATCTGTGAAGAAGCACCTTCGGGGCATTCGATTCGACAGCGTCGAGCACATCAAAGCTGCTTGCTTGCTTGCTTGACGGCTTGGGGGGCTTGTCCTGCAATTTACGCCCTCCAAGGCACAATGAAAGTGTACACTGCCTGACGATGAGAAAGTCAGAGCAGATGTACACACCTGTGTGAGCGTGTGCCTGCGTACAGTATCTGCGTGCGTGTGTGCTCAGGAGTCAGCGAAATGGGCAGAATTGCCTCCTCGTTGACTGCGGTCTAGTGTCACCAAATGATGTGCCATTGCCCGCAGCACTCCTGAAACTATATTATTAAGCCGCAGATAATACTTCCGAAGGCTGTGTACAGCTATTCAGTCCGTGGACTGGGGAGGCACGTCACATCCGCCTAAATATCTACCCCAGCTGATGCCCATTTTACACCTGGATGATCTGAATGACTTGGTAGTTTACTGTTTTGCTTAATGACAGAAATTGTTTTCTATTGTTGGGATTTGAACTTCTGACCTCCCGGTCAGACTTGAAGGTCGGGGGTTCGATTCCTGACTCCATTGGGATAATTTTTGTTATTTCGCGAGTCGCTTAACCTACATTGCTTCAGTTCACCCAGCTGTTAAATGGGTGCCAGCATCAGTTGGGGTAATTGAGGGTGGACTGGACCCTCCCCTCCAGTCCATGGGCTGAACAGCCGTACGCAGCCTTCAGGTGCGCCTTGCAATGAATGTGCTATCGACTGCACATCTGGCCCGATCGGGGCAGGTGTAATCAATTATTATTATTGAGAAGTCATAATATATAGAAATAAGCAAAGCGAAAGCACTGATGCAATAATAGTAATAAACCTAACTAAAAGTACAATTTATATTGAAATTTAAGCTACGCAAAATTGCTAGCCAATTTGTGACAAGCAGTTTTTATAAATGCACGGTTAGCCCAGCAATTTTAATTGATGCATTGCCATTTGTGAAGTTTAACTACAATACAATACAGATTTTTTAAACTAGCATTTCTTGCTTGTATTAAACAGTTTTCACAACTTTAATACAAACGAGATAGTTTGAAATAGTACAGACTAAAGTTAAGGGAATGGTATAGATTAGAGTTTGAAAAATAGTTAGGGGAATGGATAAATAAGGCAGAGTCAGGTTAAATGTAGAGGAATGGGATAATTAGGCAGAGGAATGGGATAATTAGGCACAGGAATGGGATAATTGGGCACAGGAATGGGATAATTGGGCACAGGAATAGGATAATTAGGCACAGAAATGGGATAATTGGGCACAGGAATTGGATAATTAGGCACAGGAATGGGATAATTAGGCACAGGAATGGGATAATTGGGCACAGGAATGGGATAATTAGGCAGAGGAATGGGATAATTAGCCACAGGAATGGGATAATTAGGCAGAGGAATCGGACACTTAGGCTCAGAAATGGGATAATTAGGCACAGGAATGGGACTGTGGGATAAGTCACTCATGTATCAGCCCTATAAGGGGCAGACAAGTCCAGATCTGGTCCCAGTTCGCCTGATCCGGTATTAGAAGACGCGGCAGCAGCACCTGGAGGAGCCGCAGAAGAAGCAGACGAGGAGGCCAGCGAGTTAGTGACCGGCAGAGATTGGCCGCAGATGCCGATGAGTTGGTCCAGTTGAGCACACACAATAACAGCCTGCTCAGTGGCGGTGTCACACTGCAACCTGGCGGCATAGGCAGAACTCTCGTATGGGTGACCGCAGCTGACCTGGTTCAGATAAGTCAGCTGTTCCAGCATCTCTTTTTCAACGTCGCGCAGATTATTAATGAATTTCTTAGTGATGTCATCCACAGTCTTCTGTACTGTACGATCTTTGCCCAGCTCCTCCAGGGTGTTTGCGGCCAGCTGCAGCACCAGATCGGCCTTCTTTTCAACATCCTCTAATTTTCCCAGGCGCTCCTTCAGGTGGCGCCCAACTACGGGCACAGGTGTTACCGGACCTGCCGCCGATGAGGTGGCCTTCTTGGAGGTCATTGGCGAGGCCGCTGAAGAGTTATTATCATATATATTATAGTTATTTGTAGTATGTGCCAATTAGGTATATACCCGAATTAAAATACAGCTCCTAATACAGCTGCCATTTTAACTGATTTATAATACTTGAATCTGGGATAATAAAAGTTGAGAATGGGATCTTGGATAGTGAAGACTGAGAATGGGATCTTGGATAGTGGAGCTGAGAATGGGTCTTGGATAGTGGAGCTGAGAATGGGATCCTTGATAGTGAAGACTGAGAATGGGATCTTGGATAGTGGAGCTGAGAATGGGTCTTGGATAGTGGAGCTGAGAAATGGGTCTTGGATAGTGGAGCTGAGAATGGGATCCTTGATAGTGAAGACTGAGAATGGGATCTTGGATAGTGGAGCTGAGAATGGGTCTTGGATAGTGGAGCTGAGAATGGGATCTTTGATAGTGAAGACTGAGAATGGGATCTTGGATAGTGAAGACTGAGAATGGGATCTTGGATAGTGAAGACTGAGAATGGGATCTTGGATAGTAGAGGTGAGAATGGGATCTTGGATAGTAGAGGTGAACTTTCTACTCTACAAATTCTGGCACCCGTTTTACAGCTGGGTGAACTGAAGCGCTTATGCCTAAAGTGCATTGCTCAAGGACACAAATTCGAACTTCGGACCAATCGTTTAGAAGTCCAAAGCTTTATTCAATGGGCTGAAAGCCGCCTCAGCATTTAAAGGTTAGGAAAAAAATGAATGAAATTTTTATAAAGCATGAAGTAGAAACTGCTAACAGGATGTGTCATAAATATATTTCTTTCAGCTCAATCTAGTTGACAGTATTTGAAGTTGATTTGCAGGTTAACACTGCGAAAATTAACAGAAGAATCGGCACGCTATTTTCACCCAGCGGAAAGACCACGGGAGAGGTTCAAATACCCAGTCTACTGGAAAAGAAACATGGAGGTATTTGAAATACCCACCTTTCTACTGTTCAGTGACGGAACACGTACAAATATAGTTTCTATGTGTGCAAATATGCAAAATAGAGATTCTCGAAAAGCCATTTACATACAGTTATAGTAGTCTCAACATAGAATTCCTGATTTTAGCTCATTTTATGTACATTTTACAAGCTGCTGAACAAGAGTTCCTCACTAATATCATGAAAAATAAACAACTACATAGGCAGAGAACGTTTGGAATCTTTTGAAGAAGCCATATCGACTACTGAATAGAAATTCGAGTAGGCAGTTTAGCACATTCAGCCGAGTAGGCAGGATAGAAGAAAGTATTAGGTCAATGGATGCAGCTGACTAACATGCCTATCAAGTGAGTATCTATGAGCAAACTGTTTGTCGCAGAATCTGCAGCAGAACGGCTTGTGGCCTGTGTGGGTGCGCACATGCGCACCCAGGTGCACTTTCTGACGGAAGGCGCGGCCGCACAAGTCGCAGGCGAACGGCCGGCCGTCGCTGTGTCGCAGCATGTGCCGGCTAAGCGAGTACTGCTGGGGGAAGCTGCAATCGCAGGCCGGACATTTGAATGGCTTGGCGCCGGAATGTGTCATCAGGTGATGGCTGAGGTGGGCCTTCTGTCTGAATTGTTTCAGGCACAATTCGCATTGGTGCGGCTTTCTTCTTCCGGCGCCGTCAACTGATTTCGTGGCGTTGCCAATGGAACCACAGTCAGCGCCAGAGTCAATCGGGGCTGTAAGCTGTACAGGCACGCTGAGGCCGCTACCGCCAACGTTCGAATCAACGAGTCGACGATCGGGCGCTGAAGCATCGCCTCGCAGATGCGCCGCCGCGCTGTGCCGCTCAAAGGAGGCCCTGTCCGTGAATGGCCGCTCGCACAGGTTGCAGGTGAATACGGGAGCAAAGCTGATTCGCAGGCTGCCAATGGCCAGGTGTTCGCTTAGGCCGAATGCTGCAGCAGCCTGATGCTGCTGGACCATGGGGTGGGGCAGCAGAGTCGGCTGCAGATGAGGATGCTGCTGCTGTTGCTGATGCAGATGGTTAATATGGTTGTGATGCTGTTGTGGTGGTGGAGGCACGGGTGTTAACATGTGATACTGCAGCTGTTGATTATGCTGAAACTGATTAAGATGCTGCTGCTGCTGTTGCTGCTGTTGTATTGGTGGAGGCACCTGCGGCATTTGGGGCTTCTGAGCTTTGCGGCGACGCTTGCCGCCAGTTGCCCTGCTGGCAGGTGAGTCCTGAGTTTGATTTTTTGGATTGAATTACAGCTAAATTTAAATTATTTAAAAAAATTAAATTAGACTAGGTGGAAAAAAAGATAAACTAACTAATATCCAAGAATTAAAATGATTTGTATTTTAATGAGCAAATTTTTATTTAGACAGAAGGCTATTAAGCTTGTCTTTAACAAACTATAGTGTTAGACACCTACCATGTTAAGGCCCATATTGTATTTTATTACTGATAAGTAACTGTTGTTACTTATAATAATACTTATAATAATGCTACTTTGTTTAGCAATCTAGATATACAAAGCTTAAATATACCTTTTTCTTACATTGCTCCAAAATGAATTTAACAAATAAAAAAATTATCAATGATACTAAATAAAAGGGCAAGATAATGCTAACTCATAGATGAGCATTATGAATTGAAAACTTGGTCAATATAAATTTAGAATCAAGAAGATAACTAAGAGACTAAGACCTTGACTGATAGATAATTTTACACTTTAATTATATCAAAAAGCTAGCTAATTTACATATACTTAATGTAGCCATATAAGATATGTTAGAATTTCAATATTGCTATAGCTCTACACAATTGAAAACAGTTAAGAAAGCTATAGTGTAGTTATAGTTATTATAAAGAATAAATTGTAAATAAATATTTCTTAATATAAAACTGTATATCTAAAAAACCTATGGTAAATAGCTAGAGCAAAACAATATGTAAACATTTCTTTTGTATCTAGCATTTATCAAGCATCTAGATCACAACATACATGTGTATTTTTCTTATCAGATATAAAGTAACAAGAACAAGTAAACCTGTCAAAAACAATATTTGCTATATATATTTATGACATTTCTTATCATTCTATAAGCTAAATCAACTTTTGTTTAGTTACATATGCAAGACATTTATAGGAAATTTTACCAGGCTAAAATACTAATTAATTACTTTTAAGTTTTTGTTAATTAAAGTAAACTAGTATGCCCTAACTTTACATTCAATTAAAAAGTTTTGAGACTGATACAAATATAATAATATGACAATATATAAATATATATAGCATATACGCTCGTATATGCATACTATAGCACATGTACAATTATATTATATATAGCTATTTTTATATAAGTATATATGTTATTAATCATCATATCATTTATACATGATTAAGGGCCTATATATTAATATAAAGATTAATTAGCAATTATATTAATATAGCTAGCTAGCCTAGCTGCTAGCAGTTTTAGACTGCACCTGCAGGGAGAACCTAGAGACCCTATTGGAATAAGTGGTATTTTCGCGGACGGCGTCCGGCGCACTTTTTCTTTTTCCTCATAGTCATGGCGCATGGCGCGCGTAGCGCGCCATGCGCCATGACGCACAGCAGCTCACAGGTAAGATGCAAGGAGGACATCACGCGCTACATACAGCGCTGCTGAACAAGGATGAGAAGCATGCACAGGAGAAAGTCAGCAGCACGGTGGAAATTCAGCAAACTGTAAGTAAAACGCTAGGATTTGAATGGCACCCTAGGATTTGAAGATTTGAATGACACATCGTCCATACCACCTTAGGATTTGAAGATTGTCATGACGCACCGTCCAGGCCACTTTATGATTGCCATGGCGCACTAGATGCACTGTCCACAGTGTCTGAAAACTTATTCCAATAGGGCCTAGAGAATAGTTATGAAAGAGGTAAGTTATGCTTTTACAGGCCATTAGATAATAAAAACAAAAGCTAATGTTATTATTATTACTTTTATTATTATATAATAGGCCTACACAATAGTAAGAACATATTCAAAGTAGCTATAAAATAAACAAACAAGAAATTAACTTTCTAGTGTATGTGCATACAAACATAATTGGCAATCTTCTAGTTTCGCACGTTTAATTCAAACTGTTTTTAAAATGACAGTTAATGACAGTTGTGTTTAACAACCAAGAAACAATAAGACTAACAACCAATAGGCCCTATAAGGCTAAAGCTAAATACTTTAAATGCAAACCTTGCAATCACATTATATAAAACAAGTTTTTCTTGTTAAATGCTTGTTTCAAATCTGCGCTATAATTTATTTGTGTAAAACAAATAAATATTTATTCTGTATATAATTAAAACTATGAGTTAAAAAATACTTAGTCAAATAGTCTAGAATCTCTCGGAGCACAGAAGCTAGAATTTAAAATACTTTTTACTACTAAAATATATTTAAATGTATGTACATCATATGGACATCAATGGAGTTTAGACCTTAGCCTTTTTTCTTAAACTCTGATTAAAAGTTTGCGTTGAACTTTTTTATCTTCGTGCTTTGGCCTTAGACTGTTTAAGAAGACTTAGAATGCTTGAAATTTCTAAGAATGCCTTGAATACTGAATACTCACTACTTACAGAATACTCCTTAATGTATCTGTATTATATTTGCGCATTCGTAGTTCATTGTTTGCATATAGGACGTCAGAATGTTCGGCATGGCTTTGGTCACGAGTCGATTTTCGGTGTCAAAATTTAAAGTCGAACTGAAAACATCGAACTAGACTGTAATTAAAGCGAATAATTTTTTCTTAGACCCTCGATCACTCTCACTGTGTATTTAATTTGCTGAAAGCAAGAAATCGCTGCTTTTTTGACCCTCAGGTAATCTAAGGTGCGTAAGCCTGGAGTATGAGTTCATGACTGGATCGAGTCGATCTGATTTATATGCAAGGCATATGTGTGTACATGCAAATTCAAATTATTTTTTTTTCGTGGCATTTAAATAACTGCTCACGGTAGCTAGGACAAATTCTTAGAAACTTATTGATATTCGTTAATTCGCAAACCTCTAGAGCAGAAATTTAAACTTGACTTCTGAAGCCTTTGAAACACAGGGTCATGCAGCAAATCTCCCCTTCCTCTTTCCCTCATTTGCGTTCTGGATTAAGCTTATCGGATTTAAATAAATCCCTGGATTTAATGCTTGTGGTCTCAAAGCTTAAAACTGAAAAAACATTCGCAATAAAAGTGACAATTGTCGAGGAATCGATAAATAATATTAGTAAATACAAAGAACAATGTCTCATGTGTTGTTTACAAATCTACATGCATGTCAGACAAAGCAATAATCTCCGAGACAAATGAAAAAGGGAGTCATTAAAAAGATTTTAAATCAAGAAATATTAAAGCCGAGAGCGTTATAGTTATAAATATGGTCATCATTTTTTAGCTTCGATAATATCATAACATTCTGGTTTGCAAGTTCTCCACAGTGTAGAATAAAGCATCTGATTAGAATTGCTCGCGACAAATTATTTCTGCTTGCTACAATGAAATCTAGTGCTTTGATCTACTGAATCCCAATTTATTGATAAACTCAGTACTCAGTACTACTCGATACACTAATATATCGCGGCTTAGTATCGGAATGCAGCTATTCTGGATTGAGTTTCCAATGCTGGAGAGTGTACACCAATCAGGATTGTACTGAAGGTTTCCAATGCTGGAGAGTGTACACCAATCAGGATTGTACTGAAGGTTTCCAATGCTGGAGAGTGTACACCAATCAGGATTGTACTGAAGGTTTCCAATGCTGGAGAGTGTACACCAATCAGGATTGTACTGAAGTTTTCCAATGCTGGAGAGTGTACACCAATCAGGATTGTACTGAAGGTTTCCAATGCTGGAGAGTGTACACCAATCAGGATTGTACTGAAGGTTTCCAATGCTGGAGAGTGTACACCAATCAGGATTGTACTGTAGGTTTCCAATGCTGGAGAGTGTACACCAATCAGGATTGTACTGAAGGTTTCCAATGCTGGAGAGTGTACACCAATCAGGATTGTACTGTAGGTTTCCAATGCTGGAGAGTGTACACCAATCAGGATTGTACTGTAGGTTTCCAATGCTGGAGAGTGTACTCCAATCAGGATTGTACTGTAGGTTTCCAATGCTGGAGAGTGTACTCCAATCAGGATTGTACTGAAGGTTTCCAATGCTGGAGAGTGTACACCAATCAGGATTGTACTGTAGGTTTCCAATGCTGGAAAGTGTACTCCAATCAGGATTGTACTGAAGGTTTCCAATGCTGGAGAGTGTACACCAATCAGGATTGTACTGTAGGTTTCCAATGCTGGAGAGTGTACTCCAATCAGGATTGTACTGTAGGTTTCCAATGCTGGAAAGTGTACTCCAATCAGGATTGTACTGTATAGGTTTCCAATGCTGGAGAGTGTACACCAATCAGGATTGTACTGTAGGTTTCCAATGCTGGAGAGTGTACACCAATCAGGATTGTACTGTATAGGTTTCCAATGCTGGAGAGTGTACACCAATCAGGATTGTACTGTAGGTTTCCAATGCTGGAGAGTGTACTCCAATCACGGTTGTACTGTAGGTTTCCAATGCTGGAAAGTGTACTCCAATCAGGATTGTACTGTAGGTTTCCAATGCTGGAAAGTGTACTCCAATCAGCATTGTACTGTAGGTTTCCAATGCTGGAAAGTGTACTCCAATCACGGTTGTACTGTAGGTTTCCAATGCTAGAAAGTGTACTCCAATCTCAGTTGTACTCTAGATTTCGAATGGTGTTCTATTGTACTGTTCAGTTTGCACATTATAGCTCGTAGTTATGCCGTGAAAGAACTTGCAGTAAATTTCTGATTGCTACAAGTCTTTTTCTGCAGTATTCCATGACAACATAGGCTAGCTTGTATAGCATATATTGTTCTCTTATCTAGACTCCTAATTGGTTCTGTTATAAGGCACGCTTTAAAAATAAGAAGAATAGATTATGCCTCAATGCTTCATAGACTAAGGATGAATTTTTTTGTTCTCAAAATAGATAAGAGTGTACAATAGAGGGAGTTCATAGGCCTTATCAGATACCTTCATCCATGAGGACCTATCTTTTTGAACAAGCACGTTCACAGAATAGCTATAGATGAAACATTATTGCATTCACAAAAAACTATTGCCTAATTTACCTACTTGGAGAAGAACAGTAAAGACAAACTATAATTAGATCCATGATTGGGTAGCGGAGAACGAGGAGAAATTATTGGGGAGATGCCGCCGAGGAGTGTTGCCGAGGGGGGCTGACTGCAGATGAGGATACAGCAGAGAGGGAGACTACAGAGAGGGAGAATGCAGAGGGGGAGAATGCATAGGGGAGACTGCAGAGGGGAGACTGCAGAGGGGAGACTGCAGAGGGGGGAGCTGCAGAGGGGGAGGCTGTAGAGGGGGAGGCTGGAGTGAGGTAGAGAGGGGAGATTGGAGTAAGGTAGAGAGGAGAGACTGGAGTGAGGTAGAGAGGGGAGATTGGAGTGAGTTAGAGAGGGGAGATTGGAGTGAGTTAGAGAGGGGAGATTGGAGTGAGGTAGAGAGGTAGAGAGGTAGAGAGGGAAGACTGGAGTGAGGTAGAGAGGTAGAGAGGGAAGACTGGAGTGAGGTAGAGAGGTAGAGAGGGAAGACTGGAGTGAGGTAGAGAAGGGAGACTGGAGTGAGGTTTAAATGGGAGACTGGAGTGAGGTTTATATGGGAGACTGGAGTGAGGTTTATATGGGAGACTGGAGTGAGGTTTATATGGGAGACTGGAGTGAGGTTTATATGGAGACTGGAGTGAGGTTTATATGGGAGACTGGAGTGAGGTTTATATGGGAGACTGGAGTGAGGTTTATATGGAGACTGGAGTGAGGTTTATATGGAGACTGGAGTGAGGTTTATATGGGAGACTGGAGTGAGGTTTATATGGAGACTGGAGTGAGGTTTATATCGGAGACTGGAGTGAGGTTTATATGGGAGACTGGAGTGAGGTTTATATGGGAGACTGGAGTGAGGTTTATATGGGAGACTGGAGTGAGGTTTATATGGGAGACTGGAGTGAGGTTTATATCGGAGACTGGAGTGAGGTTTATATGGGAGACTGGAGTGAGGTTTATATGGGAGACTGGAGTGAGGTTTATATGGGAGACTGGAGTGAGGTTTATATGGGAGACTGGAGTGAGGTTTATATGGGAGACTGGAGTGAGGTTTATATGGGAGACTGAAGTGAGGTTTATATGGGAGACTGGAGTGAGGTTTATATGGAGACTGGAGTGAGGTTTATATGGGAGACTGGAGTGAGGTTTATATGGAGACTGGAGTGAGGTTTATATGGGAGACTGGAGTGAGGTTTATATGGGAGACTGGAGTGAGGTTTATATGGGAGACTGGAGTGAGGTTTATATGGGAGACTGGAGTGAGGTTTATATGGGAGACTGGAGTGAGGTTTATATGGGAGACTGGAGTGAGGTTTATATGGGAGACTGGAGTGAGGTTTATATGGGAGACTGGAGTGAGGTTTATATGGAGACTGGAGTGAGGTTTATATGGGAGACTGGAGTGAGGTTTATATGGGAGACTGGAGTGAGGTTTATATGGGAGACTGGAGTGAGGTTTATATGGAGACTGGAGTGAGGTTTATATGGGAGACTGGAGTGAGGTTTATATGGGAGACTGGAGTGAGGTTTATATGGGAGACTGGAGTGAGGTTTATATGGGAGACTGGAGTGAGGTTTATATGGGAGACTGGAGTGAGGTTTATATGGGAGACTGGAGTGAGGTTTATATGGGAGACTGGAGTGAGGTTTATATGGGAGACTGGAGTGAGGTTTATATGGAGACTGGAGTGAGGTTTATATGGGAGACTGGAGTGAGGTTTATATGGGAGACTGGAGTGAGGTTTATATGGGAGACTAAAATATTTTATTCAGAGTAAAATATTCTATTCAGAGCGAGGCAAAGATCCAATTCGATTGCGAGAAAAATAGAATGTAATTAGCTTTTAGAGATATTCTTCGTCTTTGAAACTTTTTTAAAAGGCTGACTTCTGTTAAATATATCCATATTTGGAAAGTATCATTTTATAATACGAATCATTTTCATGAGGATCAATTCACTGTAGATATTAACACGAACCTTTTTCCGAAGTGCACCTAAACTGTAGCAAAATTTTCCTTTTAATTTTTCGTGACACGGCTAACACAGCTACTCGGGTGAGAATTTCAGCTAGGCTAAAAAAGCACTTTAGCTTTAACCTGCAGTCGAATTCACTCTACTATGAAAAGAAGCAATCTACTATCACGCATGCATGTAGGCAGCTGGAAATTGATATGTTAACTAAAGTCCAACTCAACAATTTCCCTTCTTGTGGTAAAGTGACAACACGAATAGAGTGAGTGGGTGAGTGATAGAAGAGTCAGTGAGTGAGTGAGTGAGTGAGTCAGTGAGTCAGTGAGTGAGTAAGTGAGTGAGTGAGTGAGTCAGTGAGTCAGTGAGTCAGTGAGTTAGTCATTGAGTCAGTGAGTGAGTCAGTGAGCGAGTCAGTGAGTGAGTCAGTGAGTCAGTGAGCGAGTCAGTGAGTGAGTGAGTGAGTGAGTGAGTGAGTGAGTGAGTGAGTGAGTGAGTGAGTGAGTGAGTCAGTGAGTGAGTGAGTGAGTGAGTGAGTGAGTGAGTGAGTGAGTGAGTGAGTGAGTGAGTGAGTGAGTAAGTGAGTGAGTGAGTGAGTGAGTCAGTGAGTTAGTCATTGAGTCAGTGAGTGAGTCAGTGAGCGAGTCAGTGAGTGAGTCAGTGAGTCAGTGAGCGAGTCAGTGAGTGAGTGAGTGAGTGAGTGAGTGAGTGAGTGAGTGAGTGAGTGAGTGAGTGAGTGAGTGAGTCAGTGAGTGAGTGAGTCAGTGAGTCAGTGAGCGAGTCAGTGAGTGAGTGAGTGAGTGAGTGAGTGAGTGAGTGAGTGAGTGAGTCAGTGAGTGAGTGAGTGAGTGAGTGAGTGAGTGAGTGAGTGAGTGAGTCAGTGAGTGAGTGAGTGAGTGAGTGAGTGAGTGAGTGAGTGAGTGAGTGAGTGAGTCAGTGAGTGAGTGAGTGAGTGAGTGAGTCAGTGAGTGAGTGAGTGAGTGAGTGAGTGAGTGAGTGAGTGAGTGAGTGAGTGAGTGAGTGAGTGAGTGAGTGAGTGAGTGAGTGAGTGAGTCAGTGAGCGAGTCAGTGAGTGAGTGAGTGAGTCAGTGAGCGAGTCAGTGAGTGAGTGAGTGAGTCAGTGAGCGAGTCAGTGAGTGAGTGAGTGAGTGAGTCAGAGAAGAAATATTTTTACAGACGGAAGGACTGAAAGCGAGAATAGCGAGTGAAAAGGTACCACAAAGAAAAGCTATTTAGAAAGTATTCTAATTTTATTCGAATAGAAGCTTGAAGGGCATTGCATGAAGGCATGCAAGCTCATGCGCGGTGGTCGTACGCGGTGGATTTTCGCATTAGTGAAAAAATTAGCTCGGCCAACCAAGCGAGCGGCTCGTTTCTGCGGCTTTTTCACCAATAGAGCCAACTTTTGAGGATTATTATTTTTATTTCTAGTCGTAAAAATATTAAATTATTATTAATATTTTGTTTGTCTCTAACTGCAAGAGTTCTGCTGTGTTGCCTGATCCTGACTAAGATAACACAGGCTTATATCCTATTATTATTAACTTCCCCGTTTTGTCTTTTTTTTAGTTTCGGCTCATGCTACTACTCATATATTTTCCCAATCTCAACAGATAGGCATCTGACTGACCGCTAGGCCCTTGAATGAGACGGGAGCTGGGGGAGGGGAAAGGACCGCAGCTACCGACGTGTGATGGCAGGAATGCCAGGACTGTGACCATCTCTGGGGGATAAGAGTGCATGGCAGCAGCAGCAGCAGCAGCAGCAGCAGCTAGGGTAGCGAATAGGCAATCTTCCAAAAAATTGTTTTCCATATAATGTTACCCTTCCGTCTGACTGACCTGGGTCTCCCTGGTCAGGCGGGCATTCGATGATAATCATGAAACAAATCCAGGCAGCGAGTTGGAATTAATTTATTTCTAAAACTCTGCTTTGAAATTTTTCGTTGAGTTTCAAATATTGTTTGGATAGCCCCGTGTCTAACAGATAGCACCGTGTCTAACAGATAGCACCGTGTCTAACAGATAGCCCCGTGTCTAACAGATAGCCCCGTGTCTAACAGATAGCACCGTGTCTAACAGATAGTCCCGTGTCTAACAGATAGTCCCGTGTCTAACAGATAGTCCCCAGTATATAGGTAACACCCTGTCCATAGGTAACACCGTGTCTCACAGGTAACAACGCGTCTAACAGGTAATAGTGTTTCTAACAGATAGATAGCACCGTTTCAAAGGCATAGCAATGTGTCTAACAGGTAACACTGTTTCTAACACTTAATACCGTGTCTAACACACTGTGTGTAACAGATTATAGAGCAACTAATGACAATGACAGTGACAATGCAATGTAACAGGGATAGTGAATCTAACAGGTAGCATGGGGGTGATTGGCAGACGGTTAACGCGTCTACCTCTCGCACCAAGGTTCCTGAGCTCGATTCGCAGCAGCAGATGTACACACATGTGTACGTTTCCGTGTGAGTGTGAGTGTGTGTGTGTGTGTGTGTGTGTGTTGGTTAGAGCGTTGGACTCTCGACCTAAAGGTCGTTTTATTTCATTTTATAACTATTATTATTACTATTATTATTATTAGGTGTCAGCGGAATCGTCAGAGTTACCTCTTGCTGGCTGCGGGCCAATCGGGTGACATCACCTGTCTCAAAAGATACATTAACTTACGTCACTGCAATAGGTGTGTCAATTAAAAGTTACCGTCTGGTAAGTACACTTTCTTTCGCGGAATTTTTTAATTTGGAAATCTATAATTGCAATTAAAGCCAAACAAGTCACGTATGCCACTGTACTTTTGGTTGGTGAGAAAAACATCTTCGAAATGTTAGTCCAAATTGGCCAAAGAAGCAGATTCAGTTGGAGTAGATTTTTCAGACACCGTTTCGGGAGGCACGATTTGATGAAAATCAATAAATATTTACACAGTCTGCTGTTAAAATGATTTCTAAAAAACTTTTTTGATTCATAAAATCGGGAATTTTTGCTGTGAGACAGGTCGAATTAAATGTTAAAACTCGACTAATTAACCCACATTCTTCTGGCTTTAGAGGCTTAAAGCATTGGTCAGTTGAACAGCAAACCAAGAAATCAAGCCAATGAGTTTGAGACCAAGGGACTGCCCGGATGCCAATTTCCCGTTCCAGTCTTTTACTTGGAAAAGAAATTGAGAGGCTAAATGAAGGTGCAATCTTCTCTACTTCTCTACCCCTAGCTATGGGGGTCTCTCTTTTGTACTTTTAGGCGATCGCTTTTAACAAAGGCGCCAGGCAAAGGCGAACTCGAATAGAGCTTGGCTACCATCCAATTTCCTCGTCAATTTTCTCCGATAAAAATTTTTCTACCTCGTCACACTTTGGACATTGGGAAAGGCAAATGCAATGTATACACAATGCAGCGATTTGTTTAGTATAGTGAGATATTGGGTCAGTGAGTGATTGCGGCCAAGTCACATGATACGGATGCTACGTGTGGCATTTGGCACAGGAATCTGTGCCATCTCGGATTTTGCGCGCACAATATACCAAAGCAACCTGAATGCTGCAGAGTTAACAAAATGCCACAGAGAATTAATTATAAGTTATATGGCTTCATGCTTCATATACTATCTAGCAGATTGGGCAGTGCGTTGTCGACTGAAAGTCAGAGGACGTTAGATGTCAGACTCAACATCCGTGACAGCATGCAATCAGTCATTTTAATGCTGATTTCAAATTCCAGGGTCTGCTGGCAATCTACAAGTTGTACCTTCTAAAGCAAAGATCAGCAACCTCCTGCTTGTGGCCTCTTCCAGCGCGCCTTGCCTTACCTCTCAAATGTCTCATATCTCCCTGTCTCATCTCTCCCTGTCTCATCTCTCCCTGTCTCATCTCTCCCTGTCTCATCTCTCCCTGTCTCATCTCTCCCTGTCTCATCTCTCCCTGTCTCATCTCTCCCTGTCTCATCTCTCCCTGTCTCATCTCTCCCTGTCTCATCTCTCCCTGTCTCATCTCTCCCTGTCTCATCTCTCCCTGTCTCATCTCTCCCCTGTCTCATCTCTCCCCTGTCTCATCTCTCCCTGTCTCATCTCTCCCTGTCTCATCTCTCCCTGTCTCATCTCTCCCTGTCTCATCTCTCTCCTGTCTCATCTCTCTCCTGTCTCATCTCTCTCCTGTCTCATCTTTCCCTGTCTCATCTCTCCCTGTCTCATCTTTCCCTGTCTCATCTCTCCCTGTCTCATCTCTCCCTGTCTCATCTCTCCGCTGACTTATCTCAACCTGTCTCATCTCTCCACTGCCTTATCTCATCCTGTCTCATCTCTCCACTGCCTCATCTCTCCACTGCCTCATCTCTCCCTGCCTCATCTCTCCCTGCCTCATCTCTCCGCTGCCTTATCTCAACCTGTCTCATCTCTTCACTGCCTCATCTCTCTCCTGTCTCATCTCTCTCCTGTCTCATCTCTCCACTGTCTCATTGGACACAGAACAGGATACACATAGAACAAGGACACACAACAGGATACACACAGAACAGGGACACAAAACAGGATACACACAGAACAGGGACACAAAACAGGATACACCCATACACACGAGTACTCATGATGAAAACATCTCAGATTTACAATAAAAGTACATTGTTTGACTGGCAACAGGCAACTCATTACTTCTTGCTTATTCTCTACACGGAAACTACAAAGGCTACTAAATAACAATGTGCGGTATATCTAATCTAAAATTAGAAACATGTATTTTATCGATACGCGAAGAATAAAAAGGCTTTTCATCACTTTAAAATTCATTTGTTGTCTGTGTGTCTGTTCTGTCTGAGTGTCTGTTCTGTCTCTGTGTCCCTGTTCTATGTCCACGTTCTGTGTCCATGTTCTGGACACAGAACCTGTATCCTGTATCCCTGTATCCTGTTCTATGTCCAAGTTCTGTGTCCATATTCTGTGCGTATTCTGTTCTGTGTTCCTGTTCAGTGTGTATCCTGTTCTGTGTCCCTGTTCTGTGTCCCTGTCCCTGTTCTATGTCCATGTTCTGTGTCCCTGTTCTGTGTCCCTGTTCTGTGTCCCTGTTCTGTGTGTATCCTGTTCTGTGTGTATCCTGTTCTGTGTGTATCCTGTTCTGTGTGTATCCTGTTCTGTGTGTATCCTGTTCTGTGTCCCTGTTCTGTGTGTATCCTGTTCTGTGTCCCTGTTCTGTGTCCCTGTTCTGTGTCCCTGTTCTGTGTGTATCCTGTTCTGTGTCCCTGTTCTGTGTGTATCCTGTTCTGTGTCCCTGTTCTGTGTGTATCCTGTTCTGTGTCCCTGTTCTGTGTGTATCCTGTTCTGTGTCCCTGTTCTGTGTTTATCCTGTTCTGTGTGTATCCTGTTGTGTGTGTATCCTGTTCTGTGTGTATCCTGTTCTGTGTCCCTGTTCTGTGTCCCTGTTCTGTGTGTATCCTGTTCTGTGTGTATCCTGTTCTGTGTCCATGTTCTGTGTCCATGTTCTGTGTCCATGTTCTGTGTCCCTGTTCTGTGTGTATCCTGTTCTGTGTCCCTGTTCTGTGTGTATCCTGTTCTGTGTCGCTGTTCTGTGTGTATCCTGTTCTGTGTCCCTGTTCTGTGTGTATCCTGTTCTGTGTGTATCCTGTTCTGTGTGTATCCTGTTCTGTGTGTATCCTGTTCTGTGTGTATCCTGTTCTGTGTCCCTGTTCTGTGTGTATCCTGTTCTGTGTGTATCCTGTTCTGTGTGTATCCTGTTCTGTGTGTATCCTGTTCTGTGTGTATCCTGTTCTGTGTGTATCCTGTTCTGTGTCCATGTTCTGTGTCCATGTTCTGTGTCCCTGTTCTGTGTCCCTGTTCTGTGTGTATCCTGTTCTGTGTCCCTGTTCTGTGTGTATCCTGTTCTGTGTCCCTGTTCTGTGTGTATCCTGTTCTGTGTCCCTGTTCTGTGTTTATCCTGTTCTGTGTGTATCCTGTTCTGTGTGTATCCTGTTCTGTGTCCCTGTTCTGTGTCCCTGTTCTGTGTGTATCCTGTTCTGTGTCCATGTTCTGTGTCCATGTTCTGTGTCCATGTTCTGTGTCCCTGTTCTGTGTCCATGTTCTGTGTCCCTGTTCTGTGTGTATCCTGTTCTGTGTGTATCCTGTTCTGTGTGTATCCTGTTCTGTGTGTATCCTGTTCTGTGTGTATCCTGTTCTGTGTGTATCCTGTTCTGTGTCCCTGTTCTGTGTGTATCCTGTTCTGTGTCCCTGTTCTGTGTGTATCCTGTTCTGTGTGTATCCTGTTCTGTGTCCATGTTCTGTGTCCATGTTCTGTGTCCCTGTTCTGTGTCCCTGTTCTGTGTGTATCCTGTTCTGTGTCCCTGTTCTGTGTGTATCCTGTTCTGTGTCCCTGTTCTGTGTGTATCCTGTTCTGTGTGTATCCTGTTCTGTGTCCATGTTCTGTGTCCATGTTCTGTGTCCCTGTTCTGTGTCCCTGTTCTGTGTGTATCCTGTTCTGTGTCCCTGTTCTGTGTGTATCCTGTTCTGTGTCCCTGTTCTGTGTGTATCCTGTTCTGTGTGTATCCTGTTCTGTGTCCATGTTCTGTGTCCCTGTTCTGTGTGTATCCTGTTCTGTGTCCCTGTTCTGTGTGTATCCTGTTCTGTGTCCCTGTTCTGTGTCTGTCTGTGCTATCTGCAGGCAAATTATTTGAGAACGATATGCACATATTTGCTCTACTCTCACCGGCTGTAAGCAAGGCAATTTGACTCACCGCGCCCCGATCCGTTTGTATTTACCCCACCCCGACACTGTGAACCAACCAACAATGCGCTAAAGTACAACTGAGCGCATCTTGGGTGCGCCAAGATCTTCTATTCTTTATTGAAATCTTCTTCGTTGGCCTTGGCAACGTACAACCGTAAGATATGCTAAGAAAAGCTATTGTTATGATCGTTATTTAATCAGACAGAAAAATATGGCGCAACTGTAAGGATTTGTGTTCACTTATATTTGAGTTCACAAGTATCAGTGGGAAGCACAGATTAGAAGAGGAAAGTACTTAACAATGAGTATCGCCATATATTTTCTATTGTCACATGATTCAGAGCCAAGACAATAAAGGTATTGCTGAAGTTGAGGTGAGAAATCTTAGTGCCCGCTAGGAATTTTCTTTTTTTGGGAAATTATTTCTGGGATAATTATGGATTACTGGCTGAGTTGTCGACTCTAGAAGGCAAGGGGATTTCTTATATAAAAATCCTAAACTCAACATTCTGTACTTGTACTTTTCCCTAGCATTCAGTTACGCATGAATGAACAAACTATGACAGGCATTGTGCACTTGAAGGTTTAACAGGGCTAAACAAAAGGAACAGAGTGAAGTGGATTTATTTTAGTGACGAGATTTCTGCATTCTTATAGTCATTGAATTACTCCAATTGGGTCATTACCCAATTCAAAATGGTCATTACCCTATTAAAACTTGTCATTACCCAATTCAAAACGGTCACGTCATTCAAAAGGTCATTACCCGATTCAGATTGGTCATTACACGATTCAGAATGGTCATTACCCGATTCAAAATGGTCATTACCCGATCCAGATTGGTCATTACCCGATTCAGAATGGTCATTACACAATTCAAAAGGGTCATTACTCGATTCAAAATGGTCATTACCCAATTCAAAATGGTCATTACTCGATTCAAAATGGTCACTACCCCATTCAAAATGGTTATTGCCCGATTCAAAACGGTCATTATCTCATTCCAATGGTGATTACTAACCTGTTCCTAATAGCCGAAATGGTCACAATGGTCATTATATCATTGAAATCATCATTACCCAACTTTGGTAGTCATTACTCAATTAAACTATTAAACTTTAATTGTCGCAGTAAAAATTTTTTTTTTCGTATTCACGAGTAGTTATCATGACGTTATTTAAAGGGTAATTCTGAAGGTCGTTCCTTCATGCTTTCCTATGACCACCGCTAGGTCATCTGACGTCTTGCACAAAAAAATTTCAATCGGAAAAGTGGTGCTGACTATTGCCAAATTCATATTTAAAAAGATCGACTGCAGTCTTTCAAGAACTGTTCTCTAACACAGTGATTGCAGAACTACACAATTTTTTTAATCCCCACTTTTTTTAACTTTTCTTTCTAATACATTCTATGCCCTGCCTGCTTTTTGACTGAAGTAAAAATGTAGCAATTTGAATGAAACACTATAAATAGAATGCAAGGGATAGGGCTGTGACGCACACACTAGAATTTCATGAAGGTTTTAGCGGAAAAATACATCCTCTTCTCACACTTCAAGTCGCCAAAAATGTCAACAAGCATGTGGTTGAAATTAAGGTCACTAAAATTAAGACGAAGCAACTTTTTCGTGTCTAAGAAATATTTTTAATTAATTGGGCTAAATATTCCTAAACAAAAAGTTTCAGAGAAGATTCACTGGAAATTTCGCGTCGAAACAAAAAAATTTGTTTGCACAACTTTTTAAAAATACATTTCAGTGTTCACAAAATGTGTAATCTGGAAGTTACTGGTTCATGAAGTTTCTGGTTCATGAAGTTTCTGGTTCATGAAGTTTCTGGTTCATAAAGTTACTGGTTCATGAAGTTTCTGGTTCATGTAGTTTCTGGTTCATGTAGTTTCTGGTTCATGAAGTTTCTGGTTCATGTAGTTTCTGGTTCATGAAGTTTCTGGTTCATGAAGTTTCTGGTTCATGAAGTTTCTGGTTCATGAAATCACTGGTTCATGAAGTTTCTGGTTCATGTAGTTTCTGGTTCATGAAGTTTCTGGTTCATGAAGTTTCTGGTTAATGTAGTTTCTGGTTCATGAAGTTTCTGGTTCATGAAGTTTCTGGTTCATGTAGTTTCTGGTTCATGAAGTTTCAGGTTCGTGAAGTTACTGATTCATGAAGTTTCTGGTTCATGAAATTACTGGTTCATGAAGTTTCTGGTTCATGTAGTTTCTGGTTCATGAAGTTTCTGGTTCATGAAGTTTCTGGTTCATGAAGTTTCTGGTTCATGAAGTTACTGATTCATGAAGTTTCTGGTTCATGAAATTACTGGTTCATGAAGTTTCTGGTTCATGTAGTTTCTGGTTCATGAAATTACTGGTTCATGAAGTTTCTGGTTCATGAAGTTTCTGGTTCATGAAATTACTGGTTCATGAAGTTTCTGGTTCATGTAGTTTCTGGTTCATGAAGTTTCTGGTTCATGAAGTTTCTGGTTCATGAAGTTTCTGGTTCATGAAGTTTCTGGTTAATGTAGTTTCTGGTTCATGAAGTTTCTGGTTCATGAAGTTTCTGGTTCATGAAGTTTCTGGTTCATGAAGTTTCTGGTTCATGAAGTTTCTGGTTCATGAAGTTTCTGGTTCATGAAATTACTGGTTCATGAAGTTTCTGGTTCATGTAGTTTCTGGTTCATGAAGTTTCTGGTTCATGAAGTTTCTGGTTCATGAAGTTTCTGGTTAATGTAGTTTCTGGTTCATGAAGTTTCTGGTTCATGGAGTTTCTGGTTCATGAAGTTTCTGGTTCATGAAATTACTGGTTCATGAAGTTTCTGGTTCATGAAGTTTCTGGTTCATGAAGTTTCTGGTTCATGAAGTTACTGATTCATGTAGTTTCTGGTTCATGTAGTTTCTGGTTCATGAAATTACTGGTTCATGAAGTTTCTGGTTCATGTAGTTTCTGGTTCATGAAGTTTCTGGTTCATGAAGTTTCTGGTTCATGAAGTTTCTGGTTCATGAAATTACTGGTTCATGAAGTTTCTGGTTCATAGAGTTTCTGGTTCATGAAGTTTCTGGTTCATAGAGTTTCTGGTTCATGAAATTACTGGTTCATGAAGTTTCTGGTTCATGGAGTTTCTGGTTCATGAAGTTTCTGGTTCATGGAGTTTCTGGTTCATGTAGTTTCTGGTTCATAGAGTTTCTGGTTCATAGAGTTTCTGGTTCATGAAGTTTCTGGTTAATGAAGTTTCTGGTTCATAGAGTTTCTGGTTCATGAAATTACTGGTTCATGAAGTTTCTGGTTCATGTAGTTTCTGGTTCATGAAGTTTCTGGTTCATGAAGTTTCTGGTTCATGAAGTTTCTGGTTCATGAAATTACTGGTTCATGAAGTTTCTGGTTCATAGAGTTTCTGGTTCATGAAGTTTCTGGTTCATAGAGTTTCTGGTTCATGAAATTACTGGTTCATGAAGTTTCTGGTTCATGGAGTTTCTGGTTCATGGAGTTTCTGGTTCATGTAGTTTCTGGTTCATAGAGTTTCTGGTTCATAGAGTTTCTGGTTCATGAAGTTTCTGGTTAATGAAGTTTCTGGTTCATAGAGTTTCTGGTTCATGTAGTTTCTGGTTCATGAAGTTTCTGGTTCATGAAATTACTGGTTCATGGAGTTTCTGGTTCATAGAGTTTCTGGTTCATAGAGTTTCTGGTTCATGAAGTTTCTGGTTCATGAAGTTACTGGTTCATGAAGTTTCTGGTTCATGAAATTACTGGTTCATGGAGTTTCTGGTTCATAGAGTTTCTGGTTCATGTAGTTTCTGGTTCATGAAGTTTCTGGTTCATGAAGTTTCTGGTTCATGAAGTTACTGATTCATGTAGTTTCTGGTTCATAGTGTTACTGGTTCATGGAGTTTCTGGTTCATGAAGTTTCTGGTTCATGAAGTTTCTGGTTCATGAAGTTTCTGGTTCATGGAGTTTCTGGTTCATGAAATTTCTGGTTCATGGAGTTTCTGGTTCATGTAGTTTCTGGTTCATAGAGTTTCTGGTTCATGAAGTTTCTGGTTCATGAAGTTTCTGGTTCATGTAGTTTCTGGTTCATGTAGTTTCTGGGTCATAGAGTTACTGGTTCATGGAGTTTCTGGTTCATGGAGTTTCTGGTTCATGAAGTTTCTGGTTCATGGAGTTTCTGGTTCATGGAGTTTCTGGTTCATGAAGTTTCTGGTTCATGAAGTTTCTGGTTCATGAAGTTTCTGGTTCATGGAGTTTCTGGTTCATGAAATTTCTGGTTCATGGAGTTTCTGGTTCATAGAGTTTCTGGTTCATGAAGTTTCTGGTTCATGAAGTTTCTGGTTCATGTAGTTTCTGGTTCATGTAGTTTCTGGGTCATAGAGTTACTGGTTCATGGAGTTTCTGGTTCATGGAGTTTCTGGTTCATGAAGTTTCTGGTTCATGAAGTTTCTGGTTCATGAAGTTTCTGGTTCATGAAGTTTCTGGTTCATGGAGTTTCTGGTTCATGAAGTTTCTGGTTCATGAAGTTTCTGGTTCATGAAGTTTCTGGTTAATGTAGTTTCTGGTTCATGAAGTTTCTGGTTCATGTAGTTTCTGGGTCATAGAGTTACTGGTTCATGAAGTTTCTGGTTCATGGAGTTTCTGGTTCATGAAGTTTCTGGTTCATGTAGTTTCTGGTTCATGAAGTTTCTGGTTCATGAAGTTACTGATTCATGTAGTTTCTGGTTCATGTAGTTTCTGGTTCATGAAATTACTGGTTCATGAAGTTTCTGGTTCATGTAGTTTCTGGTTCATGAAGTTTCTGGTTCATGAAGTTTCTGGTTCATGAAGTTTCTGGTTCATAGAGTTTCTGGTTCATGAAATTACTGGTTCATGAAGTTTCTGGTTCATGAAGTTACTGGTTCATGAAGTTACTGGTTCATGAAGTTTCTGGTTCATGAAATTACTGGTTCATGGAGTTTCTGGTTCATAGAGTTTCTGGTTCATAGAGTTTCTGGTTCATGAAGTTTCTGGTTCATGAAGTTTCTGGTTCATGAAGTTTCTGGTTCATGAAGTTACTGGTTCATGAAGTTTCTGGTTCATGAAATTACTGGTTCATGGAGTTTCTGGTTCATAGAGTTTCTGGTTCATGTAGTTTCTGGTTCATGAAGTTTCTGGTTCATGAAGTTTCTGGTTCATGAAGTTACTGATTCATGTAGTTTCTGGTTCATGTAGTTTCTGGTTCATGTAGTTTCTGGTTCATGAAGTTTCTGGTTCATGAAGTTACTGATTCATGAAGTTTCTGGTTCATGTAGTTTCTGGTTCATAGTGTTACTGGTTCATGGAGTTTCTGGTTCATGAAGTTTCTGGTTCATGAAGTTTCTGGTTCATGAAGTTTCTGGTTCATGGAGTTTCTGGTTCATGAAATTTCTGGTTCATGGAGTTTCTGGTTCATGTAGTTTCTGGTTCATGAAGTTTCTGGTTCATGAAGTTTCTGGTTCATGAAGTTTCTGGTTCATGAAATTACTGGTTCATGAAGTTTCTGGTTCATGGAGTTTCTGGTTCATGAAGTTTCTGGTTCATAGAGTTTCTGGTTCATGAAATTACTGGTTCATGAAGTTTCTGGTTCATGAAGTTACTGGTTCATGAAGTTTCTGGTTCATGAAGTTTCTGGTTCATGGAGTTTCTGGTTCATGGAGTTTCTGGTTCATGTAGTTTCTGGTTCATAGAGTTTCTGGTTCATGAAGTTTCTGGTTCATGAAGTTTCTGGTTCATGTAGTTTCTGGTTCATGTAGTTTCTGGGTCATAGAGTTACTGGTTCATGGAGTTTCTGGTTCATGGAGTTTCTGGTTCATGAAGTTTCTGGTTCATGGAGTTTCTGGTTCATGGAGTTTCTGGTTCATGAAGTTTCTGGTTCATGAAGTTTCTGGTTCATGAAGTTTCTGGTTCATGGAGTTTCTGGTTCATGAAATTTCTGGTTCATGGAGTTTCTGGTTCATAGAGTTTCTGGTTCATGAAGTTTCTGGTTCATGAAGTTTCTGGTTCATGTAGTTTCTGGTTCATGTAGTTTCTGGGTCATAGAGTTACTGGTTCATGGAGTTTCTGGTTCATGGAGTTTCTGGTTCATGAAGTTTCTGGTTCATGAAGTTTCTGGTTCATGAAGTTTCTGGTTCATGGAGTTTCTGGTTCATGTAGTTTCTGGTTCATAGAGTTTCTGGTTCATGAAGTTTCTGGTTCATGAAGTTTCTGGTTCATGTAGTTTCTGGTTCATGTAGTTTCTGGTTCATGAAGTTTCTGGTTCATGAAGTTTCTGGTTCATGTAGTTTCTGGTTCATAGAGTTTCTGGTTCATGAAGTTTCTGGTTCATGAAGTTTCTGGTTAATGGAGTTTCTGGTTCATGGAGTTTCTGGTTCATGAAGTTTCTGGTTCATGAAGTTTCTGGTTCATGAAGTTTCTGGTTCATGAAGTTACTGATTCATGAAGTTTCTGGTTCATGGAGTTTCTGGTTCATGAAATTTCTGGTTCATGGAGTTTCTGGTTCATGTAGTTTCTGGTTCATAGAGTTTCTGGTTCATGAAGTTTCTGGTTCATGAAGTTTCTGGTTCATGAAGTTTCTGGTTAATGTAGTTTCTGGTTCATGTAGTTTCTGGTTCATAGAGTTTCTGGTTCATGAAGTTTCTGGTTCATGAAGTTTCTGGTTCATGTAGTTTCTGGTTCATGTAGTTTCTGGGTCATAGAGTTACTGGTTCATGAAGTTTCTGGTTCATGTAGTTTCTGGTTCATAGAGTTACTGGTTCATGAAGTTACTGATTCATGAAGTTTCTGGTTCATGAAGTTTCAGGTTCATGAAGTTACTGATTCATGAAGTTTCTGGTTCGTGAAGTTTCTGGTTCATGTAGTTACTGGTTCATGAAGTTTCTGGTTCATAGAGTTACTGGTTCATGAAGTTTCTGGTTCATAGAGTTTCTGGTTCATAGAGTTACTGGTTCATGAAGTTTCTGGTTCATGGAGTTACTGGTTCATGAAGTTTCTGGTTCATAGAGTTACTGGTTCATGAAGTTTCTGGTTCATAGAGTTACTGGTTCATGAAGTTTCTGGTTCATAAAGTTACTGTTTCATGAAGTTTCTGGTTAATTAAGTTACTGGTTCATGAAGTTACTGGTTAATTAAGCTATAATTTGCAATAATGTTTGTAAGGCTTCAGCATTCTAGGTCATGGCGTCTTGTTTACCAATTTGCATGAGGCTTCGGGGTTTGTTAAAGTCCGCTCGTTGAGAAAGCAGTCAATCTTCTATTGGAAGACAGCTCGATAGAGCTCTGGCTCTGCTCGGCCAAGACCTCCCGTTCAAATCAGATTGGCGACTTTGGTGTACTATACTTTTGGCCCATTGCTGAGACTGTCTCCATGCACTAGGGAAAGGCGACTGTCTGGTCTAATCCTTGAATTGATTGGCTAGCTCGCAGCGGAATCCTCCTGGGCCGCAGCCGTGTCGCAGGGTGTGAGAACAGACAAAACGATGGGCACTTTTTCAACTCAGCTATGGATCAAAGATTCTGATATCAACCAAAAATGAGACTATTTGTGTCCTTGACAAAGCCCAAAGTCATCATTTTGGGAATATGAAATTTTGTGTTTCTGAAAGCACCCTCCTTTTTCTTTTCTTCTGCATCTATTTAAATATTCAACCAATCTGCATGAAAATGCAGCATTCGGACTCAAATTTTCCGCTCTATTCGATGAAACAACTTCCAGAATAACAAAACATCGGCATCGTCGAGGTATTCAACGACTCTCGTCAGGGTGTCTGATGGCAAAGAAAACAATTCTAGATAGGGGGCATAAATTTCATCATTTGACCATGCCGGCTAATGCTGTTAATTGATTATGCTGTTGGTAATATAGAGTTAATTATTGCAATATTGAAACTAGATGGATTCGTCGTAGATGTTTATACAGAGCATTGTTAGTTTTCCTTGTCATGTGGGTATTCGACAAAAATCACTAAATATCTCAACGATGGTGATGTCGGATGGCTTTGAAAGCTAGTTTCATCGCAAAGGGTGGAAAATGTTGATCCAGATGGTGGACTTTCACGAAAATCGGTCATTCGGTTTGGGAGCTACCGGAAAGTAGGCTGGGTTTTTGAAATTCCCCCGTGTCTTTTCCGCAGCTGTTGCCAGCATCATCTGAGGGTAAGAATTTTGAATGGGGTGGGTGAGGTGGCCTGCCCAGTCCACGGACTGAAGTTGGCAGAAGTTAAAAAAATGTACACTAAGGCGGAAGGCCTTTTGTTTACGAAGTTGGAGTGGCAGCGAAGTTTGTGTGCTGCATGGCACGTATATTTATATTTACAGCAAACGCGAGAGCGAGATAGAGGGGCCTAGGGAGGTGCGAAATGGTGGCGTGACTTCTCACACCCGGCTTAGCGAGCCGGCTGGCTGGGTGCACCAACCCCCACCTCAACTAGACTGAGGTTGAGGGGTTTGGGTGCGGCTGCACTGTTGCTGGCCGGTCGAGTGTTGACTGTCCGCCACATAGCTTCCCCCAGCACTGAGCTAGGCCCCGGGTGCTCGGCGAGGCGGAGATGATGCTGAGGAGCGGGCGCTGAAGGCGGTGGGAGCGAGCGCTGAAGGCGGTGGGAGCGAGCGCTAAAGGCCGCTGCAGCGAGGGCCGAGGCCGCAAGAGCGGGCGCCGAGACAGCGAGAGCGGGCGCCGAGGCAGAAGGAGCGGGCGCCGAGACAGCGAGAGCGGGCGCCGAGACAGCGAGAGCGGGCGCCGAGACAGCGAGAGCGGGCGCCGAGACAGCGAGAGCGGGCGCCGAGACAGCGAGAGCGGGCGCCGAGACAGCGAGAGCGGGCGCCGAGACAGCGAGAGCGGGCGCCGAGACAGCGAGAGCGGGCGCCGAGACAGCGAGAGCGGGCGCCGAGGCAGAAGGAGCGGACGCCGAGACAGCGCCAAAAGCCTGCAGAGGCACCGAGCGGGCGCCGAAAACCAATCCACAGTCAGTTGCCGCCGAGATCCGGGTCGATGCCCCTGCCCACGGGCTGAGGACGTAAGGCTGACAACAGCGGTGGTAACCTCGAGTGTGCTGCAGCGTGTGGCGGTGGTTGGTCCTCCGCAGGAGCCGAAAGGCGAGACCCCAGGGGCTACCGGGCGGCGGGCTGGCTATGACTGTGCTGGCTGTCCTGCTGTGCTTCCACAGTCACAGACTATGGAAGCGACTGTGCCAGTGACTGTACATCAGGCCAGCTAGGCTAGGTGTCATTTCTATCGTTTCTTAAACCACGAAGAGACACTTAGGATCTCTACTTGAATTACTTCCCTAGCTTGCGAACAGAATCGGTTGCAGCTTGGTGCCAGCCTAGTAGTTGAGGCGTCGGACTCACGACTAGATAGATGGTCGGTGGTTTGATTCGACTGGAACAATTTGTGACCAATAGCAAGATACTTAACTATGCATCGCTTCAGTTCACCCAGCTATTTAATACGTGCCAATTTTAGATGGGGCAATTGAGGGTGAGTGTGGTGTCCCCCCAGTCCATGGACTGAACAGCCGTACGCAGCCTTCAGATTCGGCGCGCAATAGCTGCGTCTGTTCTATCGGCTGCACATCTGGCGCTATTGGGGCAGGTGTAAGTCATTATACTATTATTAAATAGCAAACACGATGCAATCAACTGGTAGTCAATGCTCCTACTATCTGCAATTTGCCTAATACTATGTTTTTTCTGCCACCCAAAGTTCTCAAATGCACTGGTTCACCGCCCAGCACTAGAATGAGCACTGAGGCGCTGACCAAAGCCTTCACAGGCAATCTCCGATAGCTATTTGCTGAGGCATTTTGGACTTTCTCGGAGGTTTTAGGAAGGGAGGTCGGCTTTCATTGGTCGAGCAGATCCTCGCCCCTCTCACCCCGACCACGCGGAATCCCCTATTTGTCTCGCCACGGCTCACACCGGCTGGTAGTCGAAGCGTCCGGGACCTGTGGACTGGCCAACTTCCCACCGCCTTGGGAATTATTGCTTGGGAAAATTTCTCATCTGCGCCGCAATGTCCAGCTGGTAAGGCTTAATTTGGTTTTGGTTTTTAGTTTGCATCTGTTGCATTGCTGTATCATTTAGAGATATGGCGTAGTTGAAATCTTTCATGAGTTTAGCTTTTTTCCTGTTATAAAGTGAAAATGATTTAGAATAATAATGATAATAATATAATGATAATCATATTAATAATAATATAATAATAATATATATAATAATAACCTTTCATGAGTTTAGCTTTTTTCCTGTTATAAAGTGAAAATGATTTAGAATAATAATGATAATAATATAATGATAATCATATTAATAATAATAAATGCAGGAGGACTGCGGGCAATGGCACATCATTTTGGTGACACTAGACCCGCAGCCAGCGAGGAGGCAATTCTGCCCATTTCGCTGACTCCTGAGCACACACGCACGCAGATACTGTACGCAGGCATACGCTCACACACGTGTGTACATCCGCCCTGACTTTCTCATCGTCAGGCAGTGTACACTTCACTGTGCCCAGGAGGTTGGCCCTCAAGGGCGTAAATTACACGACAAGCCCCAAAGCCTTCTCTCCGCGGCTGCGCCCCAAAAAATGTGGCCTCGCCGTGGAATCGAACTTAGGGACCGTGGTGCGAGAGGCAAACGCGATAACCGCTCTGCCACCGACCCCCTGAAAATGATTTTTTTCTTAAAAGTTTCCAATTTCAAACTACGAGAAATGGAAAATTCTGTGTGACAAGAGAAATCATGAACACTGCTTGCGTGAGAACGGATGTGCGTGTTTCTTAGAATAGCCATCCACAGCCTCCCCATTGTCCTTCCATCGCGATCGATTTCATTTTCTGTCATATGATTATAAAATGCTTCTTTGATTTTTGATAAATTTCTCTTGCCGAACAAGAACCACCCTAAGGACAATTTCTTAATTGTTTTTTAAATCGCTAAAATTTAAACTAATAAAACAAAGCCATATCGAGAATGAAAAAAACATTTAATAGACTTTAGGCTTTGAGAGTTGTCCTCAGTCCTTTTGTCATAAAGGTACTTTTGTCAGCGAATCTGCCGTTTGTCGCTTGTTTGAAAAGCAATCCTGACCAAACCTGCCGATAAATTGGATCCATGACTTTCTTATTCAGCTGATAAGCAATCACGCCTGACTCCCTAATTCAACTGATAAGCAATCACACCTGACTCCATAATTCAACTGATAAGCCATCACACCTGACTCCCTAATTCAACTGATAAGCCATCACACCTGACTCCCAAATAATTCAACTGATAAGCCATCACACCTGACTCCCTAATTCAACTTATAAGCCATCACACCTGACTCCCTAATTCAACTGATAAGCCATCACAAAAAAGAGGATTAAAAAGGTTGATATTGAGGCATGAGTTTCTAGAGTTAAGTTCAGGTTCAGATTCGCACACGCACCAGTTGGATAACTCCATTCGTAGAAAAAAAGTGCATAACAGTCACCCATTGTTTATTTTTCGCAAACACAATGCCCAGAGAACTGTGTAAGACCTGCCTAATTTTTTGTCGGTGACAATTTAGAAAGTACACTTTTCAAAAGCAAAAAACTGTTAACACGAGATCCAGGTTGACATACTGTTTGCTTGTAACCACAGAATTTTGTTTGACTATGAAAACAATGGTCGATCGGTAGCCATGACAGAATTCAACAATAGAATGGCACTGAAAAAAACATGCTTGATCTAAACAATTAAATATTGCACTGGCAGAAACCTCAATAGCAAGTTGCAACTAAGTGTGTGTTAAACTGATCAGAAACTGTTTATTTTGCCCTTATCCACAATATATTTCATCTTTCGCTGCCTCGCCTTCAACAGCCTCGCCTTTAATAGCCTCGCCTTCAATAGCCTCGCCTTCAACAGCCTCGCCTTCAATAGCCTCGCCTTCAACAGCCTCGCCTTCAATAGCCTCGCCTTCAATAGCCTCGCCTTCAATAGCCTCGCCTTCAACAGCCTCACCTTCAACAGCCTCGCCTTCAACAGCCTCGCCTTCAATAGCCTTGACTTCAATACCAGTACCCTAATCTTCATTTTGGCTTCGCTATGAGAAAATTACTTACTTAATAACTTATTCATTATTTACGGCTAGACGTTATTTACGGCTAGATGCAGTATCAGTAAAAATAGCCTAATAATGCTGCTCCAACGCACTCTAAATAGGCGCAGAGTCAGCGAATTAGCTGGTGATGTGATATCCAGGTGACAAGAATTCAGCCCCGGCTAGCATAATTAGACGCTGCTAGACAAATAGTTATTTATGGAAGGGCCCCTAAAGATGCTTTGTGGTCAGGCCAGCAATTCCATGACCAATTAGAATTAAATATACGAACTAGCTCGTACTACAGACAAAATTGCCGACTTCCCTTCAGATCGTATGAACAGAGCGCCCCACCTGGCTCAGAGTCAAAATTATCCCTTTGCAGATGACAAGAATGGCTTTCAAAAGGGACTAACTTTAATAAGAAGGGGCTGGTTTGTAGGAACAGACATAGAGGCATTATGTAGGAAGATTAGAGGAGTGGAGGGGACGAGAAAGGATGAGATTTGAGAAAGGATGAGAGGTGATGAGAGGGGATGAGAGGGGATGAGAGGGGATGAGATGGGATGAGATGGGATGAGAGGGTATGAGAGGGGATGAGATGGGATGAGATGGGATGAGATTTGAGAAAGGATGAGAGGTGATGAGAGGGGATGAGAGGGGATGAGAGGGGATGAGATGGGATGAGATGGGATGAGAGGGTATGAGAGGGGATGAGAGGGGATGAGAGAGGATGAGAGGGGATGAGAGGGGATGAGATGGGATGAGATGGGATGAGAGGGGATGAGATGGGATGAGATGGGATGAGAGGGTATGAGAGGGGATGAGAGGGGATGAGAGAGGATGAGAGGGGATGAGAGGGGATGAGATGGGATGAGATGGGATGAGAGGGTATGAGAGGGGATGAGAGGGGATGAGAGAGGATGAGAGGGGATGAGAGGGGATGAGGGGGATGAGAAGGGATGAGAGATTATCAGAGGGGATGAGAGGGGATGAGAGGGGATGAGAGGGGATGAGAGGGCATGAGAGATTATCGGAGGGGATGAGAGGGGATAAGAGGGGATGAGAGGGCATGAGGGGGGATGAGAGAGTATGAGAGGGGATGAGAGAGGATGAGAGGGGATGAGAGGGGATGAGAGAGGATGAGAGGGGCTGAGAGGGTATGAGAGGGGATGAGAGATGAGAGAGGATAGGAGCCTATGAGAAATTATAAGAGGGGATGAGATTGGATGGAAGAGGATTAAAAAAGTTAATATTGAGTTTCTAGAGTAAAGATAAGAGTGAAGTGGATAGTTGGACTCTACAGTTGAAACTAAACTCAAGCCAAGCCTGACAGTAGTGTCTGATCAGAGTACTTCAGTTTCTGACAGAGGGTGCCAATTTCTCACGCTCGGAGTGCCTTTTTAGTCGAATAATAATTTTCCTAATATTATTGCATACCAGTATGTTTGGCTAACAGCGGTGACTGACAGTTAAGTGTTACTGTCATGACTATACTCGTGTACTCTCCTCCTATTTTGACATTTTGCAACGCCTCGGCACAATGGGAAAAGTCAAGAATTAGAGAAAGAAATATTTTTTTAGCCTTTAAGATTTGGAACAGCCGTTTCTATAAATAATAAATGGAAAATGTTTCAATGCATTGTTTCCGGGTATATAGCATGAGTAACTATAGATTCGATTGCAAGCTAAAGCGACTCGTCATATTATTAGTAAAGTAGAATGCCTGCATTAAAACAATATTTGGTCATGAATGTGGAACGGGACGAGCTCAGAGATAAATAGGGGAATTAATAAGAGCTCCGTTCAAAAGAGAACGAATTTTGGGATAAAAAAGGAAATGATCCTTCAGAGTAGTTATTGGACATGATGCACTATTTTGTTAATTTTTGGACCGAGTACTTTTAGGCCCGTCAGCTGGTACTTAACAAGGCGCATCTTCAACGACAATCTAGCGGACTGGACTGGACAAACCTCTCACATGCTATCTGAATCTTTTAATACGACTCGTAAAACTAATCTACTAGATCTACTAGACCTCAGAATCATGTTATAATTATCATATTTCAGTTCTCATGTCGTCATTCTCATTTCTAATGTCAGATTTCAGATTTCAGATTTCAGATTTCAGATTTCAGATTTCAGGTGTTTCAGATTTCAGATTTCAGATTTCAGATTTTAGATTTCAGATTTCAGATTTCAGATCTCAGATTTCAGATTTTAGATTTCAGATTTCAGATTTCAGATTTCAGATTTCAGATTTTAGATTTCAGATTTCAGATTTCAGATTTTAGATTTCAGATTTCAGATTTCAGATTTTAGATTTCAGATTTCAGATTTCAGATCTCAGATTTCAGATTTCAGATTTCAGATTTTAGATTTCAGATTTCAGATTTCAGATTTCAGATTTCAGATTTCAGATTTCAGATTTCAGATTTCAGATCTCAGATTTCAGATTTCAGATTTTAGATTTTAGATTTCAGATTTCAGATTTCAGATTTCAGATTTCAGATTTCAGATTTCAGATTTCAGATTTTAGATTTCAGATTTCAGATTTCAGATTTCAGATTTTTTAATTTCTCGTTTGTTGTTTGTCATTTGTCATTTCTCGTTTCTCATTCTCACGTCACGCCACAATGTTCTCCGATTCCTATCAGGAGCACTTTCAGCCTGCCAACGCCGTCGAATGCAACCATACCGCCGAGCATTCTGCAACCCGCTGCCACACCGGGAAGGCGAGTCCGCGCAATCTCAGCCGAGGACGCGGCCTCCCTAGTTGTGCTGTGCCTCACAATGGTGCTGGCCATTGCTGGCAATATTAGATTGATTGTTTACATCAGACAGACCTGGCGACTGGTTGGCCGGATGATGCGCATCAATTTCTTCCTCATCAACCTGGCAGTTGGCGACATCTGCGTCGGCGCCGTGGTCTGTTCCGGTGAGCTGCTGTTCATCGCCTTCGGCCAATGGGAGCTCGGACCCGTGATGTGCAAGCTGGTGGTCTACGTACAGTTTGTCTGCCTCGCCTCCACCGCCTTCCTGCTGCTGGCCATGACGGTTGACCGCTATGAGGTTCGTTCACACCCGATTGTGATCAAACTATTTATGTCATTGAGCAATGTTACATTTGTAGTTGAGGCGGAAATCTTTTAATGTGTAGCAGTCCCACCCCAGTCCAACAGCAGTAAGCTGCCTTGTGATGCTCTGTGTGATGGCTCTGGCTTTGCCACTGCACTGTACTGTTCATCTAGCTACATTTAGCTTCGACTTCAATAGCCTCGCCTTCAACAGCCTCGCCTTCAATAGCCTCGCCTTCAACAGCCTCGCCTGCAATAGCCTCGCCTTCAACAGCCTCGCCTTCAACAGCCTCGCCTTCAACAGCCTCGCCTTCAACAGCCTCGCCTTCAACAGCCTCGCCTTCAATAGCCTCGCCTTCAACAGCCTCGACTTCAATAGCCTCACCTTCAATAGCCTCGCCTTTAACAGCCTCGCCTTCAACAGCCTCGCCTGCAATAGCCTCGACTTTAATAGCCTCGCCTGCAATAGCCTCGCCTTCAATAGCCTCGCCTTCAATGGCCTCGCTTTAAACAACCTCTCCTTCTATAACCTCACTTTCAACAGCCTCGCCTTCAATAAACTTGCCTTCAACAGCCTCGCCTTTAATAGCCTCGCCTGCAATAGCCTCGCCTTCAACAGCATCGCCTTTAATAACCTCGCCTTCAACAGCCTCGCCTTGAATAGCCTCGCCTGCAATAGCCTCGCCTTCAACAGCCTCGACTTCAATAGCCTCACCTTCAATAGCCTCGCCTTCAACAGCCTCGACTTCAATAGCCTCACCTTCAACAGCCTCACCTTCAATAGCCTCGCCTTCAACAGCCTCGCCTTCAATAGCCTGGCCTTCAACAGCCTCGCCTTCCAAAGCCTCGCCTGCAATAGCCTCGCCTGCAATAGCCTCTACTTCAATAGCCTGGCCTTCAACAGCCTCGCCTTCCAAAGCCTCGCCTGCAATAGCCTCGCCTTCAATAGCCTCGCCTTCAACAGCCTCGACTTCAATAGCCTCGCCTTCAATAGCCTCGCCTTCAACAGCCTCGCCTTCAATAGCCTCGCCTTCAACAGCCCGACTTCAATAGCCTCACCTTCAATAGCCTCGCCTTCAACAGCCTCGCCTTCAATAGCCTCGCCTTCAACAGCCTCGACTTCAATAGCCTCACCTTCAACAGCCTCGACTTCAATAGCCTCAACTTCAACAGCCTCACCTTCAATAGCCTCGCCTTCAACAGCCTCGCCTTTAATAGCCTCGCCTGCAATAGCCTCGCCTTCAACAGCCTCGACTTCAATAGCCTCACCTTCAAAAGCCTCGACTTCAATAGCCTCGCCTTCAACAGCCTCGACTTCAATAGCCTCGCCTTCAATAGCCTCGCCTTCAACAGCCCGACTTCAATAGCCTCACCTTCAATAGCCTCGCCTTCAACAGCCTCGCCTTCAATAGCCTCGCCTTCAACAGCCTCGACTTCAATAGCCTCACCTTCAATAGCCTCGCCTTCAACAGCCTCGCCTTCAATAGCCTCGCCTTCAACAGCCCGACTTCAATAGCCTCACCTTCAATAGCCTCGCCTTCAACAGCCTCGCCTTCAATAGCCTCGCCTTCAACAGCCTCGACTTCAATAGCCTCACCTTCAATAGCCTCGCCTTCAACAGCCTCGCCTTCAATAGCCTCGCCTTCAACAGCCTCGCCTTCAACAGCCTCGACTTCAATAGCCTCACCTTCAATAGCCTCGCCTTTAACAGCCTCGCCTTTAACAGCCTCGCCTGCAATAGCCTCGACTTTAATAGCCTCGCCTGCAATAGCCTCGACTTTAATAGCCTCGCCTGCAATAGCCTCGACTTTAGCAGCCTCGCTTTCAATAGCCTCGCCTTTAATAGCTTTGACTTTCGCACACAGCTTAATTCCTTTGCCTAGATCAGCAGGCACGAAAAACATTTTTTCATAAAATAAAAACATTTACTTCCTCTCATTCTGAATTTGAAAGACATCATAGAAGTCCCAAAAGCGCCTGCTTTCAAAATCCCATCCTGTCCATCCTTGAACTCAGTTGATCAGTTGCTCTCAGTTGACCCCGGCTTGGGAAATAAATTTGTTGTCGTCAAGCAAGTAGAGCGGAGGCCCCTTAGTGTTTGCAGGCTTTAATATTGTTAAATTTGTATTCCATTGAGATTTGCCTGCATGTTACATTGACCCGTGTGAATTTACATTTCTAATCTAAAAGTAAAAAACTATAGTTAACTTGTTTTACAGTTAACCCATCCTGCCCATCTGCCCTATCTGTCTATGCGTCTGTGTGTGTTTCTAAGCAATTACGAGTGCAATAATAGTTGCATGGATGCTGTGGGCAGTGGCACATTATTTGGCGACATTCGATCCGCGGCTTGCGAGAAGGCAATTCTGCCCATCCCGGAACACGGAAACGTGTTCTTGCACACGCTCTCACAGGTGTGTACGTCTGCCCTGAGTTGCACGGCAAGCCCCCAAGCCTTCTATCCGCGTCTGTCTGTCTGGCTGTCTGTCTGTCTGTCTGTCTGTCTGTCTGTCTGTCTGTCTGTCTGTCTGTCTGTCTGTCTGTCTGTCTGTCTGTCTATCTGTCTGTCTGTCTGTCTGTCTGTCTGTCTGTCTGTCTGTCTGTCTGTCTGTCTGTCTGTCTGTCTGTCTGTCTGTCTGTCTGTCTGGCTGTCTGTCTGTCTGGCTGTCTGTCTGTCTGTCTGTCTGGCTGTCTGTCTGTCTGGCTGTCTGTCTGTCTGGCTGTCTGTCTGTCTGTCTGTCTGGCTGTCTGTCTGTCTGTCTGTCTGTCTGTCTGTCTGTCTGTCTGTCTGTCTGTCTGTCTATCTGTCTGTCTGTCTGTCTGTCTGTCTGTCTGTCTGTCTGTCTGTCTGTCTGCTTATCATCAATGCCGCTAGGCAGCTCATGTCCTAAAGGTTCATGCCTAGGGAACATTTGTGATGCTTATTCAAGTGTGAAGAGACCGGATAAGTCCAATGCCAAGTATTTAATAGTTTGCCCAAGAAGAAGCCTAAAAAACTGAGTTTGTAGGCAATCCTCCCCATGGGACATGGGATTATTGGGTCTCCAGATACCAAATCCCTAGCCCCCAGCTAGGGGCAATACGGAATTCCCTAAATCTATTCCCATTTAGACGTTTTTTATCCCAGTGCTCGACTGAGTATGCAATAGCTTAGGTATCCAAGTGTCCCCTTAAGCATACTTACTAATATCAAGTAATCCGACTTAAGCATCAATATTGAAATTCGATGTCAACCCCAGATCATAATCATTCTAATGCTGTACCATCGGCTAACCCAGCCAGTACAAGTAACTGTCATACGTTGACAGTTCTTGTTGAATTATTAATCAGTCATTCATTGGTCATTCTTTGCTAATCCGATGTTGAATTCCTTATACTATCACTGTACAGTGCATTAAGCATCGATGTCATGGTTGCCCAGGGATCTAAGCGGTAATCTTGACCACATAAATCTTTCCTTCAATCTTTTTTCTGATCGGCCCCCCCGTCAATGTCGATATGTCGTGGCGCAGGCCTTTGATGCGATTTCTTTGACGCTAAATAAAGGAGAAAAAAGCTTTCTTGTCAAGTAAATGCGTACACCACACGCCACAAGCTACAGTTCACAATGTCGGTAATCCGAACCTACGTTGGAGCAGGCTAGATGCGGCTGACACTGACAATTCTAATTAGCTTTGGTGAAGCAAGAAATTGCCTAGCTAGGGATTGACACCTTCGAGCGTAAAGTGCATCCTGCTGTTTTGATACCAAATATAATCTTTGATTATAGATTCCCTAATGCACCCAATCTGCACCCAATCACGCTTTGAAAATCTTTCAACTATGAAGGATTTTCCAGGATCCTTCAATAAGCAAGCAATAAAGTTTGCTTCTGGGACTGGGATTGTTGAAAGGCTTGCAGGTTAACTATAGCATTAGGGAAATACAGTATCTTACTCAAGTTGTTTCCAAATGGCTGAGATTCGAACTCTCGACATATTGGTAAAAATTTCGAAGGTTTAAGCACCGGGTTACAAGCTCCCCTGTTTCTGGGTTTTTGCCATATTATTATGTTACACTTAAAAAATTACGATGCTAACCCTACCCCTACCCCTAACCCTAATATAATGAAATATAATATTAGCTGGCGGGCTGTGGGCAATGGCACACCATTTGGTGACAGCAGATCCTCAGCCTGCGAGGAGGCAATCTTGCCGACTCCTGAGCACACACGCACACAGATACTGTACGCTGGCACACACTCATAGGGCATTCTAAATCTACCCTGACTGTCTCATCGTCGGGCAGTGTACATTTTCACTGTGCCTTGAGGGTTGGCCCTTGAAGGAAGGGCGTGACGACAAGCCTCAACCTTCTCTTTGCTGCTAAGCTCCAAATCAATGTGGCATCGGTCGTGGAATCCAGCTCAGGGACCTTGTTGTGGGAGACAAACGCCTTAACTAACCCTAACCCTAACCCTAACCCTAACCCTAACCCTCGTAGGTGATCGTTCAGCCTCTTCGCGCGTTCCGTCGCGACTCGCGCGTCGCTCGCCGGATCCTGGCATGCTGGCTATGCGCCCTGGTGTTCGCCACGCCCCAGCTACTGATATTCAAGCAGACCACGGTGCTGGAGGTCAGCCCGACTGGCAACTACACGGTGACGCAGTGCGAGAGCGAGGGCTACACGGAGCCGTGGCAGCGGAAGGTCTACCTGCTGTATGTTCTGCTAGTGGTTGTTGTGCTTCCCACAGTGGCCATGGTCTACTGCTACGGACGCATTGTCCACGCAATCTGGCGGCGGACTCGAGCCCTGCCCGTGCAGTCAACGGAAATCGTGACATCCGACAGTCCCAGTCGGCTGCAGCAGAATCGCCAGTCCATCCTGATGGAGCCGAAGAATGCGTCCAACAGACGTCAGCAGGCGAGGCGAGGCTTCAATAGAGCCAACGGAGCCGGCGGAGCCAACGGCAATGGCACTGCCGGCTTCTGTATTGATCGCCCCGGCGACGTCGGTGGCGGCAGCAGCAGCGGCGGCAGCGGAGGCGGCAGTGAACGCGCCTGCCATTGCGATCATCGGCGCCAGATGTCGCAAGTGTCGCAGGCCCAGGCATCGCAGCATCAGCTGCATCATCGCCAACTGCTTCAGCAGCAGCAGCAGCAGCAGCAGCAGCAGCAGCAGCAGCAGTCGAACGCTTGGGGAGGCAGCCGTCTGCTTTCCCGCGCCAAGATCAAGGCGGTGTTCATGAGCCTCTGCGTTGTCATCGCCTTTCTGCTGTGCTGGCTGCCCTACTTTCTCGCCCTGATGCTTCGCGTCTACTCAGACGGCCGACTGCTTCGCCACTCGCTCTACGTGACGGTGTCCGAGAAGCTGGTCCTGCTGCACAGCGTGTTGAACCCGATCCTGTACTTCATGTTCGCCACCAGGTCGACGCTGGTAGCCAGAATGTGCGCCTCCTGCGTGCGCTGCTGCAAGTGCTGCTGCGGCCTCAGCAACGAAGCCAGCATCTACGCGCCAAGCGGAGGCGACGCCGCTGCCGGTCGACACGCTGCGCAGCCGCGCCAGCTGCTGCTACAGAGTCGACGTCAGCGGCCGCCGCAGCCGCCGGCATTCTTTGGCGACAGTTCGGCCTCGTACGACATGCTGAACAATCGTCTGCTGAATATCCCGCAGGCCCGCCTGCATCAGTATAACCAGAGGTGCGCCTGCCCCAAGCCGCAGCACACGGTGCAGTTTGATGTGGCTACCTGAACTAGCTTCACTGGAACTGTACTGTAAAGTACTGTCTACTGTCTACAGTCTACTGTCTACCGTATCTAATGGGCTGTTCTAGATAAGACGAAATTTCGCGATCTTAAATGCCATGAAAATTTGCTTGCAATTCACCTGCCTACAATGCACACCTTTTAATTAGCTTTCGAGATGGAAATTATGGATTTAAGCCGCTCATTCATCTAACTATTTATTCTCGAAAATGATAGATGTGGCATTCTATACAACTTCGTGCAGAAAATATATTAGAAATGTATGCCTCTAGTTAAGCAGATTTAAAATCCGATACTAAACATTTTTAGGGTTAACGAAACTCGAAGCTTTCATGCATGCAAAATATTATAATATCGCATTGTGGCTGTTTAAATAATTAATTTTAACGACGCTTTCTGCTGTAAAATTTAGAGTTGCAATATTAAGGTTTTCAAAATTTCAGTGTCGCATTCGTTAATTCGAACAAGAATGTGTGAGGCATAAAGTTGTTTTGTACCAGTATCTGCTTCTGTTTTTGGCTCTCTGTCTTTTATCTCACTCTCTGTTTCTCTCTCTGTGTCTCTCCGTTTCTCTCTCTGTCTCTCCGTTTCTCTCTCTCTCTCTGTCTCTCCGTTTCTCTCTCTCTGTCTCTCCGTTTCTCTCTCTCTGTCTCTCCGTTTCTCTCTCTCTGTCTCTCCGTTTCTCTCTCTCTGTCTCTCCGTTTCTCTCTCTCTATCTCTTCGTTTCTCTCTCTGTCTCTCTGTTTCTCTCTCTCTCTCTGTCTCTCCGTTTCTCTCTCTGTCTCTCCGTTTCTGTCTCTCTGTCTCTCTGTTTCTCTCTCTGTCTCTCCGTTTCTCTCTCTCTCTCTGTCTCTCCGTTTCTCTCTCTCTCTCTGTCTCTCCGTTTCTCTCTCTGTCTCTCCGTTTCTGTCTCTCTGTCTCTCCGTTTCTCTCTCTCTCTCTGTCTCTCCGTTTCTCTCTCTGTCTCTCCGTTTCTGTCTCTCTGTCTCTCCGTTTCTCTCTCTCTCTCTGTCTCTCCGTTTCTCTCTCTGTCTCTCCGTTTCTCTCTCTCTGTCTCTCCGTTTCTCTCTCTCTCTGTCTCTCCGTTTCTCTCTCTCTATCTCTTCGTTTCTCTCTCTGTCTCTCTGTTTCTCTCTCTCTCTCTGTCTCTCCGTTTCTCTCTCCGTCTCTCTGTTTAACTGTTTAATGTAGAACTGAGGGCACTGTGAGTTTATATTGTGGTTAGTTTTTTGTTCCAATCACAAAAATCGGGGTTGTGAACATTTGTGGAAACTCATTTCTTTCGCTTTATTTTTATTTATTAAAAATCCTTTAAAAGCCTTTTGTTTGCTTGTTAAACCCAGACAGAAAACTCCCACCATTTTGAGCTTTAAGAGGAGATGTTTTCGTAGCAGCAACAATGGGAAAACATTTCTATGATGGAAACGGAAAATAATCTAGTGAGAAGCAATCAATGCACCAAACAATCGAGTGCTTTCATTTAAATTTTCAAATTTCCCTAGTGATGCAACAGCATTGGCGACACATTTTTTATGCTAACGAAAAACATTTTTTGGTCAAACGGCATGTTTAGCCAGACTGAAGCACCTGTCAATCAATATTTTGTAAACACTTTAGGGCTCAGTGCGAGAGACGACTGACAAGAGTTTCTGTGAAATTTGTGAAAACTGCATCCTGTGTCTTTTTATTATTTTATAGACACGTACACACGTGTGTACTATTTCCAGTCGTCAGGCTGGTGTACACTCTCACTGAGCTTTATTGGCAGAGCGGTTAACGCGTTTGCCTCTCGCACCAAGGTCCCTGAGCTCGATTCCGCGGCGAGGCCACATTCATTTGGAACGCAACCGCAGAGAGAGAAGGCTTTGAGGGCGTTTCGTTCAATTTACGCCCTTTAAGGCCAATCTCCAAGGCACAGTGAGAGTGTAATCTACAGACGATGAGAAAGTCGAGGCAGATGTACACACCTGTGTGAGTGTGTGCTCAGGAGTCAGCGAAATGGGCAGGATTGCCTCCTCTCTAGCTGCGGTTCTACTGCCGCCAAATGAACTAATTTGAAGGAATGAGCGCAAGGAAATAAAGGGCATTTCTTTTCCTCAGTCGACAGAACAAGGACACATTTTAGTGTCCATTTAAATATCACGGCATCTAAAAATATCGGCGCGGAACATAATGGATTTTGCGATTTGTTCATCTCGCCAGGGCATTCCATTAGCTGCAGTATTATAGCTAGCAACTAAATTCGTCACTGGCTTCCCTTGAATCCTCTTCAATACATCCCTAATTGGTGCTTTTTTAGCTGGCTCTCAGTTTTAGGAAGCTCACAGGCTTCCAGATCAGGTTAAGAAATCTCTAGCCTTCAACAAGCCTTTTAAACCCCGAGGGCAGAGGATTAAAAATATGATCACTTCTCTGAAACGGAAAAATTCTTCAGCCTGCAAGAATTCGCCCTGTGTCTCGTGAAAGTCTCGCGTCTTTTCCACCCTACTGAAGCTGGAGTCTAGGTACTAAAGGAATATGCTAATTAGATGACGAGGCGTTTAAATCATGCATATTTACTCCTGCCGTTTACCCTACTGAAGCTGGAGTCCAGGTACTAAAGGAATATGCTAATTAGATGACGAGGCGTTTAAATCATGCATAGTTACTCCTGCCGTTTACCCTACTGAAGCTCTCCAGTTTGTGGCTCGCGCAACCCAATCAGAGGATATGCTCGTGCTAACGCCTGATTGGCTGGTGGTAATAGCCCGTCTATCTGGCTAACTGGTTGTGAGCTGGTTCATAACAAAAGGCTGTGTCTAAGTACTTTTACAGTAGAAAGTCCACTGCCGTATTTCAAATACTTTTCCAATTTTCAAATTTTCCGCTTCGATGAAACAACTTCTAGAGTCACAAAAACATCGGAAGAATCTTAGAACATCTCGCCGATGCTGACGTCGGACGTCTTCGGAAGTCAGTTCATCGTAAAGGGCGGAAAATTTTGATTTACCTGAGGGAATTTCACGAAAATCAATTATTTGGCTTGGGAGCTATTGTGAAGTAGGCAGTGTGTATTTAAAATACTCCAGGGGAAAAATATTAGTTTTTCTACTGTTAAAAGCAGATTCTAACAAGCAGGACTAACAAAAGCACGCAAAAGCCTGTAGGCATCGCTGCTCAGAGGTTTAAAAACATGAGCCAGTATCGTTTTTATCAGTCGTCGAAAAGCAACTTAATTCTTGGATTAAAAACTTTCAGTGTCAGGTTTTAGAGACTGAAGTTATAGGAAAAAGATTTGATGCAAGACTGCAGCGTTCCATCTCTGGGGTTTATTGCATTATTGCATTGCAATTGTGACACCTTCGGTTTTTTTAGCTGAGGTTTTTTCCGCATCTCCAGTACGTGCGCGCCTCAACACTGCAGTGCCTAATCTCTATACTCTATCGTCAGTTGGGTTGGGGGGAATCCTGTCTCCCGTCTCTTCAACACTTGACAGGTCTGCTTTCGATGAGGCCGTTTCGCTTCCTGTTAAATACAAAAAGAGAATTGCCACTCGATCAAGTCGGGGCCTTCCTCCCAGTCAAATGCCCGCAATACAATGGCAAGGGCTTCTAGCCCATTGATTCTCTATCTCCAGATTTAGCTCCTCATATAGTATTTCTCCATAGTACAAGGGAGCAAAATGCGCCATCTGTTCAAAAAGCAATGCCGCCAGTCAGTATTCAAAAACTGTACATTGTATTTCCAATGATCCGAGCACATCAAGAGGACTGTATCTCCCTTTCCTTACTTTGCTCTTCAACTCATCGCTCATCGGCTACAGCCCATAGCCTGGATGAATCCGACAATTGAATTGTCAAACGCAAATTTTAGCTTGGGGATGTGATTTTTTATTCTTTGCTAAACTATACATCCCAAGATGCTTTAGCTGCACCGTTTTTTAATTCTGAATGTGCTTTCTATTTGAATATTGATTGCACTATTTAGCTCGTACTACTTAGAGTAGCGCTACCTGATGCCTTTTTTAAATCAATTGTTTGCGTAAAGAATCAATTGAAGTTTTTTAGCATATTTACTGTACTTGAGATTCTGTAGTTAATTAGGTGCTTACTTAACTGCTTTAAACCGTCTTATTTAAAAAAAACTTATTTTAGAAGGGTCACAATGGTACACAATTATTTCGCTTTCAATTAAAATAAGACATTTTAGCTTTCCTTTTTTAAGAGACCAGCGTAGCGTTAATAACGAGAATGTTTATAAAATATTATGAGTGGGAAAAGGGCGGCCCACGGAAATGCCGTGGCGGAGCTAATTAACTGAGAGTTCTATGGTCAAGGAGCGTTTGCGAGTGGAGGCAGGAGACAACTATAGCCAGATAGCGAGAACAATGTTTTTGCTTCCAAAGGCTGTGTACCGCTGTCCAGTCCGTGGACTGGTGAACGCCGCAAACAAAAAGAAATTAACATCTTTAGAGGCTGGGAACTGAAGAAACGGGAATCGAGTGTCTTGACACAATTCTCTTGCGTTTTTCTTGGGTTTAGAATCGAACTCCTGACCAGTATATTAACTAGATTCCATAGAGACTGTTGTTAAGAATGTTGCACATGTATATTTGCTTAAATGTGGATAAAAAAAGAAAAATATTTCAGTGCCAATATCGCAGAATTCATTATCAGATAACTAGGATCTCAAAAACGACAAGAAAAAGCAAGGAGATTATCCGAATAAACCATAAATAAACAATTACATACGCAATTTACAGAAATCAATAGTAGCACAAATGTCTCAAGACTAGAGTGAAGGTACACTGCACCAGTAAAAGTTATAAAAGGGCGCAAAAAGCACTATTTCCGAACCACAGTTGAGATAAGCACGTGACTCAAAATTAATAATTACAAGCTAAAATTATGAGTATAGTGCTTGCAAGATACCACAAACTTTCACTGCCGCGACATTTAACTGATAAAAAATTATTTAAAATTTGAGATAGTTTTGAGTTACGGCGAGAAGTAAGCTAGACGATTCCATGACTTTAGAGTGCTGTACTGGAACACTCATTCCGGCAATCGCTGCTACTTCTGATTTTCGCGTTGGCTCATTGCCTCGTACTTCAGATGCATCCAGTGCTTGCGGATCCTGCTCCATCTAAATGGCATTGACGGGTCAGTGTATGCACCATCTACCCTAGAACAGGCATCACACTCTACCCTAGAACAGGCAACCCACTCTACCCTAGAACAGGCATCCCACTCTACCCTAGAACAGGCATCCCAGTCTACCCTAGAACAGGCATCCGACTCTACCCTAGAACAGGCATCCCACTCTACCCTAGAACAGGCATCCCACTCAACCCCAGAACAGGCATCCGACTCTACCCAAGAACAGGCATCCCATTCTACCCTAGAACAGGCATCCCAGTCTACCATAGAACAGACATCCCACTCTACCCTAGAACAGGCATCCCACTCTACCCTTGAACAGGCATCCCACTCTACCCTAGAACAGGCATCCCACTCTACCATAGAACAGACATCCCACTCTACCCTAGAACAGGCATCCCAGTCTACCATAGAACAGACATCCCACTCTACCCTAGAACAGGCATCCCACTCTACCCTAGAACAGGCATCCCACTCTACCCTAGAACAGGCATCCCACTCTACCCTAGAACAGGCATCCCACTCTACCCTAGAACAGGCATCCCAGTCTACCCTAGAACAGGCATCCGACTCTACCCTAGAACAGGCATCCGACTCTACCCAAGAACAGGCATCCCAGTCTACCCTAGAACAGGCATTCGACTCTACCCTAGAACAGGCATCCCATTCTACCCTAGAACAGGCATCCCAGTCTACCCTAGAACAGGCATCCCTCTCTACCATAGAACAGGCATCCCTCTCTACCATAGATCAGGCATCCCAGTCTACCCTGGATCGGCACGTCAAGGGTTTTGCCCTGAACTCACTTGACCGCCCCGTGCAGCGACCACTTGTTGACGTCCTCGGCCTTCGCCTCAGCGGCTGCCTTGGCGTCGGTGCCGTATCGCCAGTCCTCCGGCTTGACAAACAGCGCCGGCTCAAAGGCCAGCTCGGCCAGCGGTTCCACCAGAGCCCGCAGTCGCTCGAGCTCCTCGCGAGCCTGCCGCACATCGGCGCCGCGCTGCTGCTGCTCAGCCTGCAGCTTCGAGTTGAGCACTGACTTCACCGTCTGGGATATCTCAGCTAAGCGGCGTATCGAGGCTTGGCACTGCGCAGAAAGTTTTGTTGGAGATTGTCAACTATCATGTCTCATGATTATAATCTCTCTCTGTCTCATGATTATAATCTCTCTCTGTCTCATGATTATAATCTCTCTGTCTCATGATTATAATCTCTCTGTCTCATGATTATAATCTCTCTCTGTCTCATGATTATAATCTCTCTGTCTCATGATTATAATCTCTATGTCTCATGATTATAATCTCTCTGTCTCATGATTATAATCTCTCTCTGTCTCATGATTATAATCTCTCTGTCTCATGATTATAATCTCTCTGTCTCATGATTATAATCTCTCTCTGTCTCATGATTATAATCTCTCTCTGTCTCATGATTATAATCTCTCTGTCTCATGATTATAATCTCTCTCTGTCTCATGATTATAATCTCTCTCTGTCTCATGATTATAATCTCTCTGTCTCATGATTATAATCTCTCTGTCTCATGATTATAATCTCTCTGTCTCATGATTATAATCTCTCTCTGTCTCATGATTATAATCTCTCTGTCTCATGATTATAATCTCTCTGTCTCATGATTATAATCTCTCTCTGTCTCATGATTATAATCTCTCTCTGTCTCATGATTATAATCTCTCTGTCTCATGATTATAATCTCTCTCTGTCTCATGATTATAATCTCTCTCTGTCTCATGATTATAATCTCTCTGTCTCATGATTATAATCTCTCTCTGTCTCATGATTATAATCTCTCTCTGTCTCATGATTATAATCTCTCTCTGTCTCATGATTATAATCTCTCTCTGTCTCATGATTATAATCTCTCTCTGTCTCATGATTATAATCTCTCTCTGTCTCATGATTATAATCTCTCTGTCTCATGATATAATCTCTCTCTGTCTCATGATTATAATCTCTCTCTGTCTCATGATTATAATCTCTCTCTGTCTCATGATTATAATCTCTCTCTGTCTCATGATTATAATCTCTCTCTGTCTCATGATTATAATCTCTCTCTGTCTCATGATATAATCTCTCTCTGTCTCATGATTATAATCTCTCTGTCTCATGATATAATCTCTCTGTCTCATGATTATAATCTCTCTCTGTCTCATGATTATAATCTCTCTCTGTCTCATGATTATAATCTCTCTGTCTCATGATATAATCTCTCTCTGTCTCATGATTATAATCTCTCTCTGTCTCATGATATAATCTCTCTCTGTCTCATGATTATAATCTCTCTCTGTCTCATGATTATAATCTCTCTCTGTCTCATGATTATAATCTCTCTGTCTCATGATTATAATCTCTCTGTCTCATGATTATAATCTCTCTCTGTCTCATGATTATAATCTCTCTCTGTCTCATGATTATAATCTCTCTGTCTCATGATTATAATCTCTCTCTGTCTCATGATTATAATCTCTCTCTGTCTCATGATTATAATCTCTCTCTGTCTCATGATTATAATCTCTCTCTGTCTCATGATTATAATCTCTCTGTCTCATGATTATAATCTCTCTCTGTCTCATGATTATAATCTCTCTCTGTCTCATGATTATAATCTCTCTGTCTCATGATATAATCTCTCTCTGTCTCATGACTATAATCTCTCTCTGTCTCATGATTATAATCTCTCTCTGTCTCATGATTATAATCTCTCTCTGTCTCATGATTATAATCTCTCTCTGTCTCATGATTATAATCTCTCTCTGTCTCATGATATAATCTCTCTCTGTCTCATGATTATAATCTCTCTCTGTCTCATGATTATAATCTCTCTCTGTCTCATGATTATAATCTCTCTGTCTCATGATTATAATCTCTCTCTGTCTCATGATTATAATCTCTCTCTGTCTCATGATTATAATCTCTATGTCTCATGATTATAATCTCTCTGTCTCATGATTATAATCTCTCTCTGTCTCATGATTATAATCTCTCTCTGTCTCATGATTATAATTTCTATGTCTCATGATTATAATCTCTCTGTCTCATGATTATAATCTCTCTCTGTCTCATGATTATAATCTCTCTGTCTCATGATTATAATCTCTCTCTGTCTCATGATTATAATCTCTCTCTGTCTCATGATTATAATCTCTCTCTGTCTCATGATTATAATCTCTCTCTGTCTCATGATTATAATCTCTCTGTCTCATGATTATAATCTCTCTCTGTCTCATGATTATAATCTCTCTCTGTCTCATGATTATAATCTCTCTGTCTCATGATATAATCTCTCTCTGTCTCATGATTATAATCTCTCTCTGTCTCATGATTATAATCTCTCTCTGTCTCATGATTATAATCTCTCTCTGTCTCATGATTATAATCTCTCTCTGTCTCATGATTATAATCTCTCTCTGTCTCATGATATAATCTCTCTCTGTCTCATGATTATAATCTCTCTCTGTCTCATGATTATAATCTCTCTCTGTCTCATGATTATAATCTCTCTGTCTCATGATTATAATCTCTCTCTGTCTCATGATTATAATCTCTCTCTGTCTCATGATTATAATCTCTATGTCTCATGATTATAATCTCTCTGTCTCATGATTATAATCTCTCTCTGTCTCATGATTATAATCTCTCTCTGTCTCATGATTATAATCTCTATGTCTCATGATTATAATCTCTCTGTCTCATGATTATAATCTCTCTCTGTCTCATGATTATAATCTCTCTGTCTCATGATTATAATCTCTCTCTGTCTCATGATTATAATCTCTCTCTGTCTCATGATTATAATCTCTCTCTGTCTCATGATTATAATCTCTATGTCTCATGATTATAATCTCTCTGTCTCATGATTATAATCTCTCTCTGTCTCATGATTATAATCTCTCTCTGTCTCATGATTATAATCTCTCTGTCTCATGATTATAATCTCTCTCTGTCTCATGATTATAATCTCTCTCTGTCTCATGATTATAATCTCTCTGTCTCATGATTATAATCTCTCTCTGTCTCATGATTATAATCTCTCTCTGTCTCATGATTATAATCTCTCTGTCTCATGATTATAATCTCTCTCTGTCTCATGATTATAATCTCTCTCTGTCTCATGATTATAATCTCTCTGTCTCATGATTATAATCTCTCTCTGTCTCATGATTATAATCTCTCTCTGTCTCATGATTATAATCTCTCTCTGTCTCATGATTATAATCTCTATGTCTCATGATTATAATCTCTCTGTCTCATGATTATAATCTCTCTCTGTCTCATGATTATAATCTCTCTCTGTCTCATGATTATAATCTCTATGTCTCATGATTATAATCTCTCTGTCTCATGATTATAATCTCTCTCTGTCTCATGATTATAATCTCTCTCTGTCTCATGATTATAATCTCTCTGTCTCATGATTATAATCTCTCTGTCTCATGATTATAATCTCTCTCTGTCTCATGATTATAATCTCTCTCTGTCTCATGATTATAATCTCTCTGTCTCATGATTATAATCTCTCTCTGTCTCATGATTATAATCTCTATGTCTCATGATTATAATCTCTCTGTCTCATGATTATAATCTCTCTCTGTCTCATGATTATAATCTCTCTCTGTCTCATGATTATAATCTCTCTGTCTCATGATTATAATCTCTCTCTGTCTCATGATTATAATCTCTCTCTGTCTCATGATTATAATCTCTCTCTGTCTCATGATTATAATCTCTCTCTGTCTCATGATTATAATCTCTCTCTGTCTCATGATTATAATCTCTCTGTCTCATGATTATAATCTCTCTCTGTCTCATGATTATAATCTCTCTCTGTCTCATGATTATAATCTCTCTGTCTCATGATTATAATCTCTCTGTCTCATGATTATAATCTCTCTCTGTCTCATGATTATAATCTCTCTCTGTCTCATGATTATAATCTCTCTGTCTCATGATTATAATCTCTCTCTGTCTCATGATTATAATATCTCTCTGTCTCATGATTATAATCTCTCTGTCTCATGATTATAATCTCTCTCTGTCTCATGATTATAATCTCTCTCTGTCTCATGATTATAATCTCTATGTCTCATGATTATAATCTCTATGTCTCATGATTATAATCTCTCTCTGTCTCATGATTATAATCTCTCTCTGTCTCATGATTATAATCTCTCTGTCTCATGATTATAATCTCTCTCTGTCTCATGATTATAATCTCTCTCTGTCTCATGATTATAATCTCTCTGTCTCATGATTATAATCTCTCTCTGTCTCATGATTATAATCTCTCTCTGTCTCATGATTATAATCTCTCTGTCTCATGATTATAATCTCTCTCTGTCTCATGATTATAATCTCTCTCTGTCTCATGATTATAATCTCTCTGTCTCATGATTATAATCTCTCTGTCTCATGATTATAATCTCTCTCTGTCTCATGATTATAATCTCTCTCTGTCTCATGATTATAATCTCTCTGTCTCATGATTATAATCTCTCTCTGTCTCATGATTATAATCTCTCTCTGTCTCATGATTATAATCTCTCTGTCTCATGATTATAATCTCTCTCTGTCTCATGATTATAATCTCTCTCTGTCTCATGATTATAATCTCTCTCTGTCTCATGATTATAATCTCTCTGTCTCATGATTATAATCTCTCTGTCTCATGATTATAATCTCTCTCTGTCTCATGATTATAATCTCTCTCTGTCTCATGATTATAATCTCTCTGTCTCATGATTATAATCTCTCTCTGTCTCATGATTATAATCTCTCTCTGTCTCATGATTATAATCTCTCTGTCTCATGATTATAATCTCTCTGTCTCATGATTATAATCTCTCTGTCTCATGATTATAATCTCTCTCTGTCTCATGATTATAATCTCTATGTCTCATGATTATAATCTCTCTGTCTCATGATTATAATCTCTCTGTCTCATGATTATAATCTCTCTGTCTCATGATTATAATCTCTCTCTGTCTCATGATTATAATCTCTCTCTGTCTCATGATTATAATCTCTCTGTCTCATGATTATAATCTCTCTGTCTCATGATTATAATCTCTCTCTGTCTCATGATTATAATCTCTCTGTCTCATGATTATAATCTCTCTCTGTCTCATGATTATAATCTCTCTGTCTCATGATTATAATCTCTCTCTGTCTCATGATTATAATCTCTCTGTCTCATGATTATAATCTCTCTGTCTCATGATTATAATCTCTATGTCTCATGATTATAATCTCTATGTCTCATGATTATAATCTCTCTGTCTCATGATTATAATCTCTCTCTGTCTCATGATTATAATCTCTCTGTCTCATGATTATAATCTCTCTCTGTCTCATGATTATAATCTCTCTGTCTCATTATCATTTTCTCAACTCCTCTTTACTAAACTCCTCAAAGGCAATTGTCCAATTTCCTAAAAATAGCCACCAACCTCCTCCATTTCTCTCTTGCCGACCGTCTCCTCTTTGGGCAGTTTGTCCTGCAGCTCCCCCAGCTCCTGGCGCAGGCGATCTATGTCAGCCACTCGGCCGAACACCTCTGCGCCGATGCCTTGACGCCCGACTTCGGTAGCGTCGTCTAGACGACCAGATGTTGCCTTGGACTGCAGAAAAGAAAGAAAAATGAAATTCCTTTCTAACTGCGCAACTGAAAGTAGTAAAAATAAAATAGACTGCAGAAACCAGAGTAGCTCAGTTTAGGACCCTAAAAACTCTCACCTCCTCGTCCAGCGTCTTCTGCTCAAGCCGCAGCTCGGACAGCTGGGCGCTGGCCTGCGCCTGCCAGGCTGTGATTTCGTCCACGGTCTCACGCAGAGTCGCCGACATCGAGGTGGCAGCCTGTGGGTGCAAGGGCTGTTCTGAAGATGCCTGTTCTAGGGTGGACTGGGATGCCTGTTCTAGGGTAGAGTGGGATGCCTGTTCTAGGGTAGAGTGGGATGCCTGTTCTAGGGTAGAGTGGGATGCCTCTTCTAGGGTAGAGTGGGATGCCTGTTCTAGGGTAGAGTGGGATGCCTGTTCTAGGGTAGACTGGGATGCCTGTTCTAGGGTAGAGTGGGATGCCTGTTCTAGGGTAGACTGGGATGCCTGTTCTAGGGTCGAGTCGGATGTCTGTTCTAGGGTAGAGAGGGATGCCTGATCTATGGTAGAGAGGGATGCCTGATCTATGGTAGAGAGGGATGCCTGTTCTAGGGTAGACTGGGATGCCTGTTCTAGGGTAGAATGGGATGCCTGTTCTAGAGTAGAGTGGGATGCCTGTTCTAGGGTAGAGTGGGATGCCTGTTCTAGAGTAGAGTGGGATGCCTGTTCTAGGGTAGAGTGGGATGCCTGTTCTAGGGTAGAGTGGGATGCCTGTTCTAGGGTAGAGTGGGATGCCTGTTCTAGGGTTGACTGGGATGCCTGTTCTAGGGTTGAGTGGGATGCCTGAAAGATACCTGTTTTTCTTACTTTACTATGTACAAAACAAGTTTGATCACAAGTGTGACCTCGTTTTTTAAACTGATCTGATCAAAAGAAGAGCCGAGGAAGAGAAAAACAGTGCGAAAATGGACAGATGTCCAATAGGTTGTTTTCTAATTAAGTTCAGGTATAAGTAAGACTTTTTATGTTGCTCCACAATTATCCTTTTTTGTAAGTACAAAGATATATTTCTCTCAGATCTTTTTAAAACTCATAATAGGATCCCAATCTGGGACAAAAAATTTGCAGATTGAAAATGAAGGCTGAAATTAGGGAGAAATCAGAGTCTGTTTGCAGATGAAAAATCAGTACGATACAGATTTACACATCAACACGACTAGCTAAATAATTTTCGTTCTAAGTCGGGTTTTTAGGAATAAAAAACAAAAAACACGTCAAGTTTTCTAAAAAAGGGTACATTGTAAATACCTCTTCTTCGAGATTTGCCTGGAATAAAAATGCACGACATCAGTGAATTGAATTCGTGCGCTAAATCCGCTGATCCACGATACCGAGCCTTCATCAAGCCAGCACCAACCTCACTCCGCTTAGGCCCGGCACAAACCAGCCCCAGCCTTCTTAAGCCAGCACCAACCTCACTCCGCTTAGGCGCAACACAAGCCAACCCAGCCCTTTCAAGCCAGCACCAACCTCACTCCGCTTAGGCTCGGCACAAACCAGCCCCAGCCTTTTCAAGCCAGCACCAACCTCACTCCGCTTAGGCTCGGCACAAACCAGCCCCAGCCTTTTCAAGCCAGCACCAACCTCACTCCGCTTAGGCTCGGCACAAACCAGCCCCAGCCTTTTCAAGCCAGCACCAACCTCACTCCGCTTAGGCTCGGCACAAACCAGCCCCAGCCTTTTCAAGCCAGCACCAACTTTACTCCGCTTAGGCTCGGCACAAACCAGCCCCAGCCTTTTCAAGCCAGCACCAACCTCACTCCGCTTAGGCTCGGCACAAACCAGCCCCAGCCTTTTTAAGCCAGCAACAACCTCACTCCGCTTAGGCTCGGCACAAACCAGCCCCAGCCTTTTCAAGCCAGCAACAACCTCACTCCGCTTAGGCTCGGCACAAACCAGCCCCAGCCTTTTCAAGCCAGCACCAACTTTACTCCGCTTAGGCTCGGCACAAACCAGCCCCAGCCTTTTCAAGCCAGCACCAACCTCACTCCGCTTAGGCTCGGCACAAACCAGCCCCAGCCTTCTTAAGCCAGCAACAACCTCACTCCGCTTAGGCTCGGCACAAACCAGCCCCAGCCTTTTCAAGCCAGCAACAACCTCACTCCGCTTAGGCTCGGCACAAACCAGCCCCAGCCTTTTCAAGACAGCACCAACCTCACTCTGCTTAGGCTCGGCACAAACCAGCCCCAGCCTTTTCAAGCCAGCACCAGCCTCACTCCGTTTAGGCTCGGCACAAACCAGCCCCAGCCTTTTCAAGCCAGCACCAGCCTCACTCCGCTTAGGCTCGGCACAAACCAGCCCCAGCCTTTTCAAGACAGCACCAACCTCACTCCGCTCGCTAAAGCGAAGACCAAACCAACAGTTTGCATTAGTTTTTTTTAACTAAAATTCATTTTCGAACATAAACCAACGAAAACAAACATAACAAACTCACAGCCGAGAGCTTGGCCTCGATTCGATCATTCAGCTCAGTAAGTCTTTGCCGCAGGCTGCCAATTTGCGTGTCCGTATCAACTAGGCGTCGCTCATTCTCTCGGCGAAGCTCGTCCAGCATCTGCTGGCTGCGGCGCTTGCCCTGCAGTGATTAGGAAAAAAAACACAGCATGTTTCGTTTAAAACATGGTTTCTTAAGGAATTGCACAAGTCTGATAAAAGACACGAAGCCAGCTAACCAAATCACATAAAATCTGTGTCTCACCAATTCAGTCGATTCTCGAGCCTGCGCGGACACCCCGGCGACCGCCTGTTGAAGTGCCGACGTGGCGGCCGCAATTTTCTCTTCGAGATTGGCCAGCTGGCGACTGGTCGCGGCCGCCTTGGCCTGACGAGCCGATACCTCTTCGGCTAGGGCGCGACTCTGCCAATTGCAGTAGGTTTTATGAGCACAGCTGGGAACGGACAGAAGCTTGAATCTGGGATCAGAGGGAATCTCAGATCAGAGGGAATCTCAGATCAGAGGGAATCTCAGATCAGAGGGAATCTCAGATCAGAGGGAATCTTAGATCAAAGGGAATGTCAGATCAGAGGGAATCTGGGATCTGAAGGAATCTGGGATCAGAGGGAATCTGGGATCAGAGGGAATCTGGGATCAGAGGGAATCTGGGATCAGAGGGAATCTGGGATCAGAGGGAATCTGGGATCAGAGGGAATCTAGGATCAGAGGGAATCTGGGATCAGAGGGAATCTGGGATCAGAGGGAATCTGGGATCAGAGGGAATCTGGGATCAGAGGGAATCTGGGATCAGAGGGAATCTGGGATCTGAAGGAATCTCGGATCAGAGAGAATCTGGGATCCGAGGAAAGCTAGGAATATATTTTAATAGAAAGAGAGGGAAGCTGGGATGTAACGGAGCAGAGGGTAGAAACGGTTGTGGAGTGTTCATTGCTTAGCATTGAGCATTGATGATGGTAACACACCTGATCCCGACGGCCGTCGGCCAGTTTGCGGTCCAATCCAGCCAGTGCCTCCTCCAAGCGACGCAGCGACTCGCTGGCAGCCGCCCGGTCGGCTTTGCCAACAGTGCGGAGTTCGGAGAGGCGCTCGGCAACCTCCTGACGCGAGGCCTCCCAGCGCCTGTCCATTTCTTGGCGAGCGGAGCGCTCCTGAAGTTGATGCGTAGCAGTTCTTACAAAAAGTATACTTGTGCAAATCTTGTCAGGAAATCTTTGGATTGAAAAGCGGTCATAAAAACACTAAACGAAGCTGCCTTGTGAAAACGGGTAGAACACAAAAGACAAGGATTCGAACTTCAGTTGTTTATGACCAACCTGCCCTAGCCGACTTTCCTGCTGACTGAGCGTAGATTTCTCCGACTCGGCGGCGAGTCTGGCTGTCTCCTCGCGCAGTCGAGCCTCCCTTTCCGCCGCCGACTGCGCGGCTTCGGCGACGCCGTCGCGCAGCCGGACGAGCAGCGCCGTTTTATCGGCCTCCCATTGACGTTCGCGCTCGCGTCGGCGCGCCTCGGCGCCGGCTAGAGTCTCGGCCAGTCGACGAGCTGCCTCGCCGAGCGCCGCTTGCAGCTGGGAGAGCCGCGCGGCGGCCCGTTGCTCAACAGCGCGACGCTCCTCAGCCTCAGATTCAATCCTGTGGTTGACGATGGATGTAAGAATTCTGCATAGCAATGAATTGACGAGTGAATGAGACAGCAACAAACTAGCCTACAGTTGAACAGTCTTCTAGACACATAGCAGTCAACAACAGCCCGACTTCCGGCAGACCCCGTCGGGTGTCAGGTGTCGGGTGCAAGGACACAGAGGACCTGATGAACCCCGTAGACAATTGAGCAAGCCGAGCCATGCAGCACTTCCCTGCTTATTAGGTTTGCTGTGGGTTTTTTGACGTCAAACGCGGCGAGAAAATGACGCCCGAATGTGCCTTGTTGCAGGCTGGTAGTTCGCTATGTACTGTTCGCTAAAAGGGTAGTGCCTGGGCATCCAGTTCTGACCAGCAACAATTACAATAACAACAGTCAACAACATCGAGACTCTGCAAATGCCTGCAATCGAGCCTCGAAGCCGTTTTAAAATCCTGACATAAAAATTTTTTGTCTCTAGACGTCTTGACCTTTGGATGCCTTGGCATTTAAGCGTATTAGCAATCTGGACGTGACATCCAGACATCTGGATGGGTTGATGTCTAGACGTTTGGACAGCACGTCTAGAAATAAATGAGTATTGCCATCCTGGCATCTGGACGTCTTTACATCTGGACGAATTTACATCTGGACGTCTTTACATCTGGACGAATTTACATCTGGACGTCTTACATCTGGACGTCTTTACATCTGCACGTCTTACATCTGGACGGTTCTGTTTGTACATCTCAAACACAACCAATTAATTCAGAATGATGGCCCTTCTCACCTGGTGCGCATCTCGGCCAGCTGATCTCGGATGCCAGCTAAGCTGGTTTCCGCCTGGTCTCTGACCAGCCGCCCATGCGCCTCCGGATCTCCGGCCCGCTCCAGCCGACGTTGCACAGTCTCCAGTCGGGTGCCGCAGGCCTCTTCAAGTCGGCGCGTGTTCGCTCGCAGATCTGCAACAGTGCTGGTCAAATCAACGCCCTGCTCCTCGAGCCGGCGCTTCAGAGCGCCCAACTCGTCGGCCAGTTGGAATGCAATGCGCTCCAGCTGGCCGCGCGCCCGACCCATCGCCTCGATGTCGCGTTCCAGGCCGGCCACGCGCGCAGCGCTAGATGATTCATCGACACCTGTGGATGACGCCGCCACAGTTGAAGGTGCCGGCAGGGCCACCAGCCGGCTATTCAGCGCCTCGCGCTCCTCGCGCAGCTGGACCTCCTGATCGCGCAGCCGGCGCTGCAGTTGGCCCAGCAGCTCGGCGCTGGTGCGCAGGCCAGACTCCAGGGTCTGACGGGCGCGACGCTCCTCGCGCAGTGCCTCATCGCCGCGTCGGGCAACCGACAACAGCTCCGACTAGAGGTTTAATTGGTTGAGTAGATAAAAAGCATTTTCAGCCGAATACCCAGGTAGACAGTAAAGGTAAAGTAGGAAAATATGTGGATAACAATCACTAAATGAGTAGTCCATTGCACAGAATCACACTAAACACCACTCCATCTCATTCTGGTTGAGACCACACAATAGATTCCTACATTCTAAACCGCTTACTTGCAGAATGCAATGAGGTTAAAAATACTCAAACGCACCTGAAGGCGCACGATTTCATCGGCTAGGGATCTGTTGGACGCCTCTGCGGCTCCAAGTCTTGATTCAAGGTCATTGTAGCGAACCGCTGGTCCGACGGACGTCGGCTGCTGCTGCTGCTCTGCATATCCGCCAATGTCTGGCAGGGCCGAGTAGCGGCTGGGAAACTGACGCGCGCTGTTGCTGGGCGGTTTGGGACGAATTCCAGGGATTAGAAAGTGCCTAAGCATGCCAAGCAGTTCTTTTCCGCCATCAAAAGCTGCTACCACAGCCTTTCCTATTTTTAAAGAAACAGTACTACAGAGCACTGATCCAGCACTAAAGTAAAGAGAGCAATAGCATTTTCTACAACACTGTTGCCAGTATTTATACAAATTTATTTTGGAGAACGACTAAGCGTGCTAAAGTTTTTATAATATGGCCTTCATTTAGTTTTTGCAAGCATGCGAGTTCGTGAAAGCTGAATAGCATAGATTATAATGCGTGTAGCTTGTATCCTTAAGAGGAATTCACGAACAAATTAATTCGCGTAAATTATTTCAATGACATAGTTGATAAATCCTTGCCGTGTAGATAATGTGTACATTTGTCTATTTAGAAAATTCGTAAGTTAACATTCAAATAGGAGGCAATAGCATGCACTGTCTCACCCATTAGCATCGAATGCTTGAGGACTTTGATAGTAAAATGTCATTGCGATGGCTAGTGATTATACCATGACGCTTGAAGTCGAAAATGCTCGTTTTACGACAAGAGTGTCACATTTCACTAGCGTTTAGCAGCTGTTAAATTATCTTTTCCTGTGTTTCTGTGCTTAAATCCCTAGGGATGAAGAAAACTAAAGAGGAAGAGGGGAACGGAGGCAGCGCAGAATGATTGAGAGAGCTATATAATTGCGGAGACAAAAATGGAGTCAGTGAGGCGGACAGATCCGTTGAGAGCCGCGGCAAACAATGCGTCCAAGAGGCGGAAGGGGCAACTGATGGATGAAGTGCAAGGATGTTGCACGCGCGGGTGTGAGCTCCGCTCAAATAGAAGGACGAGAGAAAGAGCTTGAGAGACAAAAGCGAGGAGGGGGAGAGAGTGGGAGAGGAAATGAGATGGTATGGCAGCTGAAACTGGGGGAGGGGGTTAGACGTCGCGTTCAGTTGTCATGGCGACGCGTCAAGTGCCGATGGGTGGGCATTCGGTTTGTGTCAATTTGAGCTGAGGGAAATATCAATAAGCGGGTTGAATGCATGGGATTATTGTACATGACAGATTGAGTGCGTTGATGTAGTTGGGGTTATTGAGAATGTTATGCTTTAACTACCAATGTGGATTTAAATTATTATAACCAAAATTCACTGGCAATTGGGCTTCATTGAGTGAAAAAAAATTCTGCCTTGCCCAGGGGATCGACAATACACAACCATTTTTTTACTGCTTCATTGTTTCAAATTGCTTTATCTTTACTAGTGACGTAAGTAGCATGTTACGCTTTGAAACAACTAAGCTTAAAAGAAAACTGTGAGACTCGGCTTTGATTTTTAAACTTGATTGTGTAGAAACTAAAAATTTCAAAGGCATCATGCATGTGCCAAAAGCATGCGATTGTGTTGCCCGAACTTTTATTATCGACGTGAAAGTAAGTAAAAGGCGGATCCCATGTCTACTGATCCAAATAACGATTTCCAAGAAAGATTAAGTCTAAACCCAGCCACCAAAAAGTGTGCATAAAAGTGATTCTATTCTTTGAAAGAATCTCACGTGCAGTTTGATTATATTCGAATAATCATGCAACATTCGCATAATATGATTATGCGCACATAGTGAAGAGTGAGTGGCAATACCCGATAGGTCAATTCATGTACCTGCGCTTGCTTGTCTCGTCAACAATTTGATGGTTGACAAAATGCTCACTTGACTTGCGTACACTCTGCATCTTTGAACAGGAGTGATTTTTTCAGTCAAGCTCTATATCATAATTTTCTTATAGACGAAATTAGAGTCTTATAAAAATTGTGAGTCATATTTAAGTATTTTATAACTATAAAACAAAATGAAGCTAGCATATCTTCTTCTGCGAACTGCGAATTACATAATAAAATATACAAACGTCAATCAGCTAATGAAAAAGTTGGATACTTGCGCTATTATAAGCACGTATACCGACAAGAAGTAAAAAGTAACGAACACACCCTTCCTGACCCTTCGATTGAATTCTATATGGCACTTGCAACTTCTTAAACAGAAACTATATAATGTCAATTAAAAACACAATTTTTTTCAACTCTGTTAGACAGCGGCAAAAAAATTACTTTAAAGTTATTTAAGACGTCGCAGATAGTTCAACAGGAAAACACTGACTTAAAAAGTAATATTACGAAGCAGAATTTTTCAACTCGACAAAACGCTGCTAAAATTGTTAAGCTAAAAGCTAAAATGGCTTAAGACAAATAGATATGTACTTATGGACCATGGTAGGGCCTATCAATAAGTATGTAATTAAGTAAAAGCATGGAAACTTACTTTTTCTACGCTATTAAAATTTGGTTTAGCTTTTGTCACCTGTATGAGTCGCAAGTTGATACACAACTGCCATTCGAAAAAGCTAGGTTGATTCCATGTTAAAAAGCCTCCAGTTTATACTAGAGCTAAGTTTTAAAAAGAAGAAAAAGATAAGTAAATAAAACCTTTTGTTTTTTTAATTGTTTAGGTGAATTACTACATATCTCTTATCTGATAATTAGGAATTCAATGTTTTATTTTGCTTGTTTAATGCGTTTCTTAGATAATTGTTTAAAAAATGGAGCAAACCGCATGAGCGGTTCTGTTAGCTGCGTTGAATATAGGCCTAAAGTTGTAAATTTTACTGCTTAAAGCTGGTTAACTTCTTAACGTTTGTTGGGGTCAATAAACTGAGAATTTAAAGTCGTTCTCACCGCGGTTGTTTTACTGAATGGTCCTTATGTAAATATAGGATCCAATGGCCCAAGGATACAAGTATGAGTATATTGTTTTTACTAATTAGTTCGCTCTGATGTTGTACTAAAGCATGTTATGCTAATTCACTATCTATCCTTTGCATTAGCGTCAATATATATTTTATTGGTCCTACTTGCTTCTGTCTATTCAGGTTGTTTCAGTCAACCATTGCAGCCGAAAACCATTTCAGCCAGAAAACAATTTGGCCCATATCACATGCTCCAACTCTCTAATTTGATACATTTGATACTTTTCCTAATGGGTCCTTGTGCATTTGACAAACCTTGTTGCACAAAATTATACATTCTATTATTTGTATTATCATCATTTACTGCATTTTTAAATGGGCCAAATTATTTTACATAATTTTACAAGTGGGCCAAATCAGTTTGATGCCAAAATGGTTTTGGGCCAAAATAATTATAGGCCTAGCCAAAAATGATTATGGTCAAAATGACTAGCCATTGCTTCTTCTATACAATGCTATTATACATTTTCTATGCTTTTATATTATTTTATATTTCAAAAAGAACATAATAATCCTTATTGTTGACCTAAATCAAAATGAGAATGCTGAAGTAGCTACCTTTTTGTAGCTAAAGTAGCTGGCTACATTTTGATACAAATAAATTATCAATCAACATATTTAGATATCATTCTTACCTATCACCAGTAAATAGTATTCTTATGACTAAGATATGTAATATTGTCTTTACTAAGTGCAAGGCAATTTTTATAGAAGTATCCATGTCCTGGTTATGGATCATTGTTGTGAAATTCCTGTATATAGTCACATTGTGTCTCTCTTAGGCCTAATCCATAGATCTAATCAATATTTAATAAGTAGGGCATTCAATTGTTGGTCATATAAATAGCTACTTTTTAATTACCCTTATTATTGATGTTTAATTTGAGTTAGAAAAGTAAGATTGTTGTTAATTTTGCATAGAGTTTTCTTATATTGTGGCAACATAGGCTATATTTTTTGCATTACTATGAAATCAGTAATAAAAAGTTTTATATTTTTTACTAAGATCCTTAGAAAATGGCCCAAAATTTTAAGGCATTGATTGGCCTGCCAAAGACAAAAAAGTATATTATGTTTAAAAACATTTTGAAATGAATCAGAAAGTTGTACTTGCACATGCCCTAGCCCTTTAAGGTATGCAGTTGTCAGTGACAGCCAAGGGGAGAGATCTAGAGGATCATGACCCCCTTATGCTAGACTGTCTGCAGTGAGTGTGGCATCAGCCATAGGGCTGTGGCCTATGATCCCCTTAGACAAAAATCTTGGCTAGGCCAGTGGTAACCATTGGATAAACAGTAAGAGTTACTGTGTCTGTGTTTGAATGTCACCTAATTAGGCACTCAAGATGCAATTTAGACTCCATATTTATATTAAATAGGCTATGTTGGTCTAGTTGTGTCTGTCTAGTATAAAAAATACTATTTGGCATTCTTATAATTTGTTATACTTTTTATTAACTGTTATAATCATGCTACTATAGAACTCTAGAATTTACAGGTAAAATCTCTTCTGAGGCTAAACAATTTAACACAAGTGGGGAAACTGGATTTATCTGTATATTTAATACTTATTAGGTTGCTAGTGCCTCTATTTTCCACAACTACTACTTGTGAGTAGTCTAGTAAACAAAGCGAAAAAATGTTTATGTACTTTTTTCTCTAGTCTAGTTACATCTAGCTGTAGGTACACCACTATTGTTGTATTAACAATGGTAGCATTGTTATGCGCATGTCTTGGAATCACTGCATGCCCAAAATGTGTGCCTTGCATCCTGTATAACTCACAAAAGTAATGTCAATGCGTGGATGCTCTCTACTGCAATACTATGTCTGTCTGCGTCTGTCTTCTCAGCCTATCTCTATAGCATATTAACCATATCAAAACATGTAAGCTGTCATCTATGTCATTGTGTTGTGAATTATTTATAAAGGATTAAGAGATGACTAGACCCTAAGCAATGTGTATTAATACTATCCACTGAAGCCTTGATAAGCATTGATATGGCTATGCTTTTTATTGTACTCATTTGTCATTCCTATAGCTTAGTTTCTGTTTCAGTGTGTACTTTTTTTCTTGCGCAGTTTAAGCTGTCTTGAGTAGCTAATCAAAACTATGCTTGTAATATCTAGTCTAGTTTTAGTGGTAGGGTGATAACGCGTCGGATTCCGGGGTCCCTGAGCTCGAATCCGGGGGCGAGGCCGCATTCATTGCGGACGCAGCCGCAGACAGAAGCATTTGGGGCTCGGCGAGCAATTCGCGCACATCATGTGTGCCTCTGTATCCGTGTGCGTGTGCTCAGGACTTTGAGTCACAATGATACACAGGAAATGATCGGCAAGATAGAGGAAATTCTTAAAGAAGCAAACATGCCCATATTTTTGTAACTCATCACAGATGTTACATTAGGCACTTCTATTATACATTTAAGAACGATTTCTCCAGTGAAAAGTACATAATAATAATAATAATAATAATAATAGTTACGCCCCACGCCGACCAAAGAAGTGGCTAAGAGGGGGGCGTCAGATCGCGCGTTTCAGAACCTAACAATAATCTCTAACCCAGAGCAAAGGCGCTCAATGTCCCGACTTCGTCTAGGAAACCACATCTAGGAAACGCCTATCTTTATCTCCCGCCTATCTCTACCATCGCCTGTCTCTATCTCCCGCCTATCTCTATCTCCCGCCTATCTCTATCTCCCGCCTATCTCTCCATGGCCTGTGGAAAATAGAACATGTCCAAAATGTAGAGTCGAGGTAGAGAACGAATCTCATATTCTCTTTAGATGCGATTCGTCCGTTTATTTTCCAATTAGAACTAAATTCATAGAGAAAGTGGCAGGCACTGTTCGAAATTTCGAAAGCCTAACACCTGATTACAAAATTGTGTATTTAAAGACACAGGAAAGCACAGAATTAACAGAAAGATTTGTGGACTTCATAGAGAGCATACTTAAAGCTAGATAACAAAGCCACTGCCCTGAGGCCCATAGTTACGCTCGTAGAATGCTTGACTATAGTTTGAGTTTTAGTTTTCTTATATTTGATAGCAACTTGCAAAAACACAATAGCTATTCTCCTTTCGGGAGCGAAGTGATTTCTGTCACGGTTTTAATTTTCTCTTGAAATTTCAATATTTCATTTTTTGTTTTAATGCTTTTGTTTACGAATTTCAAATATTATATTCACCTAAAATTAATCTTATGCATGCTACTGTTTTTCTATCGCCTTTTTTTAAATCGAGTCGTTTAGCCTTGTTAACAGCATCAAATAAACAAAAAATCAGCACCCAATCGGCGTGCGCATTTCAATAATAATAATAATAATAATGTGTGTCTGTGTACATATCCGTATGCGTGCGTGTGTGTGTGCTCAGTACTTTAAGTCACACAATGATACACAGGAAATGATCGGCAAAATCGAGGAAATTCTTAACAAACCAACCATGCCCATATCTTTGTAACTCATCCCAGATGTGACAGTACCCACAGCACCGCGAATTATATTATTTAGCTGTATAACTACATGTGCCTTTTAAATATCGTTTTATTTAGTTAAAAAGAAGCGTAGAATATTCAGATCACACCATATGCTTTGTTTCAATACTGGGCATAATAAAGACTAGAATGAATTATACATTGCTATGCTAATATTCAATTGATCTATTAAGCAATATTAGTTGCAATATTATTTCCAGATTGCATTCCTTGACTTGGCCCTAAAATAGCTAGCGCAGAAGACTGACAAACGCCAATATTTTATTTGTTGTATGCTTTGTAAGCCATGAAAATAATAAAGCAAATTTGGGATCTTCTTTGTGGGAGTGTAGTTCAGAAACAGAGTGGGTGCAGTGCTATGCCTTTATGACTTGACCTCGATGCCGACGCTGTTTTTTTGGCTTTGGCGAGAGTGCAGATTGGCAATTGTGTCTATGTGCGTATTATTTCACACTAAATTGTCGTCCCTGTCTTGAATGCAATCGTTAACCACTAATGTAGCTTGCCCTACCAGCACTAGCGACCAATCGCTGATCTTAGTAGGGCCTGCCGCTTGGGCCAGCAGTGTACACTGGGCCTGCTTGTCACTAAGTCGTATATATTCAACAAACTCGCGCGTCTTTCTCTGAATGTTTCCGGATGCAATTTCCAGGAATCGCATGGGACCGGAAATCTAAATAGATAATGGAGAGCATTCATTAGGCCTAGACTGTGCTTAGCTCAGACCAAATGCCCGGCTTGATTCTGTGCAATCGGCGATGCTGCTTCAGCGCGGACGATACTAGCCTTCCAGCCGGCGCCTTCCTAGCCTGTCATCTGCTGCAGTGAGTACTGCCTCATTGTCACTTGGCTTTGTAAACAAGAAATATAAAAATAATAGAAATTAAATTAAATTTAGCTTACAGCCAGTGGCACAACCGCGGCTGTTAAGCTAATAACTGGACTTGAAAAGCTACAATTTAACGACACTTAATCCGCAGCACGTGACATTCCAGTTTTTAGAAAATTTCTGTAGATACTACGCGTATATTAACTATTACCCCACCCCTTGCTCACCACACACCCAGAGAGAGAGAGAGAGAGAGAGAGATTAAAAATTCCCAACTGCTGGTTAGAATCCTCTTTGAAATTGTTTCGTGTTCACATGTCCGTTTTCCTGATCCTATTTCTAGGGTGTAGTATTTATTTTCTTTAATAAATACTAGAAGATCGTGCTACATCCGTATACAATATAGTTATACGCATTATATTTGTAAGTTAGGAAGTACTTGAGTATTTCACTCGAGTATCATAAGAATCCAATCTGAACTACTCATTCGCCATCTCTCTCTCTCTCTTCACTCACTCGACACAAATGAGCCAACCCACTATTAGCCTATCGGCCTTCCTAATTTAATCGATCCGGTCCACTTCGGGGACTGGAATATCTAAGCTACTAGGATGTGGGATGGGTGAATATTTCGCACTTCAGATTGGGACTTGAGTGCATATAATAATAATAACAATTATACTAATATAAGTTTACTGATCCTTAGTTGTGCCAAAGTTTATCTGACGCCGACAGTTATTTAACTTGGCAGGTCTTCAAAATTTATCCTCTCCCGAGCTTAATCCTCTTCTGAACCCCCCACCCCCCTGCGTAATCTCTTAATCTCCTTGAAACTTGGAACCTTGAAAAATGGAATCTTTTTGTAGCAGCTTTTATTTTTCGCAAAAAATAAATTAGCTGTTTATTGTTTGGATTAGGATATCCAGTGCAAAAAATAATCCTTTTCACAACGGAGGCTTTTTATCCTAATATTTATCCTCTAGTGGGATTAATCCCGTGATTCTATAATAGTAAAACTATATCAGTTTTATTAAGGCTTAGGGGTGTCACAGATGGGGCGGCACAGATGTCGCTGCTATTAATTAGTCTCTCTTCATTCCAAACTAAGTCTAGAGGTCTTCAGACAGGTTTGTTGGCTGGAAAGAATTTAGGATTTAAAAAAATTGTGACTGGTTGCAAGCCTGACAATAAAAGTGCACCTTTTATGTGGGATATGTGAATCGAAGTCAGGTAGATTTCTTTTGGATGGCCGAAAAAAATCCCTTTAGACTCCTTCAGTAGAATGGGCAGAGAAGAATACACTAGACCCACAGTAGAATGACCAGAATAGAATCCCCTAGACCCAGAATAGAATGACCGGAATAGAATCCCCTAGACCCACAGTAGAATGACCGGAATAGAATCCCCTAGACCCACAGTAGAATGACCGGAATAGAATCCCCTAGACCCACAGTAGAATGACCGGAATAGAATCCCCTAGACCCACAGTAGAATGACCGGAATAGAATCCCCTAGACCCACAGTAGAATGACCGGAATAGAATCCCCTAGACCCACAGTAGAATGACCGGAATAGAATCCCCTAGACCCACAGTAGAATGAACGGAATAGAATCCCCTAGACCCAGAATAGAATGACCGGAATAGAATCCCCTAGACCCACAGTAAATTGACTGGAATAGAATCCCCTAGACCAACAGTAAATTGACTGGAATGGAATCCCCTAGGCCCACAGTAGTAGAATGACCGGAATAGAATCCCCTAGACCAACAGTAAATTGACCAGAATAGAATCCCCTAGACCCAGAATAGAATGACCGGAATAGAATCCCCTATACCCACAGTAGAATGTCTGCATGGAATAGAATCCCCTTGATCCATGTGCCAACATGTGCTGAGTGGAAAATGTAAAAAAAAACCTGCATTTCAATCCTCACAGGCTGACTGGCCTAATATCCCTGCTGTCGGTCTTGGCCCTACCATCGCCACGAGTGTCCGCTCCGGAGTTGGGGCAGCCCGTTCAGAGCCTTCGCAACGGAACATTATTATCGCCGAATTTCTCATGTCAAGGCGCTTCGTTGGCATCGGCCCTGATTATCGGCTTCCGGTTATTGCTGCTGCTGGCCTGCTGCCTGATTGAAGCCGCTTGCGCCTTGGCCAGCTCCTTCAGCTGCTGTCGCTGCGAAAGCGACGCCAGTGGCGGCGAGGACGACGCGGAGAGGATGATGACGCCGACGGCAACGATGGGGCAAAGTGAACTGCGGCGATTTCGCCGGCTGGGAAGACGCGACTGGGCGGTGACTCGACTGGTTAAAATTAGGCTGTGTGAGTGCCTGGCATTACTTTGGCTTGATATGTTGGCTACTTCTAGCACCTACTGCCGCTGCTATCTCTCCCGCCTATCTCTATCTCCCGCTTATCTCTCCAGCTTATCTCTATCTCCCGCCTATCTCTCCCGCCTATCTCTATCTCCCGCCTATCTCTATCTCCCACCTATCTCTATCTCCCGCCTATCTCTCCAGCTTATCTCTATCTCCCGCCTATCTCTCCAGCTTATCTCTCCCGCCAATCTCTCCCGCCTATCTCTCCAGCCTATCTCTTCAGCTTATTTCTCCAGCTTATCTCTCCCGCCTATCTCTCCCGCCTATCTCTATCTCCCGCCTATCTCTCCCGCTTATCTCTCCAGCTTATCTCTCCCGCCTATCTCTCCCGCCTATCTCTATCTCCCGCCTATCTCTCCCGCTTATCTCTCCAGCTTATCTCTCCCGCCTATCTCTCCAGCTTATTTCTCCAGCTTATCTCTCCCGCCTATCTCTCCCGCCTATCTCTATCTCCCGCCTATCTCTCCCGCTTATCTCTCCCGCCTATCCCTCCCGCTTATCTCTCCCGCCTATCTCATCCACCAATCTCTCCCGCCTATCTCTCTCGCCTATCTCTCTCCCGCCTATCTCTCTCGGCAATATCTCTGCAATATCTCGCCCATTTCTCGCTTATTTCTCTCGCCCAATGTCTCTCGCCCAATCTCTCGCCTATCTCCTTTTCGACTATTTCTCTTGCCTGTCTCTCTATCCCGTATCGGTCCTATTTGTCTCTCTCGCCTTTATGATCTTCATGCGCGTCGATCATTACAATATAGACTGCGCTTCTAACTAATCTTTCCAACTTCAGGTTATATTCTATTTTATAAAATAAATTTAGTGGCCTAGTTCGCGCTCATTTTCTTTGCAAATTCGAAGATTGATTGCGTGTATTAAAATTATTATCTATAGTCAAATTCTAGTGTGTGTGTGTGTGTGTCGTGTGTGTCGTGTTGGAGTGTTGGAGTGTTTAGCTCAGTTAAGCCAATCATCAAGTTTCTATCTGGGTAAATAGTGGTTCTTCGCATTTTGTCACGCCAAACTTCACCGGGCAATGCGCAAATTCTAAGATGCTTATGAGAGAAATTCTATGCAAATAGTTCGCAATGTTTTTGTGAAACGGCGTAAATGAAAAGAAAAAAACTTAATTTCTTCTTGTCTATTAAAGTGCATGTACAAATTGCTAAACTGAATTTAATCCTATTCTAGGAACACGAAGGATTCCGTTCCTATGACCCTTAAAACGATGCGTTTGTACTATTAATGTAAGCGACAGTCAAACAGTCGAAATTTCCCGCAGTACAGGATGGCTTTAGATGTCCCCTAACTACCATCGCTGTAGCTTAAGAGGGCCAATAGATTTGAGGATCTGGGGAACAGCTGGAGAAGCAAAACTCTTTGGAAGCCTTCCTTCCAAGCCTTGCTTTCTTGATCTACGAGTATTTAGGTATTCTCTTTACTACCAAGCTTGCTTGTCTAGAATGGGGAAAAAACGGAATTTTGTTATTCTCTTTAGCCTGCAACTTTCCTCTTCTCGCCCCTCTTAGAGGAAGACTGACAATTCAAGACAAATAGTGAAAGTGTCACGCATTTCTTGTAGAAAATTTCTGCCTCGTAAGAACGGACGGACGGCCGAAAAGACTGGATATTGCTTCTTGTCCAAAATTTAGCTCTCGAAAAAATGATACTACATTTCTAATATATTCGAGCTAATTGGTGTACTGTGAAGAAAGATATGGTCAATGTGATTTTTATCAACAAATAAGAAGATAAGAAAGATTACTAACAATAATCATAGGGGGTAAAAGTCAGGTCGCGAGAGAGCGAGATCCAGAGATATTAAAGTGAGACCGAGAGAGATTAGAGCGAGATCGAGAGAGATAAAAGTGAGATCAATAGAGATATTAGAGTGAGATCGTGAGAGATAAAAGTGAGATCGAGAGAGATTAGAGTGAGACCGAGAGAGATAAAAGTGAGATCAAGAGAGATATTCGAGTGAGATCGTGAGAGATAAAAGTGAGATCGAGAGAGATATTAGAGTGAGATCGTGAGAGATAAAAGTGATATCGAGAGAGATTAGAGTGAGACCGAGAGAGATTAGAGTGAGACCGAGAGAGATTAAAGTGAGACCAAGAGAGATTAGAGTGAGACCGAGAGAGATTAAAGTGAGACCAAGAGAGATTAAAGTGAGACCAAGAGAGATTAAAGTGAGATCAAGAGAGATTAGAGTGAGATCGAGAGAGATTAAAGTGAGATCGACAGAGATTAGAGTGATACCGAGAGATTAGAGTGAGATCGACAGAGATTAGAGTGATACCGAGAGATTAGAGTGAGATCGACAGAGATTAGAGTGATACCGAGAGATTAGAGTGAAACCGAGAGATTAGAGTGAGATCGACAGAGATTAGAGTGATACCGAGAGATTAGAGTGAGACCGAGAGAGATTAAAGTGAGATCAAGAGAGATTAGAGTGAGATCGAAAAATATTAGATTGGATCTTGTGAGATTATCGAAGAGATAAGAGAGAGATCGATTGAGAACGGATCTTGAGTCTGTGATAAAAATAGCAGGATTGAGACGAGACATTGACAAATAGAGCTACATATTGGGGGGCCTTCATTAGACCCAGCTGAGCGTAGCATGCCACTGGGTAGGAGAGTACAGGCTCCGGCCTAGCTCAGATAGGCTGAATGATTTTTGCGGCCCAACTTTCCGCATGTTTCGCATATCATCATTCCTCTATCCGTATGTATCTTCCTAAGGCAAATACTGAAGCTATATTTATGAGAACGTTTACTCACGCATACATACACAGGGGGTGTGCGCGAGCGTCTGCCCCTCCCCTTATCCTCTCCCACTTTCTCCCTACCCTCTCTCCTCCCCTGAAGAGAACTAAAAAATGTGATTTGCATACGAACGAGTAGTGAGCGCTGGGACAACACCCCTCACGCGGTCGAATTACTAGTGCAGATAACGATCGGAGTAGCTTATCAGCCCATTCCTATCTGTCTTTCTATCTTTTCTCTAGGCCTATCTGTGGCATCTGGCTCCTTCGGATAGAATGCCTGGAGCTGTCTGTAGTTTCTTTCTGCTTCTGTCTGTTTGTCTACATTTTACCAGCACCAAGAAAATTTCTGTATTTTTTATGTCGGTCTGTCCGTTTTAGATAATGTTTGCTTTCCCGCCGTGTTTCTCAATGGATGAGGACAGTGAAGATGGATGGGGAATGAGAATATGGATGGGGAATGAGAATATTGATGGGGAATGAGAAGATGGATAAGGAAGGAGAATATGGATGGGCAAGAAGAAGATGGATGGGGAATGAGAACATGGATGGGGAATGAGAAGATGGATGGGGAATGAGAAGATGGATAAGGAAGGAGAAGATGGATGGGGAATGAGAATATGGATGGGGAATGAGAAGATGGATGGGGAATGAGAAGATGGATAAGGAAGGAGAAGATGGACAGGGAATGAGAATATGGATGGGGAATGAGAATATGGATGGGGAATGAGAATATGGATAAGGAAGGAGAAGATGGATGGGGAATGAGAATATGGATGGGGAATGAGAAGATGGACAGGGAATGAGAATATGGATGGGGAATGAGAATATGGATAAGGAAGGAGAAGATGGATGGGGAATGAGAATATGGATGGGGAATGAGAATATGGATGGGGAATGAGAAGATGGATGGGGAATGAGAAGATGGATGGGGAATGAGAATATGGATGGGGAATGAGAAGATGGACAGGGAATGAGAATATGGATGGGGAATGAGAATATGGATAAGGAAGGAGAAGATGGATGGGGAATGAGAATATGGATGGGGAATGAGAAGATGGACAGGGAATTAGAATATGGATGGGGAATGAGAATATGGATGGGGAAGGAGAATAAGGATAAGGAAGGAGAAGATGGATGGGGAAGGAGAAGATGGGGAAGGAGAAGATGGGGAAAGAAAAATATGGATAAGGAAGGAGAAAATGAATGGGGAAGGAGAAGGTGGATGAGGAAGGAGAAGATGGGGAAGAAGAAGATTGATGGGGAAGGAGAAGATGGATGGAGAAGGAGAAGATGGATGAGGAAGGAGAAGGTGGATGAGGAAGGAGAAGATGGGGAAGAAGAAGATGGATGGGGAAGGAGAAGATGGATGGGGAAGGAGAAGATGGATGGGGAAGGAGAAGATGGATGAGGAAGGAGAAGGTGGATGAGGAAGGAGAAGATGGGGAAGAAGAAGATGGATGGGGAAGGAGAAGATGGATGGGGAAGGAGAAGATGGATGAGGAAGGAGAAGATGGGGAAGAAGAAGATGGATGGGGAAGGAGAAGATGGATGGGGAAGGAGAAAATCAAAGAGAAGCGAAGATACGAGCATATTATATTCTCGTATATTAATATAAAGCATGACAGAACAGTATATTTTTAACACGTTTGCAACCTTACCCGAAACTTTGCAGTCCTACTGGCGCTAGAGACAGCCTGGCACCTGTTGAGTTTGCCGGCTCTGTTTCTTCTGCTTCTGCCGCTGTCGCAACGGTTCTCTTCGTCAGCTGGATTGACTTCGTTGAACGCCTGCGCCAATCGTTCCGTATGGGTGCGACTTCTTGCTGGTTGGTATTTTTGGTGTTTCTGTAAATGTTTTCTTAAAGATTCGTTTTTTTATAGCGTCTACTTGAAGTAGGTTAGTAAGCATATTGCGGGATATATATTTCATTTGTGCAGCTGTCGCCGCCATAGACTGGACAGTGGCGGTGCTCGTCGCCGCGATTCTGATTTGTCTATTGCGCCGTCTTGGCTGCTGCGGCTGCCACGGCTGGTGGCAGTGGCGACCACTGGGAAGATCCAACGCAAGCAGGGCCAGGCAGAAGGAGCTGCTGCATGCAAATCACACCGCTGACGATGGCCGTAGCTTCGACGAGTCCCTGTGGTGAGTGCGTCAAAGCTTTTAAATTGTAATACAATTGTGAATTGATCCCAATTTAAAGAACCAATTCTACTATGGATTCTACCAGTGCTCAGAAACAGCATGCACTGCTGCCGCCGCTGCCTCCGCTGCCGCAGTCATCCTCTGCGACATCTCGTCAGGTGTGCTGCCATCTCTTACGGCAAACGTCATTTCCGTCGACCCAATTCGGCTTGGCAGACGCGGCGATTCGTCTAACTCCGCTATTTGCCGATCTAGATCTGGTGGCTTCTGACGTGGCCGCCGGGCTAGTGCTGCTGCGGCGGCAGCAGAGACAGCGTCAGAAACTTGAGCTTAGCGTGAGTTTTTTGACTGTTTAGTTTGAGCAAAGAATATTTCTGAGCACAGTGGTAAAGTTGGATTTTTGAAGTGCTTAGGGTGAGTTAGGTTTATGTGGGTGTCTAAAAGTGCGTAGAAGTGAGGTGGGTGTCTAAATGTGCGCGGAGTGAGGTGGGTGTCTAAAAAAGCTTTCTGTAAGGTAAGCTTCTTAGTTTAGTTTTTCGATAGTTAAGTGGGTGATTCCCAGGAAGGTGGAGTAAGCTAGTTTTCTTGGTTGGTGAGAGTGCAGTTAGATCAGTATTTGGATATATGTTGATTGATGTTTGTTTTTAGAAGTACTGTACTAGCAAGTTTTGCCCCCCTTCGGGGAGCAGAAATATTTTTAATTCGTCCAGTATATACTTTTTAGCAGCTGTAGTTTCAGCTTTTTTAAGCTACAATCATCCCCCAGTTGACAATAATCCCCCAGTTGACAATGATCCCCCAGTCGACAATGATTCCCAAGTTGACAATGATCCCCCCAGTTGATGATGACTCCCCATTGATGATGATCCCCAGTTGACATTGTTCTCCCAGTTGACAATGATCCCCCAGTGGACAATGATCCCCCAGTTGACAATGATCCCCCAGTTGACAATGACACCCCAGTTGACAATGATCCCCCAGATGATAATGAACCCCCAGTTGACAATGATCCCCCAGTTGATGATGATCCCCAGTTGACAATGATACCCTAGTTGACAATGCTCCCCCAGATGACAATGATCCCCCAGATGACAATGATCCCCCAGTTGACAATGATCCCCCAGTTGACAATGATCCCCCAGATGATAATGAACCCCCAGTTGACAATGATCCCCCAGTTGACAATGATCCCCCAGTTGACAATGATTCCCCTAGTTGATAATGATCACCCAGTTGACAATCATCCCCCAGTTGACAATGATCCCCCAGTTCAAATTGATCCCCCAGTTGACAATGATCCCCCAGTCGACAATGATTCCCCAGTTGACAATGATCCCCCCAGTTGATGATGACTCGCCATTGATTGATGAGCCAAGATTCAAACTCTGGTTTAGCCATGATTCAAACTCTGGTTTAGCAATGATTCAAACGTTGGTTTAGCCATGATTCAAACTCTGGTTTAGTCATGATTCAGGCGCTGGTTTAGCCATTATTCAAACTCTGGTTTAGCCATGATTCAGACTCTGGTTTAGCCATGATTCGGACGCTGGTTTAGCCATGATTCAGGCGCTGGTTTAGCCATTATTCAAACTCTGGTTTAGCCATGATTCAGACTCTGGTTTAGCCATGATTCGGACGCTGGTTTAGCCATGATTCAAACTCTGGTTTAGCCATGATTCAAACTCTGGTTTAGCCATGATTCAAACTCTGGTTTAGCCATGATTCAAACTCTGGTTTAGCCATGATTCAAACTCTGGTTTAGCCATGATTCAAACTCTGGTTTTGCCATGATTCAAACTCTGGTTTAGCCATGATTCAAACTCTGGTTTAGCCATGATTCAAACTCTGGTTTAGCAATGATTCAAACGTTGGTTTAGCCATGATTCAAACTCTGGTTTAGTCATGATTCAGGCGCTGGTTTAGCCATTATTCAAACTCTGGTTTAGCCATGATTCAGACTCTGGTTTAGCCATGATTCGGACGCTGGTTTAGCCATGATTCAAACTCTGGTTTAGCCATGATTCAAACTCTGGTTTAGCCATGATTCAAACTCTGGTTTTGCCATGATTCAAACTCTGGTTTTGTCATTGATTCAAACTCTATTTTTGCAATGATTCAAACTCAGATTTTCTATGGTTTATAATATTTAAAAAAAAAAAATTAATTAAAATAATCTTCAATCACTACTGGCTGAAAATTAGTCTAAATGATTTGACGCAGTGCAGAATCGAACCCTAGCCTAGCCTAACCTATTCCTAGTGCCTACACATCGGCTATTCCGACTGTTGGTTAGTGGGTGCAGAAATCAGCCTTATAAAGTGAATTCTCAAAGTTCTGGCTTTGTACAATGAAGTAAGAAAATAGAGTACACTCAGTCTCGCGGTTGGTTTTGTACATTTATTTCCAATTTGTCTCCAGAGTGCAGGCTTCAAATTCAATCAGCGAGGGGGTGTTGCGCAATTTGACGATGCAATTCTAATTCAGTGGCAGTGAGTAAAATTCTCAATAGGCCAAGATGGTTTGACCTTTGAAAAATCATGTTTTTCGAATATTTAATCCCTTTAGCAATAAAGTTAAGCTTAAGAAAAATACTTGTATAATTGTCCCCATATTTGGCATCTTTTGGTGAAGAAATGGTGAAAATCGGTTGAGCCGTTAGGGAGAAAATCAATTTGTCGTATATATATATTATAGATAGATAGATAGAAATATAGTTTTGAATTTTAGTATATTGGGGGAGAAGATGGAGTGGATGTATTTATAAATGAGATGGGTTTTTAGGAGTGCATTGACTTTAGTGACTTTGATGCTTATGAAGTAGTGATAATGGAGTAATGAAGTGAAAACCTTTAGGTGAGATGCATTTCCAGATTGAATTGAAGTTAATTGACTTTACAGAGGATACTCAACTATTTTCTTTTAGGAAGGCTCCAAGCACGTACTGGACTACATGTCTGGCCGGCCGATCTACTCAGCCACACGGTTTCTCAACCTGGCCAATCCATCCGATCGAGCCGAGATCGACTTGGCTCTGCGTTGCGCCAAACTGACGCTGGCTGCGCGCGCTTGTTGCCATGGCAACGGCTCATCCACCGCCGTCGCCGTTCGTCGCCAACTTCGGCGACTCGGCATTGGCGAGGCCGAATTTCGTCTGACGCACGCGAGCCGCCTGTTCTTTTCGGGCTTCGATGCGACTGTGCGCAGCGCTTTTGTTGTTGTTGCGCCAAGCCATGCCGAGGTTGCATCAACGTCCTCGATGACCGATTTGATCGGCGACGTCGCACCGATTCCTCTGCCAGGCGTTGCTGACTGCGGCGTTGAATGGCTCGGTCACGCCGGCGCCGTCGATCTCGCCGTTCGCCTAGGCGAAGAGCTGGCGAGATTTCGTGCTCTGGACACTGCCACGTCTTTCGGCATCTCAAACGGCGTTGGCGACGTCGAGAACGCCGCAGAAGAGCGCCATTCAGCCGACGTGACGCTGACCGGACATGGAGTCAGTGGTGGCGCTGCCGTTATTCTAACTCTGCTGGCGTTGGCTCGCGGCGAAACTTGGCCTAGTCGAGCACGAGTGATTGCGCAATCTCCGCCTGGCGGCCTCCTTGGTCGCGAGGCGGCGATGTTGGCGCGCCGGTTCGCCACCTCCGTCGTCATTGGCCGGGACGCTGTGGCACGGCTAGGCCCGGCGCAGGCGTCCGCTTTGCGACATCGGGTTAGGCAACTTTTAGCCGGCTGTTGGGCGCATCGGTGGAGTATTATCTTGCGACATCTGATAGGTGAGCCAATTAAAAAGTTTCTTTTTAACAGTCGTTTACTTTTCCAGCGGTTATTTAGGTAGTTAAAGAGGTGGGTGTTACAGTTCATGGAGTGAGGTGGGTGAGATTTTTAGTTTAAGGAGTGAGGTGGGTGAGATTTATAGTTCAAGGAGTGAGGTGGGTGAGATTTATAGTTCAAGGAGTGAGGTGGGTGAGATTTATAGTTCAAGGAGTGATGTGGGTGAGATTTATAGTTCAAGGAGTGAGGTGGGTGACATTTATAGTTCAAGGAGTGAGGTGGGTGACGTTTATAGTTCAAGGTGTGAGGTGGGTGAGATTTTTAGTTCAAGGAGTGAGGTGGGTGAGATTTATAGTTTAAGGAGTGAGGTGGGTGAGATTTATATTATAGTTCAAGGAGTGAGGTCAGTGTGTTATGGTAGTAACAGAGCGTGCAATTTGTAAGCAGTATCAGTTAATCACTCGTAATTTCGCTAATACATCTTATGCAGCCGTTCGTCGTTCGTCTCAATGCTCCCGCGGTCGCTCAGCCGCTCAGGCCGGATGCTGCAGCGATGGTTACAAGCCGCAGCAGCAGCAGCATCAGCCTTTACAGGCTGCAATTACTTCGTTAGACAATGCCGCAGACTCCGAGTCAATCGCCCCTTCGCCGCTCCCGGCTCTGCAGCTGCCTGGCCGGGTGCTGCATGTGGTGCGGGCGCGCGGTACTGACGGAGCGCCCGTGTTTCACGCTATACGCGCCGACGGCACCGACTTTGATGAGGTTTATCCAACCTGCTATTTAAGACGAAATTTTTGTTCCACATGTTATGAGTTATCAGGTCTCATCTCACTTGTTATGTATTGACAGGTCTCAATCTCACCTGTTATTTATTGACAGGTCTCAATCTCACCTGTTATTTATTGACAGGTCTCAATCTCACCTGTTATTTTTTGACAGGTCTCATCTCACTTGTTATGTATTGACAGGTCTCAATCTCACCTGTTATTTATTGACAGGTCTCAATCTCACCTGTTATTTATTGACAGGTCTCAATCTCACCTGTTATTTTTTGACAGGTCTCAATCTCACCTGTTATTTATTGACAGGTCTCAATCTCACCTGTTATTTTTTGACAGGTCTCAATCTCACCTGTTATTTTTTGACAGGTCTCAATCTCACCTGTTATTTTTTGACAGGTCTCAATCTCACCTGTTATTTATTGACAGATCTCAATCTCACCTGTTATTTATTGACAGGTCTCAATCTCACCTGTTATTTTTTGACAGGTCTCAATCTCACCTGTTATTTTTTGACAGGTCTCAATCTCACCTGTTATTTATTGACAGATCTCAATCTGACCTGTGTCTTGACAGGTGACAATGCCCTCTCTACCTTAATCCCTTAATTGTGATCCACTCCTACTCTACCTCCACGCCTCATTTCAGGTCCTCGCCTCGCCGTCCATGCTGCGTGACCATTCGCCTGGCTACGCCATATTCGCCTTAGCCGGCGTGCTCTCCGACTACGATCGTCTGCTGCCGTCTCCACGCGGCTCCTTAGGCAACCTCCGGCCGCAGGCAGCGTCGCCGCAACCTTCGGCTGCCACGTCGGCTTCCGTTGAGCGTCGCCAGCTACTGTTTCGTTCGTCCAATATCAACGAAAACTCGTGTACTGCTGAGCTGAATGGCAGCAGAAATAATATCGGAAAAGTCAATCTCGGTTTGACAGCGGCTGCTACTTCTCGGTCGGCTTCACCGTTGGTTGTCGATCCATCCGGCACGCTAGTCGACAACGATGTCGATAGCGACGAAATGTCTTCCTCCATCATGGGCGGCATCGTCGACTGCAGCGGCGACAGCGGCAGCGGCGGCGGCTTCGAAACAGCCGCGTCGGCTTCGGCTTCCGCCCTGCTGTCGATGATGCCGCATTCGCACACAATGCCTGCTGCCCTGATGCGCAACTTCGGCCTGCCGCCATCCGCCGCAGTCGCTGTCAACGGACCGGCTCCGATCGCGACGCCGGAGTCGCTGTCACTGGCCTCCGTTGCCTCGTCGTCTCTGTCAGATTTAAGCAGCTCCGGCGGCGTCGGCGGCTTCCGACATGCCGCCCAGCCTGCCGGCCGTCCGCTGTCCGACCTGTTCGGCTACTGCTACTACGTGTTCCCGGACGAGGAGGCTGGCAGGCGTCGGCCATTCGACGACATCCTGCCGAGGCCGCGCGTCAATTTCGCGTGCATTGCGGCGGCCATGTCAACTTCGACGCCACCTGCTCTTCTGCCTTCGTCTTCTGGCTGCCGGCCTGATGTCGGCAGTGGCGGCGGAAATTCAACGTCATCGTCGTGCGAGACGATCACGGAATGCATTGTGGCCGCGCCGCCGGCCGCCACAGCCGCCGCCGTAGCCGTTACCAGAGTTTACGACCGCGGCGATGCTGGTCCCGACGATTCCGAGAGCTGCAGCGGTGGCAGCGGCAGCGATCTGGGATCGGCCGAGCGAACACCCCGACTGCTTCGCTCCGGAGCCAGCCTGCGCCTGCTGGCCTCCTCGTCCTCCTCGCTGCTGCTGGATGAAGCCGAGATTCTAAAGGAAGCTGCGGATGACTATGAGGCAGATCATGACAATGCGGAGGCTGAAAGCGACGATGATAGTGATGATAATCCGGACGCAAGCGACAGTGAAGAGGGCCGTCTGTACATGACCATGGACAGTGACGCATCCGGTGTCAGCCTGCAGACCGTCATCGCTGGGAATCGAGGCGGTGATTATGTTTAGACCCTTCGGGATAGAGATGCTAGCTAAATGTAGCTTACGACCTTGTTAAAATCATTGCTAAGACGCAGCTGGAATCGAAGCAGATACTGTAGCTGGAATCAAAGCAGAAAATGTACTTGGAATCGAAGCAGCTAATGTAGCTGGAATCAAAGCAGAAAATGTACTTGGAATCGAAGCAGCTAATGTAGCTGGAATCAAAGCATAAAATGTAGCTGGAATCGAAGCAGATAATGTAGCTGGAATCGAAGCTGATAATGTAGCTGGAATCAAAGCAGAAAATGTACTTGGAATCGAAGCAGACAATTTAGTTGGAATCGAATCAGCTATTGTAGCTGGAATCGAAGCAGATAATGTAGCTGGAATCAAAGCTGATAATGTAGCTGGAATCGAAGCTGATAATGTAGCTGGAATCGAAGCTGATAATGTAGCTGGAATCGAAGCAGTTATTGTAGCTGGAATCGAAGCTGATAATGTAGCTGGAATCGAAGCAGTTATTGTAGCAGGAATCGAAGCTGATAATGTAGCTGGAATCAAAGCTGATAATGTAGGTGGAATCGAAGCAGTTATTGTAGCTGGAATCGAAGCAGATAATGTAGCTGGAATCGAAGCAGTTATTGTAGCTGGAATCGAAGCTGATAATGTAGCTGGAATCGAAGCAGTTATTGTAGCAGGAATCGAAGCTGATAATGTAGCTGGAGTCGAAGCAGTTATTGTAGCTGGAATCGAAGCAGATAATGTAGCTGGAATCAAAGCTGATAATGTAGCTGGAATCGATGCTGATAATGTAGCTGGAATCGAAGCTGATAATGTAGCTGGAATCGAAGCAGTTATTGTAGCTGGAATCGAAGCAGATAATGTAGCTGGAATCGAAGCAGTTATTGTAGCTGGAATCGAAGCTGATAATGTAGCTGGAATCGAAGCAGTTATTGTAGCAGGAATCGAAGCAGATAATGTAGCTGGAATCAAAGCGATAATGTAGCTGGAATCGAAGCAGATAATGTAGCTGGAATCAAAGCGATAATGTAGCTGGAATCGAAGCAGATAATGTAGCTGGAATCGCTGCCATCGCAATAATCTATGCATTTTGCAATTTTGTTAGTATCATATACGAGTATCTGTGTTTTAAATGGAAATTTGTATGCTCTGATTGATTTATATATTTTTGCGCGATATACTAATAACTAGTTTCACATTACTCAAACGAACCATTTTTGTTTGATCATCAATTTTTTGTGTTAGTTACATTTTTTAATTGAGTTCGCAACTTAGAGGAAACCCAAAATTTCTATGCCAATTCGATTGCATATCTATTGAAATTCTAATATTTGTGTTAATGCGATTTTATTTTCGTCTAGCCTTGCTTGGAATCATGAAAATAAAAAACAGGAAATTGTACCTCTGCTATCATTCTATTATGTTATTTTGATTTAACCAAAATTACTTATACGGGTCTACCTGAGGGACCAAAATCATACAGTTTAATGGCTTAATAGTTTAGTGGATCTATATCCTACAGCTGTTAGTTTAGTGGATCTATATCCTACAGCTGTTAGTTTAGCGGATCTATATCCTACAGCTGTTAGTTTAGCGGATCTATATCCTACAGCTGTTAGTTTAGTGGATCTATATCCTACAGCTGTTAGTTTAGCGGATCTATATCCTACAGCTGTTAGTTTAGTGGATCTATATCCTACAGCTGTTAGTTTAGTGGATCTATATCCTACAGCTGTTAGTTTAGCGGATCTATATCCTACAGCTGTTAGTTTAGTGGATCTATATCCTACAGCTGTTAGTTTAGCGGATCTATATCCTACAGCTGTTAGTTTAGTGGATCTATATCCTACAGCTGTTAGTTTAGCGGATCTATATCCTACAGCTGTTAGTTTAGCGGATCTATATCCTACAGCTGTTAGTTTAGCGGATCTATATCCTACAGCTGTTAACTTAGCGGATCTATATCCTACAGCTGTTAGTTTAGTGGATCTATATCCTACAGCTGTTAGTTTAGCGGATCTATATCCTACAGCTGTTAGTTTAGCGGATCTATATCCTACAGCTGTTAGTTTAGTGGATCTATATCCTACAGCTGTTAGTTTAGCGGATCTATATCCTACAGCTGTTGGTTTAGCGGATCTATATCCTACAGCTGTTAGTTTAGTGGATCTATATCCTACAGCTGTTAGTTTAGCGGATCTATATCCTACAGCTGTTAGTTTAGTGGATCTATATCCTACAGCTGTTAGTTTAGCGGATCTATATCCTACAGCTGTTAGTTTAGTGGATCTATATCCTACAGCTGTTAGTTTAGCGGATCTATATCCTACAGCTGTTAGTTTAGCGGATCTATATCCTACAGCTGTTAACTTAGCGGATCTATATCCTACAGCTGTTAGTTTAGTGGATCTATATCCTACAGCTGTTAGTTTAGCGGATCTATATCCTACAGCTGTTAGTTTAGCGGATCTATATCCTACAGCTGTTAGTTTAGCGGATCTATATCCTACAGCTGTTAGTTTAGTGGATCTATATCCTACAGCTGTTAGTTTAGCGGATCTATATCCTACAGCTGTTAGTTTAGTGGATCTATATCCTACAGCTGTTAGTTTAGCGGATCTATATCCTACAGCTGTTAGTTTAGCGGATCTATATCCTACAGCTGTTAGTTTAGCGGATCTTTTTAGAGGATTGCCCCAGTGCCTTTATTTCAATGTTCATATTTCATCTTACATTGGCCAAGGTTTTTACACAACGGCATAGACAGACAAGTCTAGTCAGTTTGATGGTTTTTTGCTTTTACTCGTCATTTCAAATCTACGTTAAGTTTAATTTTTCTAATTGTAACATTATTCATATAAAATCTAGTTTTAGAAGCTGTGATCAATTTACTGTGTTTTTACTTTTTTATTGTGCAATAAATAAATCATTGCTTAACAGTCTTTATTTCATTCTTTAAACAGAAAAGTTTATTTTCTATGAAATATCTTATTGACTCTTATGATCCTCAGATCAGGATCAAATATACCTAAGATCCCCATTTCTGATCTGTCGCTATCCCAGATCCTCATGTCTGGTCCCTCGTTATTTTAGATCCCCATTTCTGATCCGTCGCTATCCCAGATCCTCATGTCTGGTCCCTCGTTAATTTAGATCTCCATTTCTGATCTGTCGCTATCCCAGATCCTCATGTCTGGTCCCTCGTCATCTTAGATCCCCATTTCTGATCCATCACTATTCCAGATCCTCATGTCTGGTCCCTCGTCATCTTAGATCCCCATTTCTGATCCGTCGCTATCCCAGATCCTCATGTCTGGTTCCTCGTCATCTTAGACCCCCATTTCTGATCTGTCGCTATCCCAGATCCTCATGTCTGGTTCCTCGTTATTTTAGATCCCCATTTCTGATCCGTCGCTATCCCAGATCCTCATGTCTGGTCCCTCGTTATTTTAGATCCCCATTTCTGATCCGTCGCTATCCCAGATCCTCATGTCTGGTCCCTCGTCATCTTAGATCCCCATTTCTGATCCGTCACTATTCCAGATCCTCATGTCTGGTCCCTCGTCATCTTAGATCCCCATTTCTGATCCGTCGCTATCCCAGATCCTCATGTCTGGTTCCTCGTCATCTTAGACCCCCATTTCTGATCTGTCGCTATCCCAGATCCTCATGTCTGGTCCCTCGTTATTTTAGATCCCCATTTCTGATCCGTCGCTATCCCAGATCCTCATGTCTGGTTCCTCGTCATCTTAGACCCCCATTTCTGATCTGTCGCTATCCCAGATCCTCATGTCTGGTCCCTCGTTATTTTAGATCCCCATTTCTGATCCGTCGCTATCCCAGATCCTCATGTCTGGTCCCTCGTTATTTTAGATCCCCATTTCTGATCCGTCGCTATCCCAGATCCTCATGTCTGGTCCCTCGTCATCTTAGATCCCCATTTCTGATCTGTCGCTATCCCAGATCTTAGATCCCAATGCCAGATCCCAAGCTTACATCCTCGTCATCCCTGATTTGATGCTTAGATCCTTAGCTGTTTTGAAGTTTAGAATCCTTCCAATGCCAGATACAATGTTCAGATTCTCCCGATCCTAGACTTCCGCGTCCATTTTCAATGATCCGTAAGAATTAAGTTATTTATTCTCGTATTTCTACTGTAAGTAGACTGCGTGAACATTTTGTCACACCAGTAAATAGCGAATATTTCCTAACTCTCCGCAGCCCATGTCGCCGGCCTCTGCTTCGGTGGCCAAGCGCATCAGCGACGCCGTGTCGGCTGTGAGTCGCGCCGGGCCGACCTACGGCCTGAAGCAGCCGAGCAGCATTGACTGGCGCGGCGTCCTCTGCCGGCTGCCTCCACCCGGTCCCGAATCCTCGCCCGTAGTGGTCGACTTCAGCTCCGTCAACGTGGCCAAACCGTTGCACGCCGGCCACCTGCGAGCCACCGTGCTGGGCAACTTTGTAGTGCAAATTAATCGCGCATTCGGCCATGAAGTGATCGGCATCAACTACCTGGGCGATTGGGGCAGGCAGTTTGCTATTCTGCTGGCCGGAATGGACACCTTCGGCCAGGTTGAACTGCTGGGATCTGAGACTGACGAAAATGTGAGCTATCCGCCTCTTATTCACAATCTTCCTCAGGTCCCCACATCTACTCACTTTAATCCCCCCCCCAGATCCCCACATCTACTCACTTGAATCCTCCCCAGATCCCCACATCTACTCACTTGAATCCTCCCCAGATCCCCACATCTACTCACTTGAATCCTCCCCAGGTCCCACATCTACTCACTTTAATCCTCCCCAGATCCCACATCTACTCACTTGAATCCTCCCCAGGTCCCACATCTACTCACTTTAATCCTCCCCAGGTCCCACATCTACTCACTTTAATCCTCCCCAGATCCCACATCTACTCACTTGAATCCTCCCTAGGTCCCCAGTTTGAGCCCAGACCCCAGATCCCTCTATGACCAGCAGTGGTTTCAAATCCCAAAGAATTCTTCCGCCTCTATACTCACTCCTTAGGTGTCGGAGCAGGCCAGCCTGCGGGCGGTGCAGCACATGCAGTCTGTGTACTCCAGAGCCAGCTCCGGCCTGCCCAGCTCAGCTGTTGACTCGGCCTATTCCCGTCTGGAAGCCGGCGATTCCGCAGCCATGCGTGTCTGGCGCCTGGCGAAGCGTCACTCGCTAGCGGAGCTGAGCTCCAGCTACAGCCGAATGGGTGTCACTTTTGATCGTCTGGAGTTCGAATCCGACTATGCCAGACAGACTGACCGGCTGTTGGCAATGCTGGAACAGCGCGGCCTCCTGACTACGGCGCACGACGGGGCCAAACTATTGCGACTGCCAGACGGCGACGGCGACGGTGATAGTGACGCCGTAGTGCAGAAACGCGACGGCAGCTCGTTGTACTTTGGACGCGACCTGCTTGCTGCGGTTGACAGGTATAAATTCTTGATCAATAAATTTTCACCTGCCCCTATTCCTGTGTCACGTCAGAAGATGAATCTCAGATAAAGTGCTTGATTACCTACCCTCCCGAAACCTCTGATTGGTCAGCTACCCTCTAGAAGCCACATATTAGCCAGCTCTTCATGCTCCAGATTGGCTACACATCCTCTCCAAACCTCTGATTGGCCAGCAACCCTCTCCATGCCCCTGATTGGCCAGCAATCTTCTCGATGCTCCTGATTGGCCAGCAACCCTCTCCATGCTCCTGATTGGCCAACAATCTTCTCGATGCTCCTGATTGGCCTGCAACCCTCTCCAAACCTCTAATTGGCCTGCAACTCTTCTAAAGTACTGAATTGACTAGCTTTCCTTACGAAACTCTCATTGGCTAGCTACCCTTCTCGAATATCTCTGATTGGCTAGCTACCCTCCCTGCACAAATTGTGTCCTACTGCAGAGCTGATCGCCTTGGTTGCAAGCGCGCCCACTACGTTGTCGACTCCGCCCAACGGCTGCACTTTAGTCGGCTTAGCCGCGCTCTCGCAGCGCTAGGCAGACCCGACCTGGCCAATCCCTCGCCCTGGGATCTGCATGTGCAGTTCGGCCGAGTGGAGGGTATGAGTTCGCGTCGCAGTTCCGGGGATAAATCTGCGGTTGTACTGTTGCGCAATATTCTAGACACCGGTCGGGCTCGGATGCTGGAACGATCCAAAGCATCGCCCAATCGACGGATTAACAACGCGAATGCGGACTCCATTGCGGACCAGTTGGCCGTCTCAGTGGTTGCCATGGAGATGATGCGAGTTCGAAGATCGCATTCGGTTAAGTTCAGCTGGGACAGTGACAATTCCGCTATTGGCGCTCACTACTGCCACGCCAGGTATGAATCCTTAGATGGCTACTTAATAGTAGCCTGGTGAGTATATACTCGTACTTGCCTCTGCTTAACGAGGTCCTGAGCTCGAATCCGCGGCGTTCTGGTGTTTTCTCACACTCATTCCAGATGTAATCAATAAGAATTTCTCATGTTATTCTGGTGTTTTCTCACACTTATTCAAGGTGTGATCAATAAGAATTTCTCATGTTTTTCTGGTGTTTTCTCACACTTATTCAAGGTGTGATCAATAAGAATTTCTCATGTTATTCTGGTGTTTTCTCACACTTATTCAAGGTGTGATCAATAAGAATTTCTCATGTTTTTCTGGTGTTTTCTCACACTTATTCAAGGTGTGATCAATAAGAATTTCTCATGTTATTCTGGTGTTTTCTCACACTTATTCAAGGTGTGATCAATAAGAATTTCTCATGTTTTTCTGGTGTTTTCTCACACTTATTCAAGGTGTGATCAATAAGAATTTCTCATGTTTTTCTGGTGTTTTCTCACACTTATTCTAGGTGGGATGAATAAGAATTTCTCACAACTATTCTCCCTTCACTTGGGATAAATATCATATCTCTCCCAGACTGTGCAGCCTCGCCGACAAGGCAACCGGCGCCGGTATTGAACTGCCCGAGGCCGTATTCGCTGAACTCAATATGGCTCTGGACTCGGCCAGTCCTGCAGCCTCATTGTCAGCCGCCAACGACTTGGCCGACCAGCTATTAGCCTTTCCCGGCGTCGCGTTGGAATCTTTCATAACCTACGAGCCCTGCCTACTCGTGGCCTACACTAATCGTTTAGTATCGCGCGTCAATGCCTGCTTCCGCTGCCTACCTGTGCTCAACTGCTCTAGCGACGCCGGCGCCTCTGGCCGATTGGCTCTGTTTGAGTCCAGTCGGTCTGTACTGGCCTCCGCTATGAGAATTCTCGGCCTGACGCCTCTGCGATGCATTTGATTCATTCTTTGTCCTTTTTACGCTATATATGCTACTTAGTCGACTAGTTAGTAGGCTAGTGCGCTCGCAGTTCTTAAACTATTAAATTATGTACATTGAATTCGGATTGAAAATAAAGCATTGCAAACTAGATTTGATATAGACTAGGCATTGAATCAATTTCTAAAGACATATATTTGCCAATTTACATACATGTAGTCTTTCTTAGTTTTTTCCTTTTTATGTACTCGAGTAAAGACAAATTCATAAACTTTTCACTTCCATGCTTTCACACCAGTCAATATATCACACCTATCCTTTCACCTGTCACGTCTATCACACCAATCCTTTCACCTGTCACGTCTATCACACCAATCCTTTCACCTGTCACATCTATCGCCCCAATCTACCTGTCACATCTTTTTCATCAATCCTTTAACCTGTCACGTCTATCAAACCAATCCTTTCACCTGTAACGTCTATCGCATAAATCCTTTCACCTGTAACGTCTATCGCATAAATCCTTTCACCTGTCACGTCTGTCTATCACACCAATCCTTTCACCTGTCACGTCTGTCATACCAATCATTTTACCTGTCACGTCATCATATCAATCCCTTTACCTGTCACGTCTATGATATCAATCATTTTACCTGTCACGTCTATCACACCAATCCTTTCACCTGTCACGTCCAGCATGCTACTCCTCTCACCTGTCACGTCTAATACACCAATCCCTTCGCCTGTAAAATCTATCACCCAAATAGTTTAACCTGTAGCATCTATCAAACCAATACGTTCACCTGTCACGCCTATCACACCCATCCTTGCATCTTTGTCACACTAGTCTTGTTATTATTTGTGCAAAGCATTCCAATATTAATTTGTTATCTTCATTCGCAGCATCAGCATCAGCAACAGCAGCAGGCCCAATCCAGCGGTGGTGGCGAGTCACCGATTGTTGGCAGCCAGGCCGGGGCTTCTTCAAACGGCTTCGGGGGCGGCACAAACGCCTCATCGACTAGAAGCCGCAGCTCCAACGCTTCGCAGGGCCCGGACTCGGCCAGCGCCAGCGGCAGTGGAGTCGGAGGCGGCGCTCTCGCCGACTACGAGCCGCTGGAAGTCATCGGCAGGGGCACCTCCGGCCTAGTCAAGAAGATTCGACGCATTCGGGACGGAGCCTGCTTCGCCTGCAAGGAGATCGACTATGGCGACATGTGCGACCTGAGAAAACAGCTGCTGCTGACTGAAATCAACCTCATCATTCAGCTGAGGCATAGGAACATTGTCCGCTGCTACAATTACATTATCGACCGCGAGGCTAGGCGGGCCTACATCATTATGGAGTACTGCCCGAATGGCGACTTGGCCGACCTTATCAAACAGCATCGCAGGGATAAGTGTGTGGAGATCATGATAACAATGCCACAGTCCTCAGGCTATTCTGTCTCATCCTCCCAGTCCTCAGGCTATTCTGTCTCATCCTCCCAGTCCTCAGGCTATTCTGTCTCATCCTCCCAGTCCTCAGGCTATTCTGTCTCATCCTCCCAGTCCTCAGGCTATTCTGTCTCATCTTCCTAGATCTCAGGCTATTCTGTCTCATCCTCCCAGTCCTCAGGCTATTCTGTCTCATCCTCCCAGTCCTCAGGCTATTCTGTCTCATCCTCCCAGTCCTCAGGCTATTCTGTCTCATCCTCCCAGTCCTCAGGCTATTCTGTCTCATCCCCCCACACCTCCGGCTGATCCACCACCTCATCCTCCCACACCTCAGGCTGATCCACCACCTCATTCTCCTAGACCTGAGGTTGTTCCGTCCTGAGGATTGAGGCTTTATAGCTGAATTCATCCTCACCCTCGCCATGACCAGAAAACACATCCCGGAGGAGGACATCCTGACTTGGCTGTCCCAGCTGGCCCTGGCTCTGCGCTGCTGCCACTGCCGACAGGGCGTCAAAGCGGTGCTTCACCGAGACCTGAAGCCGGCCAATTGCTTCTTAGACGCCAGTCGAAGCATCAAATTGGGCGACTTCGGCCTGGCCAGAGTTCTCGCCGGGGACACTAGCTTCGCTAGCACCTACCTTGGGACGCCGTACTACATGAGTCCGGAACAGGTGCGACTTTGGAAAGCCTTGATTGATTGCTAGGCAAAGTTTTTAATCTCTTTCTGTCAATATAAATATTGATTATACCTGCCCCTATCGAGAATGATCTGAAGCCTGCGACTGAATGTTCAGTCCATGGACTGGGGGAACGCCCCAACCACTCTCAATTACACCAGCTAATGCTGATACCAATTTAACAGCTGGGTGAACTAAATCTATGTAAAGTTAAGTGTCTAAAGGACGCATTGTTAAATTGTCGAATTCTATTAGAGTCAGGAATCGAACCCCTGACCTTCAAGTCGCGAGTCCGATTTTCTAACCACTAGGCTACAGCCCCAACCATAGACTATAATCACTTTTCATCAATATATAACTGTTCTCAACAAAAGTTTTTTTACTTTAAGCAGTACTACTTTAATTTTAAAAGGTTCTGGTGTACTCTATAGTACTTTATAAAGTACTCGTGTACCTAACAGTCATTCTCATCTTCTTTTAGAAGTACTACTATATTTTAGAAGTTTTGGTGTACTTTAATGACTAATGGTATATTTGTACTTTTAAACGATTCTGTACTTTTATAGGGTAGTAATGTACTTTGAAGAGTAGTGGTGTAATTTAAAGTGTTCAAATTTACATGAACATTAATTGACAACTAATAACTAACACTTCGCCTTTTTGACTAGGTGAAGCTCTGCGGCTACACAGAGAAGTCGGACATGTGGGCCCTAGGCGTTGTTGCCTACGAGTTGGCCTGCTTGAGACCGCCATTCAATGGCGCCACTCACGACCAGCTGGTGTCGGCCATTCTCTCCGGCAGCTATCGGCCGCTGCCTGAGCACTACGGCGAGGTGAGTCGGATGCATTAACAGTATAGAATGCATACATTTGCCGATGTTTTGTCATTCAGGAAGTTGTTTCATTGGATAGAGCCAAAAATTTTAGCCCGTGTTCTGGATTTTCATGGCGGTAGCGGTAGCGGTAGGCGGTATGGGTGTTTGAATTTATTGACAGTTCTGAACAAGGGGTCGGGGGTTCGAATCTGAGCCATTTCTATCATTTCAGCAAAATACACAATAGACAATAGACCTCTTCTTCTCTTTCCAGCCTCTACGCTCCATCATCGCAGACCTACTCCAGACGGATCCGGACAAGCGTCTGTCAGCCGATCAGCTGCTAGACCGTTCGTCGATTCGCGCCCGCCTGCCGCCTGACGAGCTGCCGGAGCCGAGCCTGCGCCGCTGGGCCGACGAGCAGCGCCGCCTGGCCGACAGTCTCGGCCGGCTCCGACGGACTCTGAAATCTCGGCAAAGAGAATTGGAAGCCAGGGCTGCGGCGCTTGACGAGCGCGAGGCGCGGCTAGCCAGGCGCGAGGCCGATCTAGATAGGCGCGAGGCGCGCGCCAGACTGCTCGGGGATCGACTGCGCGGACTGGCGCCACTGGCCGACCTCAGCCTGGTGAGTCATCTCAGCGTGTGCCAACAAACTCCCTATGAAAACTGCACCGCTACAGTATAATATACTAATAATAGTAATTTCAGGAGGGCTGCGGGCAAAGGCACACCATTTGGTGACACTAGGCAATTCTGCCCATTTCGCTGACTCCTGAGCACACACGCACTCAAATACTGTACGCATGCACACACCTATACAGGTGTGTACACCTGCCCTGACTTTCTCATCGTCAGGCAGGGTACACTCTCACTATGCCTTGGAGGTTGGAACAAATGAATGTGGTCTCGCCACGGAATCGAGCTCAGCGACCTTGGTTCGTTTCCTATGCAGTTTCTTCCTTTTCCCCTTCGATTCCTTCGATTCGATTCGATTTACGATTTCAGTCGGTTTGTTCCTAATTTATTAAGTCTCCAACTGCACCGGAAATTCACAGATTGAAATCAGCGACAAAGAGAACAATGGCCCTCTAATTGACTCATCCGTCTCTGCTGCTAAGGACTCTAATAATGACAGCGTGTCGGCTGATTGCGCTGTCGACTGGCAGGCCGCGAATCAAGAAGAGCCGCCACCCCCGCCGCCGCCAGTGCCGCGACCAAGGCGAACTCTGCAAAGAGAGGCCGACACTATATGACATGAATAATGATTAGAAATAATTTCCCGTGTAAACTATAACTTATATTCCGATTAGTGTAAATTTAGTTTTTTTATCTGTACATACATCGTATTATTATTTTATTTTGCATTTCTTCATTCTAGTTTTGTTGCTCGCCAATTAGGATGCTTAATATTATGCGAATAATAATTACTATTTGTTCTTGTTTTGAATTGTAATTTTTCGTCTGTTTTGCTGAAGCCAACGACTGACAGGTCTTATATAATTGAATCCTAATGTTCATTTCATATTTCATATTTTTTATTTTATTTTTGTTTTACTGCTGAAGTATATTATGTTCCTTTAAACTGGGGTTGATTCAGATCACTTAAACTGAGGTTGATTCAGATCCCTTAAACTGAAGTTGATTAAGATCCCTTAAACTGAGGTTGATTCAGATCACTTAAACTGAGGTTGATTCAGATCACTTAAACTGAGGTTGATTCAGATCCCTTAAACTGAGGTTGATTAAGATCCCTTAAACTGAGGTTGATTCAGATCCCTTAAACTGAGGTTGATTCAGATCCCTTAAACTGAGGTTGATTCAGATCACTTAAACTGAGGTTGATTCAGATCCCTTAAACTGAGGTTGATTCAGATCCCCTAAACTGAGGTCGATTCAGATCCCTTAAACTGAGGTTGATTCAGATCCCTTAAACTGAGGTTGATTCAGATCCCTCTAACTGAGGTTGATTCAGATCCCTTAAACTGAGGTTGATTCAGATCCCTCTAACTGAGGTTGATTCAGATCCCTTAAACTGAGGTTGATTCAGATCCCTTAAACTGAACTTGATTAAGATCCCTTACACTGAGGTGGATTCAGATCCCTCTAACTGAGGTTGATTCAGATCCCTTAAACTGAGGTTGATTCAGATCCCTCTAACTGAGGTGGATTCAGATCCCTTAAACTGAGGTTGATTCAGATCCCTTAAACTGAGGCTGATTAAGATCCCTTAAACTAAGGTTGATTCAGATCCCTTAAACTGAGGTTGATTCAGATCCCCTAAACTGAGGTTGATTCAGATCCCTTAAACTGAGGTTGATTCAGATCCCTTAAACTGAGGCTGATTAAGATCCCTTAAACTGAGGTTGATTAAGATCCCTTAAACTGAGGTTGATTCAGATCCCTTAAACTGAGGTTGATTCAGATCCCTTAAACTAAGGTTGATTCAGATCCCTTAAACTGAGGTTGATTCAGATCCCCTAAACTGAGGTTGATTCAGATCCCTTAAACTGAGGTTGATTCAGATCCCTTAAACTGAGGCTGATTAAGATCCCTTAAACTGAGGTTGATTCAGATCCCTTAAACTGAGGTTGATTCAGATCCCTTAAACTGAGGCTGATTAAGATCCCTTAAACTGAGGTTGATTCAGATCCCTTAAACTGAGGTTGATTCAGATCCCTTAAACTGAGGCTGATTAAGATCCCTTAAACTGAGGTTGATTAAGATCCCTTAAACTAAGGTTGATTCAGATCCCTTAAACTGAGGTTGATTCAGATCCCTTAAACTGAGGCTGATTAAGATCCCTTAAACTGAGGTTGATTAAGATCCCCTAAACTGAGGTTGATTCAGATCCCTTAAACTGAGGCTGATTAAGATCCCTTAAACTGAGGTTGATTCAGATCCCTTAAACTGAGGTTGATTCAGATCCCCTAAACTGAGTTTGATTCAGATCCCTTAAACTGAGGCTGATTAAGATCCCTTAAACTAAGGTTGATTCAGATCCCTTAAACTGAGGTTGATTCAGATCCCTTAAACTGAGGCTGATTCAGATCCCTTAAACTGAGGTTGATTCAGATCCCTTAAACTGAGGTTGATTCAGATCCCCTAAACTGAGGTTGATTCAGATCCCTTAAACTGAGGTTGATTCAGATCCCCTAAACTGAGGTTGATTCAGATCCCCTAAACTGAGGTTGATTCAGATCCCTTAAACTGAGGTTGATTCAGATCCCTTAAACTGAGGCTGATTAAGATCCCTTAAACTAAGGTTGATTCAGATCCCTTAAACTGAGGTTGATTAAGATCCCTTAAACTAAGGTTGATTCAGATCCCTTAAACTGAGGTTGATTCAGATCCCCTAAACTGAGGTTGATTCAGATCCCTTAAACTGAGGCTGATTAAGATCCCTTAAACTAAGGTTGATTCAGATCCCTTAAACTGAGGTTGATTCAGATCCCTTAAACTGAGGCTGATTCAGATCCCTTAAACTGAGGTTGATTCAGATCCCTTAAACTGAGGTTGATTCAGATCCCCTAAACTGAGGTTGATTCAGATCCCTTAAACTGAGGCTGATTAAGATCCCTTAAACTGAGGTTGATTCAGATCCCTTAAACTGAGGCTGATTCAGATCCCTTAAACTAAGGTTGATTCAGATCACTTAAACTAAGGCTGATTCAGATCCCATAAACTGAGGTTGATTCAGATCACTTAAACTAAGGTTGATTCAGATCCCTTAAACTGAGGTTGATTCAGATCCCCTAAACTGAGGTTGATTCAGATCCCTTAAACTGAGGTTGATTCAGATCCCTTAAACTGAGGCTGATTCAGATCCCTTAAACTGAGGTTGATTCAGATCCCTTAAACTGAGGTTGATTCAGATCCCTTAAACTGAGGCTGATTAAGATCCCTTAAACTAAGGTTGATTCAGATCCCTCTAACTGAGGTTGATTCAGATCCCTTAAACTGAGGTTGATTCAGATCCCTTAAACTGAGGTTGATTCAGATCCCTTAAACTGAGGTTGATTCAGATCCCTTAAACTGAGGTTGATTCAGATCCCTTAAACTGAGGTTGATTCAGATCCCTTAAACTGAGGTTGATTCAGATCCCTTAAACTGAGGTTGATTCAGATCCCTTAAACTAAGGTTGATTCAGATCCCTTAAACTAAGGTTGATTAAGATCCCCTAAACTGAGGTTGATTCAGATCCCTTAAACTGAGGCTGATTAAGATCCCTTAAACTAAGGCTGATTAAGATCCCTTAAACTGAGGTTGATTCAGATCCCTTAAACTGAGGTTGATTCAGATCCCTTAAACTGAGGCTGATTAAGATCCCCTAAACTGAGGTTGATTCAGATCCCTCTAACTGAGGTTGATTCAGATCCCCTAAACTGAGGTTGATTCAGATCCCTTAAACTGAGGCTGATTCAGATCCCTTAAACTGAGGCTGATTAAGATCACTTAAACTGAGGCTGATTAAGATCCCTTAAACTGAGGTTGATTCAGATCCCTTACACTGAAGTTTATTCAGATCTCTTAAACTGAGGCTGATTCAGATCCCTTAAACTGAGGTTGATTCAGATCCCTTAAACTGAGGTTGATTCAGATCCCTTAAACTGAGGTTGATTCAGATCCCTTAAACTGAGGCTGATTAAGATCCCTTAAACTGAGGTTGATTCAGATCCCTTAAACTGAGGCTGATTCAGATCCCTTAAACTGAGGTTGATTCAGATCCCTTACACTGAAATTTATTCAGATCTCTTAAACTGAGGCTGATTCAGATCCCTTAAACTGAGGTTGATTCAGATCCCTTAAACTGAGGCTGATTAAGATCCCTTAAACTGAGGTTGATTCAGATCCCTTAAACTGAGGTTGATTCAGATCCCTTAAACTGAGGTTGATTCAGATCCCTTAAACTGAGGTTGATTCAGATCCCTTAAACTAAGGTTGATTCAGATCCCTTAAACTAAGGTTGATTAAGATCCCCTAAACTGAGGTTGATTCAGATCCCTTAAACTGAGGCTGATTAAGATCCCTTAAACTAAGGCTGATTAAGATCCCTTAAACTGAGGTTGATTCAGATCCCTTAAACTGAGGTTGATTCAGATCCCTTAAACTGAGGCTGATTAAGATCCCTTAAACTGAGGTTGATTCAGATCCCTTAAACTGAGGCTGATTCAGATCCCTTAAACTGAGGTTGATTCAGATCCCTTACACTGAAATTTATTCAGATCTCTTAAACTGAGGCTGATTCAGATCCCTTAAACTGAGGTTGATTCAGATCCCTTAAACTGAGGCTGATTAAGATCCCTTAAACTGAGGTTGATTCAGATCCCTTAAACTGAGGTTGATTCAGATCCCTTACACTGAAGTTGATTCAGATCTCTTAAACTGAGGTTGATTCAGATCCCTTAAACTGAAGTTGATTCAGATCCCTTAAACTGAAGTTGATTCAGATCCCTTAAACTGAGGTTGATTCAGATCCCTTAAACTGAGGTTGATTCAGATCCCTTAAACTGAGGTTGATTCAGATCCCTTAAACTGAGGCTGATTAAGATCCCTTAAACTGAGGTTGATTCAGATCCCTTAAACTGAGGCTGATTCAGATCCCTTAAACTGAGGTTGATTCAGATCCCTTACACTGAAATTTATTCAGATCTCTTAAACTGAGGCTGATTCAGATCCCTTAAACTGAGGTTGATTCAGATCCCTTAAACTGAGGCTGATTAAGATCCCTTAAACTGAGGTTGATTCAGATCCCTTAAACTGAGGTTGATTCAGATCCCTTACACTGAAGTTGATTCAGATCTCTTAAACTGAGGTTGATTCAGATCCCTTAAACTGAAGTTGATTCAGATCCCTTAAACTGAAGTTGATTCAGATCCCTTAAACTGAAGTTGAGTCAGATCCCTCAAAGTGAGGTTGATTCAGATCGCTTAAATATGTTTTTAATGGTTGTAATGTCTGTACAACGTACAAGCATTGCCTTAATTCGTCTAGCTTCTTTTATTTTTTATGTATTTTTCACAAGCGCGGTGGCATTTTTATGTAAAGTAAATTCTTCGACTTACTTGTACTTTTTAGTCAGCTTACTACTATTATTAGTAGTATGCGAGTATTTGTGCATTTTCAGCAATTTATTAAATATAAGACACTGCCAAACGCATTTTGTGTCTATTTAAAATCTCGGGACATAATTGAGTTTTCTTGTTCACTACATTTTTCTGAATTTCTCGCATTATTAATTAAGTATGCGTTAATTGGATTGTTCAAATGTAGAGTTTTGGTATAGCAGATGTAGAGATATAATTTAACATGTCCCAGCTGTCCCTGATCTTCAGCTGGACAGTAAAGAATGTGATCTTCGATGTCGCATAATCTCCATGGCAACCACAGAATCGATTCTGGTGCCGCCCGCCCTGGTAACCAGTTAAATAACTTAAAAAGAAAATTTTTTTGTTTTTGTTTGTCTCAGTAATCATTGTTAATTATTCAATTTTTTATTGCGATAAAACAATTTTGTTTACATTCGGTGTACTGCGAGTCGTGCTATGTTGTCAATAGAACAGGTTTTGACCGTCTCTCCTTGAAATTGACGAATTTGAAAGAAAGCACCAGAAAGTGTTTTTCTGCCTGAAGCAGTCGACATTAATATTAGAAAGAGCTATTATTATTATTATTATTATTGAGGTGCGCACGCCGATTGGGTGCTGATTTTTTTGTTTATTTTATGTTTAAGGTTAAACAAGTCGATTTTTTTAAAGAGAAGGCGATAGGAAAACAGTAGCATGCGTAATTTTAGGTTAATAAAATATTAGAAAAAAACTAATTTTTGAAGAAACAAAGGCATTAAAACAAAAAATGAAATATTTAAATTTAAAGAGAAATTAAAACTGACCGAAAGAGGAATAGCTATTGTGTTTTTGCATTCTAACTATGGGCCTCAGGGCAGTGGCTTTGTTATCTATCTTTAAGTATGCTTTCTATGAAGTCCACAAAACTTTCTGTTAATTCTGTGCTTTCCTGTGTCATTAAACACACAATTTTGTCATCAGCTGTTAGGCTTTCGAAATTTCGAACAGTGCCTGCCCCTTTCTCTATGAATTTATTTCTAATTGGAACATAAACGGACGAATCGCATCTAAAGAGAATATGAGTTTCGTTCTCTACATTTTGGGCATGTTCTGTTTTCATAGCTATATTCATTGCTATATTCTAGAGCACGCTATATTCCCCCCTTGGGAAAGTCCACAGGGGTATTTAAAATACCCGTTGCCTACTTCACCATAGCTCCCAAACCGAATGACCGATTTTCGTGAAAGTCCAACATTTTTGGATCTACGAGCTAAATTTCCCGCTGGGACTCAACTCCGACATTTTGCAGACTGTTGGTTCGATTTCGGACCGAAATTCGCACGAAATGTAATTTCGACCCGATCTTGAACCGTTTTAGAGCCGAATTTCATCTGCTCTGTGTCGGATCAAAATCGGCTGACTGTCGGGAAAGTTTTGGACCGATTTTTCCACGACTCTCACCCGAATTCCATTCCTCGTTTGATGCTTAAACAGTTTTTTACCTTGCATTGGCTACCAGTTGCTGCGAATGCAATCAACAGGAATGCAGATTATATTTTCCGACCGTTCTCAGTATTTATTTTAAACAAGTGTCGTTATAGTTACACTAACAAAATAACTGTGAGCAGTGCAAAAATCTGAAAGGTGTCCTGATCGCGACATGATCTTGTCTACAGTGTACAGTCTTTTAACTTTTTTGCCGTTGCGTACGCAGATCGTATTAGGCGATTTTCTATGTTTTCTATTTCCACACAAGCAGTTGGTCCGACATGTGCAGATGAATATCGATGAAAATCGGACGGATATACATCGTCATATTTCTACATAGGTGAAATTCTGAGTTATTTTGGGTGAAAGTCGGAGTTGTCGTTACGGTTTTTTGAAAAATCGATGAGTTGTCGATTTTCTCGGGCCGATTTTTCACTTTTGGTCCGACAAAAACCGATGAAAATCGTACGAAGATGAATGTCGATCCATTTTTCATCTTTTGATTGCGACCTTCGTCTGTCCAAAATTGACCCGACGGCACCGACGCCCCAACAAGATGAAAATCGGGAATAGATCGGCCCGATTTCCCCCTTCTTTGTGTCGCGCCGTTTAAAGTTGAATGTCGGAGTTAGGTCCCAGCGGGTTTCCGCCATTTACGATGAGCTAACCTTCAAGCCGTTCGAGTCTCGACGATGCCTATGTTTTGTTTCTGGATAAATATTTTATGAGATATTGAGAAAGTAAAAGATAACTTTGGGCATTTGAAATACCCCATTGTCTTTCTACAATTAACAGTATTAGGATTAAGACCGGGTTAAGAGTAAATTAAATGTGCATTAATCTGTGAAAAATCGGCAGGTAATCTATGCTCTGCTAAGGCCTTCAAGGCTCACTATATTGATTTTCGCTCATCTGGCGTTTGGAGCAATTTTAAGAATGCTTTGAACACACTGTCCTGGTTGAGCACGTACATTCGACTGTCAAGAAAGATTTTAAATGAAACGGTAGAAAAGGAAGGGTTACTGGAACGGAACAGGGAAAACTACGACGTATGGTATGCACACAAAAGTGTTCAAAATTCACATTTAATTCGGCATTCTCTCTATAACAATTGAAATAATCCAGGGATTGAAGCGGCATTGTATGAGTCACCACCGTATCTTACTAAGCTGTGCCGAACAGCTATGGGCGAAGTCTTGTGAATGGTTCTAGTAATGTACGCAATTCTTAGTCAGCTGCTCTCTGACCTATTGGATGGCCTATTCAAACACGATCCTCCAGTTTGTGTCAGCAGCTATCCCTCACGATCATCCAGTTTGTGTCAGCAGCTATCCCTCACGATGCTCCAGTTTGTGTCAGCAGCTATCCCTCACGATCATCCAGTTAGTGTCAGCAGCTATCCCTCACGATCATCCAGTTAGTGTCAGCAGCTATCCCTCACGATCATCCAGTTAGTGTCAGCAGCTATCCCTCACGATCATCCAGTTAGTGTCAGCAGCTATCCCTCACGATCATCCAGTTAGTGTCAGCAGCTATCCCTCACGATCATCCAGTTAGTGTTAGCAGCTATCCCTCACGATCATCCAGTTAGTGTCAGCAGCTATCCCTCACGATCATCCAGTTAGTGTCAGCAGCTATCCCTCACGATCCTCCAGTTTGTGTCAGCAGCTATCCCTCACGATCCTCCAGTTTGTGTCAGCAGCTATCCCTCACGATCATCCAGTTTGTCAGCAGTGTCAGCTGTTTGGGTCGTGTATGTAAAGCATAAAACACAAAAAAGTATAAAGGTGATTCACATTTTTTCATCAAGCTTGTGGACTTCAAGCAAGCAGTTATTAACAAGTGCCCTGTTTAAATTGATATTTTAAGAATTGGAGAAGAAATAGTTCTGCCTCCAGTGTGTACATTAACTCCGGTATGACTTTGCAAGCAACTCATTTATTCTAAAAAGTCACCCAGGAATAGAGTAGCTTCATACGATCTGTAAAACAATATTTCATTTGGGCACTCGTGAACTGAAATACTATCACACCTGTGCATTTTAGACTATCTTGTAATCAGAACAAAGCAATTATGGCAGACATTTGTGCAAATTAAATCCTGCAGTATATAGCATAATTGAGAGGTAGATAAACAGATTAGATAAGATGACAGACACAAAATAGCACTAATGTCAATCGGGAATTGAGCAACAGGGATAATGTGACCAAGTAGAGATAGAATCGATTTATTGCAAAACACTGATTGACAATCGTTTGTTTGTTTGCAGTACAGTTAAAAAATTGCACTTTTAAATACACCTTTCACAATGATTGTGTGTTGCAAGACAGAATTAAAAAATGAGAGAGTGCAGATTTCAATTCAATTCTCGCTCTGTGCGATAGATAGAATACCTTTTGAGCACATGTCCGATTGCACTCTTCACAAAGCAACACAGAAAAACTCCACTGAACAGATCTGACGCTTTCAAAAAATTTGCAGATATCAGCTAGGCTTTTAGTCATTGTAAGCTATATTATTTGACTGAATATAGGAACACAAAAAATGCATACATATCTGGTCGACAGGATATACTTTATGCAGCAGTCAGCCTTTCCAGTCGTCTCCATCTGCGTCCTCCATGTCCTCGTCATCGCTGAGCTCGGCGTCGATGAACTCCAGAACGGATGTCGGATCGAATGTTCGCTCTCTGGTGCCGAAGCCGCCGCCAACTCCGTCGGGCCGTTCGTTGAAGTCGGTTAGCATAGCAACCATTGCTAGGGGCCCGTCGCCTGGCGCGGGCTGCTGCTGTGCTCCGAATACTCTCCGACGCCAGGCCTGTTCGGTGGCTCCATTTTGAGTGCAGCACAAATAGGTCAGAACCAGCAGCAGCAGCAGCACCAATGCAACGAATAGGAACACCGACACGAAGGCAGCCGAGCTCAGACTGAAAGTCGACGACAGCACTGGGATGTCGCAGTTGTAGCCGTTGCTGCCATCGGGGCAATCGCAGCCCGGCTTGCCCAGCCGTTCCTCGATGCGGCTGTACGTCACTGACCACTTCACGACTATCATGCAGTGGCCACCGTTGGCGCAGTAGATTCTCTCGTGCGACTCGCATGGCACCTTGCGGATCACGGAAGGGCGCAGGTACTCGTCCGGCGGTATTTGAACTCTGGCCGGCTTCCGACCGCAGGCTTCGAGCTCTAGCTGCAGCAGCAACAGCAGCAGCAACAGCAGCAGCAGATAAGGCTGAGATACTGATAGTTTAATTGAATGCATGGAATTGAATTGAATTGAATTCTACTGTCGCCACCGCCGTCGTCGCCGCCGCCGCCGCCAGCAGCAGCAACAGCAACAGCAACAGCGGCGTCGGAATTTAATGTCCGGCGGTTCGGACGAGCATCGGCCTTGGATCGGGCTGCTGCTGTGAACAGTAGATTGTCGTCACGCTGCTACCAGTTATTTCGGCCAGTTCTCGCCTTAACGGTTAATCTCTATCTTGAAAATAAACTAGAATTGAATCGGCATGAAATTCAGATTGGCAGGTTCCATAGAAGATTGGCAAGGCGGATCCGCGCGTCCGGGATGACGGGGGCGAGAGAGGAGACGGCTGAGGAAATGCTTTGAGAGACTGGGAAAAACGTTTAGAAATTTTGTAGCGTTTGGATTGAGGCAAAAAAAGTAATGGAGGCGACCCAACTAATAGGCTTCGCCTATATACAGCTAGAATCACTGCCCCGTGCTTCCTGGCCCAATCTGCGTGTGTACAGTGCGCCCACCCCAGCCCGACTGCTGCATTTCCTCACCTCCTTGGGAGGGGCCTCTCGGTCTGGCCAACCAAACGCAGTTGGCGCTTGAGGTTGTAATGACAACTGGCCTACATTTGTTTGCGTGGAGGCCGACGCATTTCTAGTGGTTGCTGGGGCAGCTCTCGTGCTTCATTCTATGGACAGAACAAAAATAGGGCTTAGGTGGAGAGCGAGAGGGAGACAGATAAGGGGAGGTAGGGAACAGTGTGGCCCAAATGGGAAATGCAGGGAAGAATGTGCAGGGTTGCGAGGCCTTCATTGGCTCTGGTCCATTGTAAAAACATACCAATGAGATTTGGGTCTGCAGGTCCCAGCTTAGCTGTCTGTGATGCTGCGAGATCCATTGAATGAGATGGTTCTTTGGTCAGCGAGAACCACGATTGGCGAGACATTGTGAGATGAGAATACAAGGACAGTGTTAGATTGATAGCATGCGAATGAAAGATAAAGAAGAGATTGATAGCGTTATCGTTAGATTGATGGATTGAGGAGAGTGATGGACAGTCTGAGATAGGTGGATGTGAGATTGACAGCATGAGATTGAATGAGAGAGGAGAGAGATTGACAGCATGAGATTGAAGGAGAGAGGAGAGAGATTGACAGCATGAGATTGAAGGAGAGAGGAGAGAGATTGACAGCATGAGATTGAAGGAGAGAGGAGACAGATTGACAGCATAAGATTGAAGGAGAGAGGAGAGAGATTGACAGCATGAGATTGAAGGAGAGAGGAGAGAGATTGACAGCATGAGATTGAAGGAGAGAGGAGAGAGATTGACAGCATGAGATTGAAGGAGAGAGGAGAGAGATTGACAGCATGAGATTGAAGGAGAGAGGAGAGAGATTGACAGCATGAGATTGAAGGAGAGAGGAGAGAGATTGACAGCATGAGATTGAAGGAGAGAGGAGAGAGATTGACAGCATGAGATTGAAGGAGAGAGGAGACAGATTGACAGCATGAGATTGAAGGAGAGAGGAGACAGATTGACAGCATAAGATTGAAGGAGAGAGGAGAGAGATTGACAGCATGAGATTGAAGGAGAGAGGAGAGAGATTGACAGCATGAGATTGAAGGAGAGAGGAGAGAGATTGACAGCATGAGATTGAAGGAGAGAGGAGACAGATTGACAGCATAAGATTGAAGGAGAGAGGAGAGAGATTGACAGCGTTCATGACTATTGATTATGCCATTGCGTTCATAGATAGTCTTGTTATGGTGGAAGAATTCTTTGTCCAACTTAAAAAGACTTACTCTCAAAGCACTCTCCATTGACAGTCAAAGTGCGCATACAAGACATGAACCCTCAGGAAGTGGTACGCGGTAACAAGACCATAAACTATCCAAGGCCACCCACCTGGAATCCCGTTGCACAGCAGCACTTCATCGAAGCCCTAGAAAGTCAACAGAGTCTGGAATACATAAAGCAGATTGTTACACAGGAAGTAAAGGAGACCTCATCTACTGACTATCTCACATCTAAGTTAAACCGTCTGCTGGAGGAGTCCGTTCCCAAGAGCGGGGGTAAAAAGATTATTCCCAACAAATTCTGGATAAACAGAGACGAAAATCTTAGGGATTTGGCTAAATCATTAAAGTACGTAGCAAGGAAAAAAAGTCGAAAGCCAGCGGACAGATCACTAGTCACAGAATACGATGAGCTTGCAAAGAAGTATATGAACCATCTAAAAAAGCTGAAAAAAGCTGACAAATTATTTTATCCAGAAAATGGCAGCTCCAACACATCCAGGGGATTTTGGTCAGGTTTAAAAAGAGCCGAGGAATTGCTGTTTCCCAACAAGCGAGTTTCCAGGGCACAACCCCCAATAGCAGATATTCAGAAGGACCTAAGCAGCATTTTCAACATGCAACCCTCAGTCAGATGCCTCCGAGGGCATCCTCCAAACCCAAAAATCTTTACAGACACAACAGTCAGCACCCAGGAAATTGATAATGCAGTGAAAAAACTAAAGAAGAAAAAGGCAGCAGGAGTTGACGGAATAACAAACGAGCACATCATTTATGGCCTCACAGTTATCAAGCCCGCTCTGCAGAAGCTATTCAACTCAATCCTTAGGCTTGGATATACTCCTGAGCAATGGTCACTAGCATTGGTAAGCCCAATATACAAGAAGGGGTCTCGCAGTGATCCAAAAAACTACAGACCAATAAGCGTCCTGCCAGCCATCGCAAGACTGTAATTTACATCAATTATTTACGAGAAATTAGAAGCACGCATCACAGCCCTGAACTTACTATCGGCTAGTCAAATAGGAAACAGAAAAGCTTGCCGGACATCCAATCACATTGCAACCCTATTGACATTAATTCATAAAAATATGAAAAATAAAATACCTATCCATTTAGTTTTATTCTATTTTTAAAAAGCGCCTTTGACATGGTTCACCAGCCAACCCTAGTCACACGATTAAAGCAGTTGGGCGTGAACCCAGCAATAATAAGTACCATTGAGAGTATGTATACTCAAGCGCGAAATTTCACCTCAAGGTGTCAGAAAGCACAGCTACTGAGGCGTGTCGAATCACTAATGGCATCAGGCAAGGATGCCCCCTATCTCCACTGCTATTCTCCCTATACATCGACCTGCTAAGCACAATTCTAAAAAACTCATTTCAAAGCCATACCTCCATATTGAATGAAGAAGTAAACAACCTGGTTTATTGTGACGATTTAGTCATTTTTGGTGAAGACCTGACAGAATTACAAAAAGGCCTAGACAAAATAGCAGATTTTTGCAATACTCATAAATTAGAAATAAACACTGAGAAGACAGCTTATGAGCTGCAATCTCCACTTAAGGGCAACACATAGACTGTTTTTACGTGGTCAACTGGTTGAACCCGTACAGCAGTGGAAATATCTTGGGTTTCACATGAACGTAAAGGGAACAATAGATACTCATGCCATAGAACTAGGTTAAAAAGTGGATATCCAATAATGCTTCTGAGAAAGTTGGCGGGATTTCAGAGAGTAAAACACAAACAGCTCATTCTGTTTAGCACAACTATGATTGAAAGCATATAGTTCTCTATGCATCAGAGGCCTGGGGAGCTTTTGTCTCCTGGAAACTGGGTACTTGGGATCGGAACCTTATAGAGAGAATTAATTCTAGAATCTGCAAGTCGATTCTGCAAGTTAGTCCAAACACTGACAGCAATGGTGCTCGGTCCGAATTAGGAAGACTACCACTATTATATAGTATTCAAAAAAAGCCTTCAATACTGGTCCTCAGTTCGGAGCCGACCAGACTCCATCATCGCGAAATTGGTGGCAGATACAGAATACAGCGATGTTGGCATTGGGGAAAAATGAATAGTGAAGTAATGCGGAAATTGTCAGCAGACTAGAAAAACAAAGTCCATCAAAACGCACAGGGAGAACTTTGAGTCTGAGTTTCGAAGGCACTGGACTCAGAGGATGGGAAAATCAGCCAAGCTCAGCCACTTCTATTACACGTTTAAGAAAGATTTCTCCCGAGATAAGTACCTAACAATAATCTCTAACCCAGAACAAAGGCGCACAATGTCCCGATTTCGTCTAGGAAACCACAAACTGGCCTGTGAGACATTGCGCACTGTAAGACCGAAAGTCGCCTATGAAAACAGAACATGTCCAAAGTGTAGAGTCGAGGTAGAGAACGAAACTCATATTCTCTTTAGATGCGATTCGTCCGTTTATTAGAAATAAATTCATAGAGAAAGTGGCAGGCCCTGTTCTAACTTTCGAAAGCCTAACAGCTGAGGACAAAATTGTGTATTTAATGACACAGGAAAGCACAGAATTAACAGAAAGTTTTGTGGACTTCATAGAAAGCATACTTAAAGCTAGATAAAAAAGCCACTGCCCTGAGGCCCATAGTTAGAATGCAAAAACACAATAGCTATTCCTCTTTCGGTCAGTTTTAATTTCTCTTTAAATTTAAATATTTCATTTTTTGTTTTAATGCCTTTGTTTATTTCAAATTTGTCTTTTTTTCAAATATTTTATTAACCAAAAATTAATCTTATGCATGCTACTGTTTTCCTATCGCTTTCTTTTTTTAATCGAATTGTTCAGCCTCAAACAAAAAATTAACAAAAAAAATCATCACCCAATCGGCGTGCGCACCTCAATAAAAATAATATTAATAATAATAATAAAAATAATAGAAAAAAAAATCATAAATTAATAATAATAATAATAATAATAAATAATAATTATAATAATAATAATAATAATAATATATAATAATAACAGTGAATTCAAGCAGTATTTTCGTTCAGCGGTACTGTTTGTGCTCGCTAGACTTTTAGCAAGCGCTTATCTTCTACGAGCTATATAGAGTGAGTAAAAATAAACATTCAGACATATTTCTCGCCTGTCTTATCAATTGCTATATTGAATCTAAAACATGTACCAAAATGCTACGCCAACATGACATTTAAAGCTGCTTGAAGGGCGTTGTCTGTCCGTATGATATGCGAAAATCTCGTAATAAGCTAGTAAATGCAAGTCATTTTTTCCGATGTTCAGAAAGCCTGTCATTTTCTATCAGGTTTAGCGTTTAGATCAAACAGTACAGTCGCTTGAGCTATTCTAGATGGAGATTAACAATCTATCAAGCCACAGCTAATCTAGCTGGATAATCTCTCAAGCTACAGCTAATCTAGCTGGATAATCTCTCAAGCTACAGCTAATCTAGCTGGATAATCTCTCAAGCTACAGCTAATCTAGCTCGATAATCTATCAAACTACAGCTAATCTAGCTCGATAATCTCTCAAACTACAGCTAATCTAGCTGGATAATCTATCAAACTACAGCTAATCTAGCTGGATAATCTCTCAAGCTACAGCTAATCTAGCTGGATAATCTCTCAAGCTACAGCTAATCTAGCTCGATAATATCCTGCTGGAGGCAGTCCGTTCTTTGCGTGGTGGTACATTGTGAGGGAAAAGAAATATTATGAACATCGTTAAATTAGCTTTCTGCGCACTGTTTCACTGCCCTTTGCACATTGAGGAGGTTGCACCATTTCCTCGCTCGTATATGTCTGGTACTTTCTAGAGCGCCGACATTTGTTGAAGCAAGTGCTTCATTTCTGCTTTCACGATGTTCGCTAAATATTTTGGCCGAGTCGATAATTGTATCAGTATAGCATAGCAGCGAAGGTTCCTATCGACAATGCCTTTTTAAACAATGGGCGTTGCTTAGGACAGCCTCCATTGCTACAGCGGAGTTTTCAGTTGAACAAGACTGCATTTCCTTCCACGATTGGCTGAATTAGAATTCACAAACACCATATGAACATCATTCACAGACCATATGAACATCATTCACAGACCATATGAACATCATTCACAGACCATATGAACATCATTCACAGACCATATGAACATCATTCACAGACCATATGAATATCATTCACAAACCATATGAACATCATTCACAAACCATATGAACATCATTCACAAACCATATGAACATCATTCACAAACCATATGAACATCATTCACAGACCATATGAACATCATTCACAGACCATATGAACATCATTCACAGACCATATGAACATCATTCACAGACCATATGAACATCATTCACAGACCATATGAACATCATTCACAGACCATATGAACATCATTCACAGACCATATGAACATCATTCACAGACCATATGAACATCATTCACAGACCATATGAATATCATTCACAAACCATATGAATATCATTCACAAACCATATGAACATCATTCACAAACCATATGAACATCATTCACAAACCATATGAACATCATTCACAGACCATATGAACATCATTCACAGACCATATGAACATCATTCACAGACCATATGAACATCATTCACAGACCATATGAACATCATTCACAGACCATATGAACATCATTCACAGACCATATGAACATCATTCACAAACCATATGAACATCATTCACAAACCATATGAACATCATTCACAAACCATATGAACATCATTCACAGACCATATGAACATCATTCACAGACCATATGAATATCATTCACAAACCATATGAACATCATTCACAAACCATATGAACATCATTCACAGACCATATGAACATCATTCACAAACCATATGAACATCATTCACAAACCATATGAACATCATTCACAAACCATATGAATATCATTCACAAACCATATGAACATCATTCACAGACCATATGAACATCATTCACAGACCATATGAACATCATTCACAGACCATATGAACATCATTCACAGACCATATGAACATCATTCACAGACCATATGAACATCATTCACAGACCATATGAACATCATTCACAGACCATATGAACATCATTCACAGACCATATGAACATCATTCACAGACCATATGAACATCATTCACAGACCATATGAACATCATTCACAAACCATATAAACATCATTCACAGACCATATGAACATCATTCACAGACCATATGAACATCATTCACAGACCATATGAACATCATTCACAGACCATATGAACATCATTCACAGACCATATGAACATCATTCACAAACCATATGAACATCATTCACAAACCATATGAACATCATTCACAAACCATATGAACATCATTCACAGACCATATGAACATCATTCACAGACCATATGAACATCATTCACAGACCATATGAACATCATTCACAGACCATATGAACATCATTCACAGACCATATGAACATCATTCACAGACCATATGAACATCATTCACAGACCATATGAACATCATTCACAGACCATATGAACATCATTCACAGACCATATGAACATCATTCACAAACCACATTCCTAGAAAAATACTTCCTGCAACTAGAAACGGCAATGCGATCACACACAAGCACGCACTGTTATATTTGAGAGTAAATCTACACAAATTATATGCTGTACACAGATCTTTTGTTACGTTCATATTTTCTTTAAGCCCATTTTGACCCAGAAGATGGATGCGATCGCTAAATATATGGTTCTCTACTTTACAAATAGTTATATTAAGCAGCCAGTAATAAGGTTTGAAGTTTGTCCCACAAGTGGAACATGCGGTTTTTGCATAAAATACTCTAGATGTGCATATGGATCCTATTATATTGAGTATTGCATCCAAGCTCGTGGGAATCATTAAACTAACCCAATCGAATAGCCGACCAGACTGCTTTTTTGTTAGCCAATAATTTTACTTCCCATTCGGCACTGGCTAGTGGGTGCACTCTGGCCTGGCGCTTAGCCATGTGGGCTTTCAAAGCTTTCGGGCCCTGATACAAGGAAACCTAAACTAGAAAACAATTCTAGAATATAATTCGGGCTGCTGCCCACAATACTACTACATAAACTCACCAGCCCTGGCAACACTTACATGTTGGAAGATGCAGCAGATCATATCTACCTTCACATCTCTCCTGTCTCAACTCTTCCGTGCCTCATCTCTCCCGTGTCTCATCTCTCCCCTGTCTCATCGCTCCCCTGTCTCATCTCTCCCCTGTCTCATCTCTCCCGTGTCTCATCTCTCCCGTGTCTCATCTCTCTCGTGTCTCATCTCTCCCGTGTCTCATCTCTCCCGTGTCCCATCTCTCCCCTGTCTCATCGCTCCCCTGTCTCATCTCTCCCGTGCCTCATCTCTCCCGTGTCTCATCTCTCCCCTGTCTCATCTCTCCCGTGTCTCATCTCTCCCGTGTCTCATCTCTCCCGTGTCTCATCTCTCCCGTGTCTCATCTCTCCCGTGCCTCATCTCTCCCGTGTCTCATCTCTCCCGTGTCTCATCTCTCCCGTGTCTCATCTCTCCCGTATCTCATCTCTCCCCTGTCTCATCTCTCCCGTGTCTCATCTCTCCCGTGTCTCATCTCTCCCGTGTCTCATCTCTCCCGTGCCTCATCTCTCCCCTGTCTCATCTCTCCCCTGTCTCATCTCTCCCGTGTCTCATCTCTCCCGTGTCTCATCTCTCCCGTGTCTCATCTCTCCCGTGTCTCATCTCTCCCGTGTCTCATCTCTCCCCTGTCTCATCGCTCCCCTGTCTCATCTCTCCCGTGTCTCATCTCTCCCTTTCTTATCTCTCCCTCGTGTCTCATCTCTCCCCTGTCTCAACTCTCCCCTGTCTCAACTCTCCCTGTCTCATCTTTCCTATTTCATCTCTCCCTGTCTCATCTTTCCTATTTCATCTCTCTCTGTCTCACCAATCCCTTCTCATCTCTCCCTGTCTCACCTCTCTTGTTTCAATCTCCTTGTCTTAAGTTATCCTTGTTTGATTTATTCCAAAGATATGTCTCTACAGCTCCTAGGCTAGGGAAACGCTACTTAGAGCGTAAATAATGCAGCTCAACCATCTGGGTGAAGCAATATCAAATCATAAAACTAAATCAGCAATTTGTTTTGAAACTAACCATGCGCTTCGAGTAATACATATGTAAATACGTTGATCAGGTATTTCTGTGTCTGTTTGTGCCCGTTAACTTAAATCTCTCATCCGTCTCACCTCTCCCTTCTCATCTCTCGTGTCTCAACTCTCTCTTAATTAAGACAGTTTGGCTTTGAAAAGAAGTCATTAATTTATTTTTCAACTTTTCAGCGATAAACTTTTACCCAGAAAAAATGCAGCTGGAGCACTAGACTGCTGCGCTATTGACGGCGCATTTTACTGGCAATTTGCGTCTTACACTTTCTGTCTTAATCAATAAGGTACTTATTCTTTTACATCAATATTTAGCTACGCTAAATAGTTTTAAAAAAATCAATTACTGCTAGCCACGTGTCGAACTTTCACACTAAATAGACAAATGAAAGAGTACTAGTGATTTTTTTACTTAATAGTAGAAAATTATATTCTGTACAGATCGATCTAAATTAGTGCAAAACCAGATTAAAAATGATGAACGCAATATGCAAATTGACCTCGTACTTCATTTCAATCCCTTTTAGAATCTAAATATTAAGCATTTGGTCGTAATTAGGGCTCCACAATCAGTAATGCCGCCTTAAGCACTTCCCATGCTGGCATCAAAGCAAACCCATCGGAATTAAAGCTGCAATTGCATTTGCAGCTGCACCTAGGTTTAAGGTAAAGAGCACACCGAGCAATTTCCTTATTTTCGGCAAGCATGGCCAATTGCCTATGTTATTTTTTAAGTAACACATTTTTCCAGTCTGAGTAACATTCGAACACACGAAATAAATTGTGTGGCAACTCATATTTGTTTTAGTGCTTGGACCTCGATAGTTCTTGGAATTGGTTCGATTTTGTCATGAATTTTCGCTTTTAATCAAATTTTTTTGTAACAAATTCATAGATCATGCAAACTATTTGGCAAGAGATTTGGTAAGGAAATACTACATTGTGTATCAGAATGCCGATTGTCAAAATTCGCTTGGCTTACGAAAATAATTCCTAAATCAATAAACTGTTGTTGTAAGTCACTTCTATCTATAGAGTACTTACTCACTATAGTAATAGACTAGGACTATGAGTCTAGGATTTCATACTAGCGAATATAGGATTAAAAGATATATTCTAGCGACTAGCCGTGTATATTACTTATTTAACACTTAAGCAGATAAAAAATCTAGCGAGGCACATATTTGCTTCTCACTCATAGTACATTCAAACTGGTATATCCAACAATAAGTACAATCTAATATATATACTATTTATTACTATTTAAATTGACAATAATTGAAAATTAAAACAAAGTGACGAAGTTCATTGGCATATATTATTTTAACTGCTTTTGTCTTTCTAGCAAATGACAATGATCATTTTTAGCCTCTTGTCAATCTAATTCTACATTGAATTTGCATAGGGCCTAACTTTCATTGTTGTTCCTTTTTTCTTTTTCTTTTTCCAGTTTCTTATTCTTTGTTTGGTTTCTCTGTGTTAACCCTAATTTCACAAATAACACATTTCCCACAATTCCCCTTACCCTCCTTTGCTTGCCACCACTAACCAATGTCAATATTTTAATATAGTATCTTAATCTGTTGAGAGGGCCAATACAATACTCACATTTTGATATATCTTGAGCATCATTCACCTAATAGGCTAATGTATACTCTTTGTACTCATTAGTAACCTTGCTAATCTAATGTACTAAAACTTAGAACTATATAATATATATTTTTAGGCACATTTAGGTTCAAGTATTAGCACTTTCAATGGAAACAGTCCATTTCGGCGACATACCATTTCGGCGACAACCATTTCGGCGACAAGTCATTTTGGCGACAACCATTTCGGCAACAATACTTTTGAAGCCGGGGGACAAATTTATTTTATTTATATTTTTTACTTTTCTTTAAATTGAATAAAAGAAGTCACAAATCTGTCAAATTGGCAGAAGCGCGGAACAAATTGGCAACAAATGTAAGTAAAAGATTAAAAGTAAGATTAAAAGTAAAAGACCTTACTGTCCCACAGGGGCATTCATGCGGCTGCAAGCGAGCAGAAGTCCCTCTAAAGTCCTGGTGCTGGCCTCATACTCCGCCCAGAGACGGAAGTAGGCCTCCTGCCTTGCACGCACTGCTGGCTGTGCGTCCCGACGAGCGGTACCCTGGCTAAGTAGCGCTGCATCAATCTCAACCTGGCGGGCCTCCTAGTGCAGCAGCTTCAGCAGCAAGTAGAACTGCACATTAGCCCTCATAGCACGGCGCTGTAGCTTGTTGTGCCAGCCTTCAGTATCATTGTTTGTTCTAATGGCTAGCCGATAGACTGAGAGCTCCTGCACTCGCCAGCTGGAGCCGCAGATCCACGTGCCCTGGATGTAGTCACAGAGGCCATTCAGTTCAACATCGGTGACCGTGCTCCGCAGTGTGTAGAAGGCATTCGCGATTCTGTTGCCAGGCAGAAATGGCAATGCCATGAGTTGTCGGCAGAACATCTGCGTGCCGTCATCATTCGAGTACGCTGGTGCGAGGCCAGTGGTGAGGATGCGGCAGTAGATAGCCTGGGTGAAATGAAAGGCACAACCACGCTGCGTTGCTGTTGGAAACTCGGTGTGTACTGCTCGCCACACCGCTGCCTCGTAGTCATCATGCACTCAGATGGCCGGCCATAGAGGACATCACGGGTGAAAGTGAAGACTAAGCGGTAGTCCTCGTAGCCTCTACCAGACATTCGCACCATTAGCAATGGCACCTGCTTTAAGTGCCCTTCAGGGCCGACAACAAATGTGTTGTAGTGAGTACAGCTGCTGAAATGGCGCTGGTACAACACTGAATGTGCCGTCCAGGTACCAGTTCGTCGCGCGTCGGAGATAGTGTAGCATTGCGGGTGTTGCCATCAGCAGATGTCGTCGACCAGGTTCTCTGATGTCATGCACGACAAAGTTCTCAGGCACCGAGGCATGCAATTCGAAATTGATGTCGGCCGGTTCCTCCAGTCGGTCTGCCGCACGCTTGCGATTGGCAGTGCGGGCCAGCAGTTGTGGATTGGGCATCTGCGGTCCATGCCGGAAGGTGTCGATAACAGCCAGCAGCTCCTCGCATGCAATCTGTGGCGCCGACGTGAAGAGCTGCTGCTTAGCTCACGCTGCAACAGCCTGGCGCAGCCTCTTCCTCTCAGCAGGCCGGTACTGCTCCTCATGGTTGTGCTGTGCGGGGCCTGGCCTGAACAGGTTGCCTCGCAGAGTCACTGTGGCCTTGCATGTCGCCTTGGCATTATGCGTTGTGCACCTCCAGTACACCACCTCTCCTCGTCTGCGGCTGATGATAAAAGTAAATCTGCCGTCCACAACAAGCGAGTCCTTGCCTCTGGTTGAACCGCCACGAACAATTTCGAATGGTACTGCAATTCGTGGTGCGAGATGTTGAGGCGGGGGTACTTCTACTGGGACAGCACCTTGCCGTTGCTGTTCTTGCCAATCAATTCGCTCAGGCTCAGGCTGCTCAGGCTCAGGCTGCTCGGGCTGCTCAGGGTCAGGCTGCTCAGGCTCAGGCTGCTCAGGCACTGGCCATGAGCACAGGCTGCACAACCAGTCGAAGCTCTCCAGTCTCTGTAGCTGCGGTTTCGATGTTTGTTGCCGAAGTGGTTGTCGCCGAAATGACTTGTCGCCAAAATGGTTGTCGCCGAAATGACTTGTTGCCGAAATGGACCGGATTCCTTTCAATTAGCTTTATTATTACTCGTTAGAGAGCTTTAAAACAAAAGGGCAGATTGCCCGGCAACTTGCGTCACACAAAACAAAAAGGGGAGCAATCAACCAAAACAGGCGATTGTCACCCACAATATTTTTAGCGAACTAAGGATAAACTAGGATATCAAAGAAAAGAAAACTAAAGGGAGTTTAACAGTCAGAAAATAGAAAAGGGGATTAAAATGTCAAGTTTTAGCGTGGGTCATGAAAATGATAGTTGTTAAAGCTGCGGCAGAGCCCTTGAGGTGGTTAAAGGGATGCCCTTTAATACAGAGTACTCAATGCCAATGAGCGGCCTCAACCCCATTTAGGAAAAAGTGGGCGTCGGGCACCCTTGGTCGAGTTGTAACGGCTTTGGCGAACCCTTCAGCAGCTGCCCACGCGGCGACCGGGTAACTAGCGGGCCGCAGACGGGGGCGTGCCAGTTCCAGGGCAGCGTCCAAAATGGCCTGATGATCGCCAACGCCAAGCGTCCGGATCGATTGGAGTAGCGGCCAGCTGTGGTAATCGATCGCCACATCATGCCCGGCCGCATCTGCGATAATCTCTGCCAGCTCGTGCGCGGCAGTGTTGCACAGCTGGGCAGTTTGGACCTGATCGTTGGTCATGGTGCTTCCATCACGGAAAGTCGGCGGTGCAGTCAGCAGCCGCATTCCCGGAGCTGGTGAGGGCGGCGTCCGGGGTGGCGTTACGGCCTCGACCTTAACCTGAAAAGGCAGGCGGGGTTCGAGCGCACGGCCTGTCCAGCATTTGGATGCAACGGTGACAGTGGTCGCCGAACTACGGCCGTTGCTGCCGTTGGAGCCGTTGACTCTTGAGCCCAGCGGATGCGGCGAATCTCTTGCAGTACCGGATCGCTGTTCTCCGCCGATGGATTGGGCCGGACGACCGCGTAACTTAACCGACGGTTCGGGTGGTTGATGCGCGAGCGCGGTTCGGCGATAGATATGTTTTCTTGCGCCGCGCGGCGCGCTGACGGGTGGCCCACCCGGAGATGCACCGGGATACTTGGCGCATTTCTCGGGCCTCCAAATGGCTCATACTGGCCGGCTGCCGCGCCAATCGCTCTCACCATCACAGGTGTCGAGTTTGCATGGCTCAGCAGGCGTCGACCTTCCGGCCTCTCGTCATCGGACGAGTCATGCCGTGGGGAATGCTGGCGCTTCGCCGGGAGCATCGTCGAGCTGGAATAGGTTAAGAGGCGACGAACTCTGCGGGCTACGCCGCTAACATAGGTTTTCGCCCTAGGATCTAAAACTAGCCGATCAGGCTGCCTACGATCCCTTATGGGCCTATGAAAACCCAGAGTTTCAGGTTCGTCGGGGGCAATTGGCAAAGAAACATCCCCTTTCTGAGCACCAAGAGAGGGAGGCTCAGGAGGTGGAAGAGAAACAGAGGGAGAAAGAGCAGGAACAGACACACTCATTTCAGACAGAGAAGCCTGGCGATCACCATACGGCAGTGGATCACACCGAGGATTACTCGCCTGATTAGTCGGTGCTGTCGTGGGACCTTCTCCAGGCGGGATCTCCATAGTCGATGGTTGTCGGAAGTACCACCGCCGGAGGGGTCGCTCTTCTTCCTCGTCGTCGGAGTCATCCGGGCCTTCACAGACAGTCGGCAGGGTCGCGGGTCCTGGGCCGTCTGCAGAGCCTCGGCGTCGTTGTCGCGGTCTAGCGTCGAGTTCCGGATCAGAGAGAGCGTAGTTGGCGCTTGGGACCAACAGCAGGTTCCGTCTGTGAACAACCTGCTCATCGCGTCGGGCTCGGGGGTTGGGTAATTTACGTTTGATCTTGTAAACCACCTCACCCTTTTGCTCAACGACTTCATAATGGGCTTTCCGAGGACGGTGAAATTTAGCCGCCTCGTCTGGTTGTAGCGTTGGATTGTTGATGAAAACTAGATCGCCAGGCTTGAGCGTCTTCGCTGCTGGTAGGCTTGAGTAGTGCTCGTCTCGTAGCTGCTGATGTTGGGCCAGTCGGTTTTTGGCTAGCTCGGTCGCTTCGTCGAGTCGATGTTGGAAGTCTTTGACATACTCAGGCAGGTTGTCGTACTCAGGCAGCTTCTTTAGGGTGTTGTCAATCGGTAGACGAAACTCTCTGCCGTAGACTAGGAAATGCGGCGTATAGCTCGTCACCGGATGGACAGCGGAGCGCAGCGCCATCAAGCAGGCTGGGAGGAAGGTGTCCCAGTCGCGGTGGTCTCGCTCTAGGAGGCAAGTCAGCACACTCTTCAGCTGTTTGTTGAGGTTCTCGACTTGTCCATTGGAAGCTGGGTTGTACGGCGTGGTGGTAGTGTGCCGGATCCCGTACAAGTCGCAAAACTTCTTGAAGGCGGATCCGGTGAAGTTGGTCCCTTGGTCCGTGTGGATCCAACAGGGAACTCCGTACTCAGCGATGAGGCGCTCTTGTAGTAGCTTTATTACTGTTTTGGCTTTCTGGTTTCTCATCGGAAAGGCGAACGGATACTTGGAAGTAGCGTCACAGAGCGTCAGGATGTAACGGTGACCGCCTTTGCTGGCTGAGCGATCGGGCCGACTACATCACAATGGATTCGTCCGAATACTTCACAGACTGGAAAGCTTTGGACGGGTACTCGCTCCTTTCTTCGTGACTTGCTCTCCAAACAGGTGCGACACTTGCTGATGAAGGTCTCGGTGGCTCGAGACAGGCCTGGCCGCCAGAACCGTTCACGCAGTCGCGCTATTGTCTTTGTCTGTCCAAGGTGTCCACACAGTGGCAAACTGTGGAGCTCCTGGAACACCTGGAGCAAAGACTAAAAGCATCATACTAACTATTTCCTATTTAGGCCAATTTATTTTAATATTTCATTTTTATTTTAGACATGTCTACCCTAGTGTTGTCAAGGTACATATAATAGTAATAATATTTTAGACATTTGGACTTTTGCCCATACTCTTGTTATAAGTAAATGTATTTAGCCAAAAGGCAAAAGGAAATGAAACTTGTGAAAACAATATTTTACTCATGTGAATCCTTTTTGCAGTATTTGTGATGAAGCTTCCTCCGAGGATAATTGTACTAGATTCTACAAAATCTACTCTTGATGATAGGTAAGTCATGTTTAAAACAAAAATGTACTTTGTTGTTAATGTTCCTTAGAACTAACTTTATAATAATATAAGTATTGTAGCTATTATTTGATATTAGAAAATATCCAAAAATTAAAAAATACCTCTATTTTGTGCGAAAAGAAGACATCCTAAGGGCAATATTAAACTAAAATAAACAAAAAAAGTATTTTAAACTAATCTTTTTTTCATAGGAAGAGAGATGAAATGTGAGCGTAGGATGAAAAACAAGGTAGAAAATGCAATATCAGGGTGAAGGAGGCAGGGGAGTCAGTTTGAGTAGTCAAGGACATGTGAGACTGATATAAAATTAGACAATTATTGGAATAGATTTTGATAGTTGATATTAAAGTACGCCTTAAGTCAAGAGCTTTGTAGGCTGCATCTAGCCCCAGAGTCCCCTGTAATATCCAGCACTGTGATTGGAATGCAGGTTCACCCAGCTACAGCGCATGCGTGGAGGTGGTGTCCCCAGACGACGGCCCTACAATATCTATGGAGGCGCGGCAGTGTCTGGCGGTCGAGTTAATTCTAATGGCATCATTTCATTTGATGAACGGTTGCGTGGTGTACGCGGTGGACGAGTTGAACGTGAACGACAGCGCCGCGGCCGCGAAGTAGAGTTGTTTGAACCAAGGCAGCAGCAGTCCTTTTCTGGTAGACGCGGTGGTCAAGATGGCGGCTACAACAGGCGGGTCAGTGGACGCAGGTAAGCTCATAAAAGTCAATGCTAATTAGTCTGTAGGCACAAAAAATATTTTATTGACAGTCGATCTGCGGCCACAAAGACTCAGTTCTGCCCCATTCGTTGTCTCCAGAACGCAGACACGGTCTTTACATCTGCTCAGACTTCAACACAGATCCACATTTGAAATCGTTAAAATCAATTTCTATGTATATTACTATCCATTACCATAGACAACTGAGTCAGTCTCAGTGTGCTGTCAGCAATACGTTTCCATAGAAAACCCAGTCCCAGTTTCCTGTCAACAATCCTTTAGCATAGACAACTCTGTCTCAGTTTGCTGTCAACAATCCGTTACCATAGACAACTCAGTCTCTGTGTGCTGTCAACAATCCTTTACCATAGACACCTCAGTCTCTGTGTGCTGTCAAAAATCCTTTACCATAGACAACTCAGTCTCAGTGTGCTGTCAACAATCCTTTACCATAGACACCTCAGTCTCAGTGTGCTGTCAACAATCCTTTACCATAGACAACTCAGTCTCAGTGTGCTGTCAACAATCCGTTACCATAGACAACTCAGTCTCAGTGTTGTGCCAACAATCCGTTGTGTGCTGTCAACAATCCGTTACCATAGACACCTCAGTCTCTGTGTGCTGTCAACAATCCTTTACCATAGACACCTCAGTCTCTGTGTGCTGTCAACAATCCGTTACCATAGACACCTCAGTCTCAGTGTTGTGCCAACAATCCGTTGTGTGCTGTCAACAATCCGTTACCATAGACAACTCAGTCTCAGTTTGCTGTCAACAATCCTTTGCCATAGACACCTCAGTCTCTGTGTGCTGTCAACAATCCTTTACCATAGACACCTCAGTCTCTGTGTTGTGTCAACAATCCGTTGTGTGCTGTCACACAATCCTTTACCATAGACAACTCAGTCTCAGTTTGCTGTCAAGAATCCTTTACCATAGACAAGTCAGTCTCAGTTTGCTGTCAAGAATCCTTTACCATAGACAAGGCAGTCTCAGTTTGCTGTCAACAATCCTTTACCATAGACAAGTCAGTCTCAGTTTGCTGTCAACTATCCTTTAAAGTTCTAGAGGGAGACGTGTATTTGTCAACAGCAATCGGAATCGCAGCAGGGGAGCGGCCGCAAATCAGTCGTCGATTTATCGTGATCAGGGCTTCAATGACTATGGCTACTTTAGAGGCGGTGGCGGTCCGCCCGTCCCGTTCTATAGCCGCGGCCGCGGCGGTCGCGGAGGCGGAGGGCGAGGCCGTTTTCCTCGACGAAGCCGCGGCGGTTCAGCGTCGGCTGCCGCAGCCTATATCGAACATGTCATCGAGGAGAAGCCAGCCGAGGTGAAAGCTGTGTTAGACAGAGAGCTAGACAAGTTCATGAATGAACCGGGCTCCGCTCTGAATAGAGATCTCACAAACTACTACAATGATGCCAGAAATACTGAGGACTTTTAGTTTCTGAGTTTTAGTTAAAATTAGCTAAAAATCAACGATTTTAACAAGTTAACTTTATACCAGTTTCTGTTCGAATTGTATCAGACTATTGTCGATGAGTTAACGGCTTTGTTTTATTATTTTAAAGAATAAAGCACAATTCTCTGGTGACCTGCATTCAAAATCTCATATTTCCAGTAATCTTTAATCGCATCGCACAGTGCTCATGGGAAGTCAAAATGACAAAAAAAATTGCCCAAGAAAATGATTTTGTAAACCATATACCAGAGCACCTCGTATACCCAGAACAGGTTTTTTTTAAATCGTAAGTGCTTGTCCTAGCGTACAACAGACTTTTTATTTTGTTCGGCCAAAACAGGCTCTTAATTGCGACGTTGCTATGGGAAAAAACTTATTAAAATTGAATTAGTAAAAGCTTATGCATAGTAGTCTGTTTTAACAGCGTATTTTTTCAGAAAAAAATTGTCACTTATAACCTTAAAACATAAATGTGAGCTACACATGAAAGCCATTGTAAGCAACAACAGCTCGGAGCAGTTCGTTTGGGAAAGTGCTGTGCTGCATGGGCACAGCATATCGCTGCCATGTTAGAGCGAAATCCCGGTGCACGCTCTCGAAGGCTTGCTCGCTAAACGTGCCTAGTGGTCTCCCAGTGACGGCGCAGAATGTTCCCACGTGGTGCAACAGCACATGCACTTTTGGGGAAATTGGCAAACCGAGCAGCTCGTATGTGGCCTTGAACTGCGCGATTCGGTCCTGGAAATCCGCGTGCAGTTCGGAGCCAAAGCAGCTGCTGACTACTGCATCAAAGCTCACCAGACAGGAGCCGTAGTGCTTCAGTTGCCACGGCAGGCAATTCTGAAGCTCGGCAGATCGTCGAAGCAGAGTGCGACACGCGTTTCCCTCCATGCTGCCGCCGCGGTATCCTACACGCACAATGCTATGATCATGCGCCCACTGATAAGCGCAGTTGTCACCCCACGCCGTGTTCAAAGCATCGAAAATGCGATTTGTGATGCCAAGCATCAGGTGCAGCTCTGGTGGAGGCAGAATGAAGAGAATTTCTGCGTCATCATCTGCCTGAAGCAGAGGAGCCTCGACGCAGTTGAAAAAATCCTTTGCAGTGTTTCGCACCTTGCCACTGCTGGCGAAATCCAGCGCCAGCTGCCGAATTCTGCCGATTGTCCGCACTGGACCGCAAGTGTCTAGCGGAACTGGAGTCTCGCAGTAGCAGCATGGATGCCTGGACGCATGCGATTGCAGTCCACAGATGAGATTGGCAACTTTCATATCGGCGGCTACTGCATTCACTGTGATGCCTCCAAGGCTCAAGAGCTGGAAGAGTGCCTTTATATTGTCGTAAGACTCGGCCATGTCGGGCACAGCAGCAGCTTCTTGACTCCAGAATCGGCAAAAAATTTGTGCTTGGTCGACTGATTTGGTTCGCTCTCACTTCGAGGTAGTAAGCTGACACAGATCTTGAAGAACTCGCCACCTCCGTCAAGTCCAAGCTTCACATCGATATTGTCGTGACCTCTTTCAAAAGCAAACTTTTCGATTAAGCCTTGAACATCATTGCAAACGACAGCAATTTTTGAACCTTCGCTATCCACTTTCAGCAGACTGTGCACAAAAAAATCTTCCAGATGCCGATTTCTTACTGCGAGACTCGCTCCCAAGTTCGATTGTACAGCCTTTACTGTGCCGGCTCCCATCCGCAAGATGCTAGCCGCTCGTAGAGTTTGCCTGTTGCTCAGATTGAGTGCGACTTTCAGTTGAAGCATCGTGGCTGTGGTCGCTTGAGCCAATTGTCCTGAGCTGCTGGCTGCTTCCACACAGTGACCCACAGTGACAGCCAGAGGCCTGCCTCCATGTGGTCTTTTCAAAGTCACTGTGCTAGATCCGGCTGCTTGCAGCTTGGCAACGATTGCGGTGCTGGCCACTTGCTCTGTCGTTCCAGGGCTCAGCTGGGTGCTCAAGTTAATCAGCCGCGTCGCCTTGTTGCAGCGATGAGTCTTTCCTTTACCAATGGGCGAGTGGCAGCCAGAACACAGCCGTTCAGGAGTCTGAGGTGCATCGCCGCAAGATGATGGTCGGCCCCTCGTACAGTTTGGCGAACTAGTTGCATAGATACTGCATGGATCTGAGTTTTTGTGCAGGTTGCTGCAAGCAATCCTGCAGATCTCACATGGGCAGTCGGGCTGTGATCTTCTGCTGACTGGGATGCTGCTCAAGTCTTTAAGCATTTGCTCGTAGAGAAGTCTTGGCGGCAAAGGACGAGGCGATGGGCCAGCTAGCGAAGACACGATTCGGCGACAGCCCTCACACACTCCAGCAGGAAGAAAATGCTGCACAGATGAGAAGTTTGGCAGGATGTAGTGCTCAATCGCTGCTGCATCGTTTACACAGCGCTCAGCCTTGCGTAGGCAAAGCAGGCACACACTACGAAGGCACTCATCGTGGCTCTTTGGGCTGTTGGGCATTTTTCTGAATTCGAATAGAACGTTTGAGCTATGCATAGATGCAAGGAACAATTTATGTCACAGGACAGACAATATCAGACTTTATTTTCAAGTGAGGTGACTAGCCGCATATGTACAGTGCTTTCTACAACTTTGTACACTGCCATATCACATCTGTGATGCATCACACAAAAGTCATGATACAATCTCAGCAGTCAATATTTATTGTACTTTTTCCTGCCGTCCCTAATCAAAACTAAATACTCTGTGCATTGCAGGATCAGCATAAAATACTAAAAAGATGGGAATGCTTCATTTTTCGTTGCAACTTCACAATAAAGGACCTGTTTAAGCTGAATAAAATAAAAAGTCTGTTGTACGCTAGGACAAGCACTTACGATTTAAAAAAAACCTGTTCTGGGTATACGAGATGCTCTGGTATATGGTTTACAAAATCATTTTCTTGGGCAATTTTTTGTGTCATTTTGACTTCCCATGAGCACTGTGATCACATTTACCTGAAACTTCATTAAATTTAAAATTTCACACTTCTTGAAACTTTTTAACTTAATTTCCCTGGAGCTTCACATACCGACATTTAGAGGCTGACTGAAACTTCTCGAATTTTCTGATAGCTATATAAAAACAACGTTAGTTTTAAGCAGGTCATTTTATATTTAATCCATTACTTGCCAAAAAAGTCAAATATCTATGTAACTTAATTAATTTTGATTGAACTTTTTCTGAAATGAAAATATTTGACTAAAAGTTTTTAGGTGATTGTTTATCTGTACTTTTCCTTAATTCCCTTGCGTCTGAGCTAATGTAAATTTGTCAAGGCACCTTTAGTCTCGTACCATTATTAGCACTACTCAGTCTCAGTGTGCTGTAAACAATCCGTTAACAAAGCACTAAAAATATGCGCGCCAAGCTCGTTTGGTTAACTGCACAAGCTACATTGACATATAACCAAGTGTGCGTAAACGTCTCAAACTCGTGTATAGTTTATGGCCCAAAGGCCATCAAAGAAATAGATTGAAGTGTGCAGTAAATTCCGCAACTGTGCGGTAAATGATACTCCACTTGATCTCCGTGCCATCCCTCTTCTGAGCTACTATGCAGTAAATCCCAGACGGGTATTGTCTATGGGCCGAAGGAGCTGGTCTTGCGCACACACACTTGGTCATAGATCAATGCACTTATGCTAGGCTTCCTAGTGCGTAAATAGTCTATGGCACTCGTGCGCTGCGCGCACTCGTGCAAAGACTATTTACGCACTCGGAAGCCTAGCATAAATCTACCATGTGCGTGAACTGCTGTGCTGAGAAATTCGCTGAGATTTGATTTGTCTATGATACTGAGCTACGAGTATGAGCACTTGGCTTCAAATACGCTCGTATTGTACTCGTATTGTACTCGTATTGTACTCGTATTGTTTCAAAATACGTAAATTTGGAATAGTTTGTAATTAGCAACTTGTGTTTTTGACATTTTTAAACTCCATGTTTTAGACCTATTTATAACCAACCATCAGCAGTTTAAACGAACAATATAACCGTTTTGTTAAACTTCAGCTTCATATGATATTTAAATTAGCATCTCATTCAGGTTTTTAATCAAAATTATAGTTAAGCCAAGATTTCCTTAAGCATGCGAATCCAAATATTATTGCTAGCCGGGTTAGTTAGAAAAAACTACACGTTACACAAAAATTTCACTACATCATGTGAAATACTGTTTGTTTATTTTTCATTTCTTTCTCCGGGATTGTGAATGCTAATGAATTGAATCTGAAGTTTTATATTTTAAACTCAAGCATAAAAAAATCTGGCGTAGGCACTAAAGTGGAGAGTTATGATCATGACAATGATCGATGAAATAAATTTTTCTTTTAGGTTGAATATCTGGTTCAGTTATTTTAGTGGATCAAAAAACATAATCGCATGAGTTGCACACACGGTCAAGTGCTCAAAAGCGAGGTTCGATCGATTTAGGATCAATTTTAAGATGCAGCGAGCGAATTAGGAAAAAAACTAATATTAATTTTTTAAGTATTGACTAAAGAACGAGGCAATTTTCTTTGGCTATATTTTAATCCTCTATGATAATGTAATTATTAGATTTCTTGTCCAAGTTTAAAATTTTTTTCTTAAAAAGCTACCTTACAATGTCTTACAGTGGAACTTGAAATTAAAACTATAGCAAAGAATCTATTGCTAATAAGCGTCATTTTCAATTGAATTTTTTATGAAATTCTTCAATCAAACAATACTACTCGTACTGCTGCACGATCGAGTAGTAGAATTAGAAAGCTGTGTCCGAAATTAGTGCGTTTTCATATTCATTAATCGAGCCGGCTCTTAGCGGCCGCACTCCGGGCAGAGAATCTCGTCGCCATCGGTGAGGAAGCCCCGGCCAACTAGATTCACGGAGCACTTGTAGCACACGAAGCAGTCCGAGTGCCAGTGCCGCTCCTCGAATGAAATGAATTTGCAGCCGCCGAAGCCTGCCAAATCAAGGCGATTGTCGCCATGAAATGCAATTCTTACATTAAAGTCCAGTCAGTACGCAATAAAGGTCTCACCCGTGATTGGCTGGGTGCAGCGGCAGCATTTCTTGGCAAACAGCTGGCCGTAGCACTCGGCGCAGTACGGCTTGTCTTCCTTGCTAGTGAACTTCAGGCCGGCCAGTTGGGCGTTGCAGTTGCCGCACACCAGGCACTCCTTGTGGTACGGCTCGCCCTTGTACGTGACGCCGCCACGCTTAATAGCCTGCTGGCATTTGCGGCACTTCTGAGCGTACTTCTGCTCGTAGCAGGGCACGCAGCAGACCTCTTGATCGTGCGGGATAAACGAACGGCTGCCGATTGGCTCGCGGCACTCCTTGCACAGGAAGCAGTTCTCGTGCCACTGCTTGCCGTGGTATTCGTACTTGCGCGTTCCGGCGCTGAAGGCTTTGCCGCAGCCGTCGCAGCGAGCGGCGAACTTTTCGTCGTGACATGTCGAGCAGAACAGGGCGTCGTCCTTCGTGGCGAACGGCTTGTCGACTAGGCTGTTCTTGCAGGATGAGCAGTTGAAGCAACGCTCGTGCCAGTGTCGGTCCTTGTACGAGAGATCCTTGCGGTAATAATTGGCTATTGTTTGCGAGTGTTATAGATTCAGATCCTGTTTGAGCTTTTTTGTAGCAAACAGAATTATTTCTGGTCTAGAGCTCATGCTAACACTTGCTCGAAGCCTTGGTTTTCTCTCTGGTTCGACTGCTAGATGACAAACTTGATGTGCCGTTTCATCAGAACTCTCATCTAAATTACATTTTTGTCAGGAGTACACAGCTCGCTCGCATTTAAAACAGGTCTAGTCGTTTCACAAATAATCCTGACCCAAATAAACTATTACGTGTTTGTGAAAACTCAAGTTACAGATACTGAAGCAACTTGAGCTCGTCTCTATTACCAGGCTCTTAAAATCAGACTTAAAAGCAATCATACATTATCCAGTACAACTGTAACAGTCCTTGGCTTGCGATCACAGTCCTATAGACTAAGCTCAGAATTCTTACCTTTGAGTCGCAGCCAATCTTTTCCTTGCATTGCTCGCAGCTGTTGGCAAACACCTGCTCGTAGCACTGGATACAGTGCGGCTTCTCTTCGCGCAGGATGTAACGATGCCCCGTTAGCGCTTTGCTGCAGCTGGTGCAGACGAAATTGTCGCCGTGGTTCTGAGTATCAGCCATCCTGTCAGTATGATGGTTTACGAGCTCAAAATCACAAAACCATCTTTGAAAAAAATGTCTGCAATCAAATTCTGATTTTCTTTGGTACAATTTTACAATAATAAATATCCAATAAATATAAGAAAAAGCCTTACAGAACAATCACGGATCTTAAATTTAGTTTAGAATTTGTCTCTGATTAGCCTTCTTTGTTTCGCGAAATAAAATCTTCCAGTAAAAGGCGTGGTCGTTGACTTACCTTCGAAAATGAAAGTCTGCAGTCCAAAAATCAGCAGGAGTATTGGCAGTTACCACAGCTGAGAGCGCGCAGCTCGCGATCAAACAATTTGCTGCCGGCCGTTGCCGATCCTTTTATTTCCTTGGTCCGCCAGGATACATAGAAGGGGGAGAGAGAAGGAGCGCGATTAGGATGCGTGGACGGTTCCCCCCATGGGGCCCTGGGAACAGAAATCTTCGACTGTGCTTGGTGCCTCTCTCCCTCTGGTTTCTAACTTTCTTGTGTAGGGACAACACACCGAAAAGTTCTTTTGCCTATTTCGCTCCCTCTACCGAGCTTTGCTTTGCATTCGCAGTCTATGCGGCAATTATTGATCCCCCGGAGGCTCAGATAGCTGGTAGACGCAGTATAGGAATGGGATGGCCAGGTTGTCAAGGCGTTGCTGGGTTGGTCTGCGTGATAGTCTACCGACTTCCGTCCCCTCTCAGCCTCTCATCTTTCTTTGACGTCGATCGTTAAGGTGGGTTGGCGCTCGACTTTCGTGCAGTGGTGGTGCACGTGAATCTGGGTTGTTGACGCTAACGCAGTTTCGCATTCCAGCAGCAGCCCCTGCAATATGGGCACACACAGTATTATTGTGACTGAACCTATATCGTGAAGCTTGGTCGGATAACTTTATGTATTAGTGCATTAGCATTTTCATGCCCGTTATTGGGGTTCTACATTTTTAACGTACTCCACCCCGTATAGTATTGTTCGGGATTGAACTGAAGATGATATTCAGCGGCGGCACACTCATAAACATATCCAAGCGCAGTTCTGACATTGTAATGAGAGGCCTACATTTTAACACCCTTGATTTAAAAGTGTTAAATCAATGGTATATCATAATAATGATAATGGCAAGGGAACGGTGAGCACTGACACAATTATTTGGTGACAGTAGACCCGCAGTCAGCGAGGAGGCAATTCTGCCCATTCCTCAGACTCCTAAGCACACAGATACCGTACGCAGGCACACACACAGTTGTGTACATCTGCCCTGACTTTCTCGTCGTCAGGCAGTGTGCGCTCTCACTGTGCCAGCTTGAAGGTTGGCCCTCATTGGCGTAAATTGTGCGAAAACACACCAAGCCTTCTCTCCGCGGCTGCGTTCCAATTGAATGGGGCCTCTGCGCGGAATCGAACTCAGGGACCATGTTTGGAGACGCAGACACGTTTAGAACACCGTTTAGAGACCCGACTTTTAGCTACCCATGCAATGTCTTAAATCAATTGCACATTGCGCAATTTATTTTTCGCTTGCGGGTTTGATTCGAGGGCTGGATGGACAAGTGTGATTGTAGCGCAAGCATAGTGTGTGAATAAAAATAACTGTCTGAGTGGCTCACTGAGTGGCAGCGTTGACTTACAGCATCACACGAGTTTGCGGCTTAACATTTTTCGGAGTTTATATAATAATCTATATATATAAAAGTGAAAACTCTGTCTGTCTGTCTGTCTGTCTGTGTGCAACCTTTTGTCTTTATAGACGCCGAAACCGCTCAACCAAATCGCACCAAACTTTGCACATACCTAAAACCACCTACGCTGAGTGCAATAGGCTACTCAAATTCCCGAAAAATCATTTCCTTCCTGCTCAAAAGTGCAAAAAACTGCTCAAAAATCGTCAAACAATCACTCAATTCGACATATCGTCGCCCCACTTTGTCAGATTTTCTCCAAATTTGATCCACTTACACTTTACATGTTTTCCAACAATGCTGTCAATTTTGAACATCTCTACTCAATCCAGAGCAAAGCTGCATCATCTCAAAGTGAGTCACTTTTTGTTTTCCGAGGACAGCCACCCCAACTCCCCTCCGCCACTCTGCGGGCCAAATTTTATTACAGCCACCCCCTCCCTTCCCCGGGCGCCGAAGCCCCAGACTGTACATTGTATTTCAAGCCGTGAATGTACACAGCCCAAACCCCTAGACTGTCTACTGGCCCCCAAGCAGCACTGAGACTGAGTGCGGTGAGTGCGGTGGCGTCCCAGTGCGCAGGGCTCTCCGGTCGATATTTCTCTCCAGCCAGCCTGGGATAGAAGAAAGAGAGAGGCTGGCGTTGACTGGCTGTCAGAGAGGGCAATTCTGTGTCCTAGAAATGATGCCGCCAACGAAATTAACTACCAACTGCTTCAGGAGTTGCCAGGTGCAGTTTTCACCTACAAGTCAATTGATACAACGTTGACTGATGACACCGCTGTGGAGTATCCTGTTGAGTTTCTGAACTCTCTAGATCCTCCTGGAACTCCATCGCACAACTTGCAGCTGAAAGTTGGGGCACCAATTATGCTCCTCCGCAACCTGAATGCGCCAAGGCTGTGTAACGGCACCAGACTGATAGTCAGGCGGCTCCTCCCACACGTGATTGAGGCCACGATAATGACTGGATCTGGCAGAGGAGAGTCTGTGTTCGTTCCCCGGATTCCAATTATCCCCACGGACCTGCCATTTCAGTTCAAGCGACTGCAGTTCCCTGTGAGAGTGTGCTTTGCGATGACTATTAACAAGGCTCAGGGACAGTCGCTGAAGGTGGCTGGCATCAACCTGGAGACTCCTTGCTTCTCGCATGGGCAGCTTTATGTCGCCTGCTCCCGTGTTGGAACTCCAGCTGGCCTATTCATTTTCGCACCAAGGGGAAGAACGAAGAATGTGCTGTATCCCCAGGCCTTGAGGTGACTCGCAAGCAATTAATAGAAAAGTAGTCACGAATTGACCTTGACCTGTCTAACTCTGAACTCTGAAACAGTTTGATTTTGTTTCTTTGACATTGTTATTGTTATGCCATGGCTATTTTCCTTATGTATACGCGTGTACATGCATAGTGCATACTGTATACAGAGGCAGATTTAGGGGGGGGGGGCTGGGGGCAGTCGCCCCCCCCCAAAATTTTAATCATGGGAATAAGATGCCCCCACCAGGGGCGCCAGTCGCAGCACTGGCGCCCCTTTTCGGCCGCTGACGCCCCTTTTTCAGCCGCTGGCTCCTGTTTTTCAGCCGCTGGCGCCTTTCTTGGCTCCTGGCGCCCTTTTTCGGCCGCTGGCACCCCCTCTGTGATTCTCATGGCGCTCCCCTGACAGACCGCCCCAAAACAAAATTCCTGGATCTGCCACTGACTGTATAGAGGAGTGGCTAAGAGACATGTTTCTAAAGAAGTAATCAAGAGGGGGCTGTTTGGACAAACTTTTCACTTATTTTTTACTTAAAACGCCCTTAAACAAACTCTTCACTTTTCATTAATGCAGTAAATAAATAAATGGTGACCTTCACTATAAAGTTAATACAGAGACGTGAATTGCTTACTGCTTTGCTTTAAATTTCTGCCCCAAAAACAACGGGCAAAAAAAGCTAGTCTATATATATAAAAGTGAAAACTCTGTCTGTCTGTCTGTCTGTCTGTGTGCAACCTTTTGTCTTTATAGACGCCGAAACCGCTCAACCAAATCGCACCAAACTTTGCACATACCTAAAACCACCTACGCTGAGTGCAATAGGCTACTCAAATTCCCGAAAAATCATTTCCTTCCTGCTCAAAAGTGCCAAAAACTGCTCAAAAATCGTCAAAAAATCACTCAATTCGACATATCGTCGCCCCACTTTGTCAGATTTTCTCCAAATTTGATCCACTTACACTTTACATGTTTTCCAACAATGCTGTCAATTTTGAACATCTCTACTCAATCCAGAGCAAAGCTGCATCATCTCAAAGTGAGTCACTTTTTGTTTTCCGAGGACAGCCACCCCAACTCCCCTCCGCCACTCTGCGGGCCAAATTTTATTACAGCCACCCCCTCCCTTACCCGGGCGCCGAAGCCCCAGACTGTACATTGTATTTCAAGCCGTGAATGTACACAGCCCAAACCCCTAGACTGTCTCTCCAGTCGATATTTCTCTCCAGCCAGCCTGGGATAGAAGAAAGAGAGAGGCTGGCGTACAGTGCTTTGCTAAAATAGAGGCTTAGCCTTTCCCACTGAAGATAAGAGAAAGATTTTTCAACACAGGTCCCCTGTCATTCGGACTACTTCTAACTTTCAGATGCCACCTAAGAAAAGTTTTTTAAGTCGCTTGACTAAAGCAGCTCGACGAGCAACAGCAAGGCCAAACGATGCAGTAGAAGACGGCGCAACAACAGCAGTACCTAGACCAAGCACCTCAGCACAGCCACAAGCAGCTTCAAGTGAAAATGAAGCTGAGCCAGTCCAGCCTTATAACCTTCGACCTCGGACAAGAGCACAGACATCAGGCACAAGTGGAAGCAGTGCTGGAGCTGCAATAAGTTCTACAGCCAGTCACGGCAGAGACGTAGATAGGCGACGAGAGCTTAACAGAGAGCGAACTGCCGAGGCCCGTCGCAATGAGACTGCAGTCCAGACACAGCAGCGCCAAGAACAGAACAGAGACCGGACTGCCGAGGCCCATCGCAATGAGACTGCAGTCCAGACACAGCAGCGCCAAGAACTGGACAGAGACCGGACTGCCGAGGCCCGTCGCAATGAGACTGCAGTCCAGACACAGCAGCGCCAAGAACTGGACAGAGACCGGACTGCCGAGGCCCATCGCAATGAGACTGCAGTCCAGACACAGCAGCGCCAAGAACTGGACAGAGACCGGACTGCCGAGGCCCGTCGCAATGAGACTGCAGTCCAGACACAGCAGCGCCAAGAACAGAACAGAGACCGGACTGCCGAGGCCCGTCGCAATGAAACAGCCAACCAGGCTGAAGTGCGTCGGCAGGATGATCGAGAGCGACATAGGGAACGCGCTGAGACCTTCCAATTTGTTGGACCACCCCCGGCTCCAACAAACCCCAACGTTGACGAACCTGATCAGCCAGCTGGCCCACGTCCTTGGGCACTGAATGCGGCTCTGAGTTATGATCCCACTGTTGTCTATGGTGTCCATCCTAAACTTGCGATGGCGAGAATGTCGGTCAAATGCGCACGCTGCCATGCATTAAGATGGGCCAACGAAACTCCAGGCATATGCTGTTCCAACGGAAAGGTCATACTTGAACCTTTGAACGAGAACCTGCCACCATGCCTTCGGCATCTGTTGCTGGGTGAGACAGAAGAATCTTAGCACTTTCTGTCTAATATCCGGTGCTACAACAGCTGCTTTCAAATGACTTCTTTTGGAGCTAAAAGTATTGTCCGTGAGCCAGGGTTCATGCCTGCATTCAAAGTCCAAGGTCAGGTGTACCATGACATAGGATCATTGCTACCACTGCCTGGAGAGGAGCCAAAGTTCCTGCAGATCTACTTCATGGGAGATCATCAAGAGCAGGTTGAGCGCCGATGTAGAATCGCTCCAGGAGTGCGTGCCAACATTGTATTCGAGTTACAGGAAGTCCTGCACGAGAAAAATAATTATGTTCGTCAATTTAAAACTGCCATGGAGAGGTTGCCACGGGACACAGAGGAGCACAGAGTAGTCATTCGTGCTGATAAACGGCCTGCAGGCCAGCATGAGAGGAGATATAACGCACCAGTTGTTAACGATGTCGCAATTCAAATTGTTGGGCAGGAATTTGAGAAGCGAGACATTGTTCTGCAGCTGCGAAGCAATCAGTTGCAAAGGATTTCTGAGCTGCACAAAGCCTATGATACATTGCAGTATCCGCTTATTTTCTGGGACGGAGAGGATGGGTACCACATCAACATCAGGCAAATTGACATTCGCACTGGAAACCCATCGGCGACAAAGAATGTGTCAGCAATGGACTTCTATGCCTTTAGGCTAATGGTCCGAGAAGGAAGCTTCAACTACATCCTTAGGTGCCGAAAGCTGTTGCTTCAGTTCGCAGTGGACATGTACGCTAAAATTGAGACTGAGCGACTGAATTTCATCCGCTTTAATCAGACGAAGCTGAGGGCCGAGGAGTACATCCATCTGCGAGACGCTGTCGCCAATGAGAGAAATCCAAATGACATCGGTCAGATGGTCATCATTCTGCCATCATCTTTCACAGGTGGCCCGCGCTACATGCATGAGCGAATACAGGATGCCATGACCTACGTGAGAATGTACGGAAGACCGGACCTCTTCATCACCTTCACATGCAACAGTGCATGGCCGGAACTAAAAGCGGAACTCATGCCGGGCCAGCAAAGTCAAGACAGGAACGACTTGGTGGCGCGAGTGTTCCAACTAAAGCTGAAACAACTTATGGAGTACATCACAAAAGGCGCCATCTTTGGTCCCACTAGATGCGACATGTACACCATTGAGTGGCAAAAGCGAGGGCTGCCACACGCTCATATATTGATTTGGCTGCGAAGCCGGATCAGGCCGAATCAGCTTGACGAGGTCATCCGCGCTGAGATTCCCAATCCGGATGAGGATCCTCAGCTCTATCTTACTGTCACTAAGCAGATGATTCATGGACCCTGCGGGCGCCTCAATCCGAATTCGCCTTGCATGAAGGACAACATTTGCTCGAAAAAGTATCCCAAGGCTCTACTAAGTGAGACGGTGACAGGACAAGACGGTTATCCGCTGTATCGACGGAGATCACGTGAGGATGGCGGCTTTACCACTCGCATTATTCTACGCAGCCATGGGAATGAAGAGATCGATCTGGACAACAGATGGGTCGTTCCCTACTGCCCGCTACTGTCCAAGGTGTTCAATGCACACATCAACGTTGAGTACTGCAACTCTGTTAAATCAATCAAGTACATTTGCAAGTACGTGAACAAGGGTAGCGACCAAGCAGTGTTCAACATTGAGGGACCTGGAGGCATAGTAAACGAATTTGACGAAGTCAATCGCTTCAAGAGCGGAAGGTATACGAGCCCGTATCAGCTCCAACGAGGCAATGTGGCGAATCTTCGGATTCTCTATTCATGAACGCCACCCAACTGTCATGCACCTCAGTGTGCACCTGGAAAACGGTCAGAGAGTATACTTTACGGAGGAGAACATCCAGCAGCGTGCTCAAAGGCCACAGGACACTACTCTTACTGCTTTCTTCAAGTTGTGCGCTGAAGACCCCTTTGCCAGGACTTTGCTGTACCACCAGGTGCCTGCCTATTACACATGGAACGCCTCTTCGAAAGGATGGAAGCGGCGGGTTCAAGGCGCTGCAGTTCCGGGCCATCCTGAAATACGACAGACTGATGCATTAGCCAGAGTGTACACGGTGCACCCAAACCACCGTGAATGCTACTACCTGCGTATATTGCTACATACCGTGATTGGTCCGACGTCATTTAGACACATTAGAACGGTGGAAGGAAACTTTTCATGAAGCATGTCAGCGACTGGGACTGCTGGAAGATGATGCTCAATGGAGAGCGACATTGGAGGAAGCGGCAACGGTGCGCTCACCAAGTCACCTGCGAGATCTCTTTGCCATCATGGTTGCCACCTGTGGTCTCTCTGATCCACTTCAGCTTTGGGAAACATTCAAAGAACCCATGGCCGAAGACATTCTCTTCCGGGCGCGATTCGTGGCTCAGGAGCCAGAGTTGCCATTCACAGAAGCAGTGTTTAACGAGGCCCTGCTGCGCATTGAGGACAAGGTGCTGGAGTTGACCGATCGCTATCTAGATTCTTTTGGACTCCCAAAAGCTAACAGGACAGGACAACAGGACAACCTGTGCAGGGAGATGCTGCGAGAAAGAGGCTATGACCAGGAGCAGCTGGGACAGTTCATAGAGGAGAATGAGCCCCGACTCATGCCTGAGCAGCTAGAGGCGTACCGCGAGCTATTGCGCAGAGTCAACAACAACGTTGGTGGCATGGTTTTTCTTGATGCTCCAGGTGGCACAGGAAAAACATTTCTAATCAACCTCCTTCTGGCAAAGGTCAGGCAACGAGGCGATGTTGCCATTGCTGTAGCTTCCTCTGGAATTGCAGCCACCTTGCTGCCAGGCGGTCGCACTGCCCACTCAGCACTGAAGTTGCCGCTTGATCTGTCTCGAGCGGAGAATCCGCTGTGCAACATCAAGAAAAACACAGGCACTGCCAGAGTGCTTCAGGCTTGCAAGCTCATCGTCTGGGATGAGTGTACCATGTCCCACAAACTGGCATTTGAAGCACTCAACTTAACTTTGAAAGACCTGCGCAATAGCAATCAACTGATGGGTGGTGTCACTCTGCTGCTGTCTGGAGACTTTAGACAGACGCTGCCTGTGATTCCGCGAGGCACTCCTGCTGATGAGATTAATGCTTTCCTAAAATCATCTCACCTGTGGCCATCGGTTGTGAAGTTGCACCTACGAACAAACATGAGAGCTACAATTCAAGGAGACGAAACAGCTCATGAGTTCTCTGCCAATCTATTGCGAATCGGCAATGGTCTGCTGGAGATTAGCACAGAGAATGGGCAGTCATCGATCGCTACAATCGGAACCATTGTGCAGTCAGTGCAGGAGCTCAAGGCAAAAGTTTACCCGAACCTGATGGTTCGATATGCTGACGTTGACTGGCTGTCAGAGAGGGCAATTCTGTGTCCTAGAAATGATGCCGCCAACGAAATTAACTACCAACTGCTTCAGGAGTTGCCAGGTGCAGTTTTCACCTACAAGTCAATTGATACAACGTTGACTGATGACACCGCTGTGGAGTATCCTGTTGAGTTTCTGAACTCTCTAGATCCTCCTGGAACTCCATCGCACAACTTGCAGCTGAAAGTTGGGGCACCAATTATGCTCCTCCGCAACCTGAATGCGCCAAGGCTGTGTAACGGCACCAGACTGATAGTCAGGCGGCTCTTCCCACACGTGATTGAGGCCACGATAATGACTGGATCTGGCAGAGGAGAGTCTGTGTTCGTTCCCCGGATTCCAATTATCCCCACGGACCTGCCATTTCAGTTCAAGCGACTGCAGTTCCCTGTGAGAGTGTGCTTTGCGATGACTATTAACAAGGCTCAGGGACAGTCGCTGAAGGTGGCTGGCATCAACCTGGAGACTCCTTGCTTCTCGCATGGGCAGCTTTATGTCGCCTGCTCCCGTGTTGGAACTCCAGCTGGCCTATTCATTTTCGCACCAAGGGGAAGAACGAAGAATGTGCTGTATCCCCAGGCCTTGAGGTGACTCGCAAGCAATTAATAGAAAAGTAGTCACGAATTGACCTTGACCTGTCTAACTCTGAACTCTGAAACAGTTTGATTTTGTTTCTTTGACATTGTTATTGTTATGCCATGGCTATTTTCCTTATGTATACGCGTGTACATGCATAGTGCATACTGTATACAGAGGCAGATTTAGGGGGGGGGCTGGGGGCAGTCGCCCCCCCCCCCAAAATTTTAATCATGGGAATAAGATGCCCCCACCAGGGGCGCCAGTCGCAGCACTGGCGCCCCTTTTCGGCCGCTGACGCCCCTTTTTCAGCCGCTGGCTCCTGTTTTTCAGCCGCTGGCGCCTTTCTTGGCTCCTGGCGCCCTTTTTCGGCCGCTGGCACCCCCTCTGTGATTCTCATGGCGCTCCCCTGACAGACCGCCCCAAAACAAAATTCCTGGATCTGCCACTGACTGTATAGAGGAGTGGCTAAGAGACATGTTTCTAAAGAAGTAATCAAGAGGGGGCTGTTTGGACAAACTTTTCACTTATTTTTTACTTAAAACGCCCTTAAACAAACTCTTCACTTTTCATTAATGCAGTAAATAAATAAATGGTGACCTTCACTATAAAGTTAATACAGAGACGTGAATTGCTTACTGCTTTGCTTTAAATTTCTGCCCCAAAAACAACGGGCAAAAAAAGCTAGTAATAATAATAATTGATTTCACCTGCCCCAATCGGGTCAGATGTGCTGCCGACAGCACAGCCGCAGCTATTGCGCGGCGCATCTGAAGACTGCGTACAGCTGTTCAGTCCATGGACTGGGGGGACGCCACACCCACCTTCAATTATCCCAGCTGATGCTGGTACCCATTTAACAGCTGGGTGAACTGAAGCACTGCAGAGTTAAGTGTCTTGCTAAAGGACACAAGGACACACAGTGGAGTCGGGAATCGAACCCCCGATCTTTTTTAAGTCGTGAGTCCGACGCCCTAACCACTAGTCTTCAACCTCTTGTATAAAGTGTTTATACTCATATATAGTAAAGTAAAAGAAACGAAGAAAAAATATTGAAGTATTTTCAAGTCTTCTACCATGAGTAAATTAGGCACCTGGAAGAGAAAATATATTTGGCGCTCGATGTGTGTGTAAATTTCTAGAACATCACCTGGTCAGAAAAGTTAGCATCGACACGCATTCCTTGTCCAGTAAAAATATCGGAAACAAACAGAGACAATATACCAATATTTATAGGCTGCAGAGAGCTGAAACGAGGTAAAACGTCGAGGCACGTAGCACCGAGGCGATTCACCTCGTTTCAACACGCGAAGGCAAACTACAATATTAACAATAGTAATACTTCGTAACGCAAATGAAAATCGTATAAAGCAATTACCTTAACAATATAATTAAATTAAATTAAATTAAATCCCGATTGACCCAATGTAGTTCGTTTTTCAATACCGCTGCTGTTTCTCAACTTTTGGGAAAGCCTTGCTTGAATCCTATTATTTCTGCTTCATGTCTCCGCAATGTTTGATTTTCATGGTACAAGTGATTAAATGCTTATAAAACTACATCTTAATACGTGCAAAACATTCTCAAATACTGACACGGCTGAAAGGTTTTCGTAAAGAGTCTCCTTTTCTTTTCCTATGTATCTGTACAGAGAGCCTCTGTGTGTACTTTAGTCTACTGTTGTTTGCCGTGAAATATTTATTTCCGATGCAAATATTCGTTCACATTCTTCTTTGCGACGTTTCATTAAAGATTTTTTAAACTTATCGCAAACGTACTCGAGTATGAAAACAGCTGTACAAGCGAATGACTATAGCTAAAATGCGAAGCAAGCAAGCAAGCGAAGAAAGCGGCGAACTTTACAGCAGGCTATACTTACAATTCACAACAGTAGAGTTTCGCTCTTGTCCGAAGCAATAATTGCTTCAACTGTCCTAATTGCTGAGGACGATTGATCAAAAAGTCTCGGCAATCTCTTGACCCTCCTTCCTGCACTCGGCCAGCTCTGCCTCGTGCTCAGCCATCTCGTTTGGCTCGTCTGGCAGGCTCGACTCCGGCGCGCTCTTCTGCCATTGCAGCCTCTTCCTTCGCTGCCGAGGGCAGCCCGCCGAGCTTTGAACCCCGATGCTGTTGAGTTGCAGCAACCCAGCCTCTGATAATTGGCTGGCTTTGGGCCGATCTAAGATCTTCTCCTTGTACAAGAAACCCTCCCACATTGTGCTGGTGACATCGGCGCAGACCATGTCTCCGCAGTTCAGAGCTATCATCTTCAATAAGAAGGCGCCGTCGCGGCTAAGGTATCGCTTTATGAACTTGTGAAGCATGTGACTATTGTCCTTAAACTCTCTGTAGTTGTCAGCTAGGCGCAGGTAGTCCTTGACGAATTTAATCAAACTGAAGTTCCAGACAAGGCGGTAGAGCCACCCTAGAATGCTCAGAATATTCACGGCCGCGACGATGGAGAACCAGAACCACAGGAAGACGTAGATTTTCTCGTTGATTATGTTGACCGGCAAGGCGCACTGGGCGTACAGCCAGTTCACGTCAGCGGCAGAGCGCATCTTCACGGCGCAGACGCCCACTCTAGGAAACACCATGCTGTTCTGCCAGTCGCTGTCTATCAGAACCTCCCTGAGTAGGTCGACGCCCGGCAAGCTGTATCGAGTAGTGTTTAACTGTAGGAATGAGTTCATTGTTAGCAGCTGACCTACGGCGTTCAGCAAGTAGGCGAGCTTAATTAACATGTAAGTCACAATCAGGTAGCTTCCACTGAGCTGCGACGGCTTTAAGCGCCTGAGCATCCGCCAAGCTCGGACTAGAGATGCTCGCCTGCCCAACTCGTCCGCGTTCTCTGGCGGTAGTCGACGCTTGATCATCCGCTCGATCAGTCTAGCAATGTGCGTCACCATGCGTCGGCGGGTGAGACCGCCGCTGGAGTCCTCCGAGGCGTCCTTGGCTAGCTTGATGATGCGCCCGACGTCGGTACCGGCCCGGTCGAAGCTGACCATGTGCCAGAGCAGGCGTGGCACGCAGCACAGCACGGCCTGGAAGGCCAGTACAAGCGGTACCCACTGGTAGTAATAGATCTTTTTTCCGGCGTAGAAGCTCAGTCCACCATCTTTTAGATCATTGTGCAGCACGAAATGCCGGGGGTCCACAGCGTAGGTCCCCTCCGAGAGGCAGTACTGGTCCACAAAGTCTACCTGACCGCCCTTCTCGAAGCCGAACGACTGCGGCAGGTAGCACGCGATGGGAATCATACCGTAGGTGCGCATTGTCACGAGAATGCTGAGCACAGTAAGCATGCCACTGCTGATCTTGTAGCTCAGCCGATCTGAGAAATCATCCACACCAATGTAATTTACGTAGCTCAGTGTGCGAAAGTTTGTTACAAAAGCCATGGCTGTGATGATAAGAGCTGCGAAAGTAACTAACGAAGCTGCTCTACTCAACTTTACACTTTACTTTACTCGTTTTGCTTGACTAGGCTCTAAAAGCTCTTTTACTCGAGCCAACAATAGAGAATTGGACAAACATCCAATCGGACTCATCCAGTCCGAACCGCACCCCTATGGTTTCCAGTGTGCTCCTATGAACTAACTTCACAGCGCATCGTGGCTAATGCCGAATGCTTTTCAAAGCGCCCATAACTACAAACTTCATTCTCGCGAATGAGTTTTTCTTTTCTTCATGTACGTACGTGAACTCACTTTTTGCGTCATTGTTAGTACATTTGTACATTTGTACACTGTACATTTTCAGAATGCGCTTCTTAATTTTTTGTGTGAACAGTTCTCAGATTGCTTTTCTATTCTAGTCCAAGAAACATAGGTGCTCCGAGCTAACACTGACGATGCCTCTTCTCCAAAACCACCCACGCAACTCTGACTGCATCAGAATTATTGCCACGGGATGGTTTGTAAATTGGTTTTATCAGTACACTGTATATACTATATGTTAATCCGTACGGTTTGAGACAGACCAGAGTGAGGTATAAGACAGACAAAGAGGGTAGGAGAGAGACAAAGAGGGTAGGAGAGAGACAGCGATGGTAGGAAAGACACAGAGCGATGGTAGGAGAGAGACAGCGATGGTAGGAGAGTGACAGCGATGGTAGGAGAGTGACAGTGATGGTAGGAGAGATACAGCGATGGTAGGAGAGAGACAGAGAGATGGTAGGAGAGAGACAGAGAGATGGTAGGAGAGAGACAGAGAGATGGTAGGAGAGAGACAGAGAGATGGTAGGAGAGAGACAGAGAGATGGTAGGAGAGAGACAGAGAGATGGTAGGAGAGAGACAGAGAGATGGTAGGAGAGAGACAGAGAGATGGTAGGAGAGAGACAGAGAGATGGTAGGAGAGAGACAGAGAGATGGTAGGAGAGAGACAGAGAGATGGTAGGAGAGAGACAGAGAGATGGTAGGAGAGAGACAGAGAGATGATAGGAGAGAGACAGAGAGATGATAGGAGAGAGACAGAGAGATGATAGGAGAGAGACAGAGAGATGGTATAGGAGAGAGACAGAGATGGTAGGAGAGAGACAGAGATGGTATAGGAGAGTGACAGAGAGATAGTATAGGAGAGAGACAGAGAGATGGTAGGAGAGAGACAGAGAGATGGTATAGGAGAGACACAGAGCGATGGTAGGAGAGAGACAGAGAGATGGTAGGAGAGAGACAGAGAGATGGTGGGAGAGAGACAGAGAGATGGTGGGAGAGAGAGGCTACAAAATTCATCGCATTTTGACTTTGAAAATATGTAATTCTCTAATTAAAACCAATAAAAACCGAAGATATGAAATTTAATTTTATTAAATTGTGTCTACTTGTGTGACTGTTATGGTTTGCATATCATGGTGATTGCTAGAAATTACCTACGACAACAACTGACCCATGTACTACTAGCAGAATGGCAAAACATTTGCCATGCCTGCGAAGATACAATCAATAATCTTTTCTCTGAGTAGTTGTCACATTTTTAGGCTAATAGTTTGCATTTTGTTGTGACGAAACGCGGTTTGACTCGGCACGTAAAGCAGATAGGAATTATCGCGTGTCACTCTAATCACCACACCTGCTGGAATCCCAAGAAGTGGGGTAAGGCAAATCCTGATGCCCTTATCGAACCCTGTGCAAATCCGGAGCAGATGGCAGCCGGAAGAGGGTCTATAAATATAACGACTGAATTCAGCACAACCATTGTGCGATTTAGCAATCGAAATTACTGTTTCAAGCAATCCTGCAGCAGCAACAAACCAACCAGAAGGTAAGCAGCGTCAAAGGTGCTACCATCTTTTTTTGTAAGAATCTCTTCCGGCGTGTTTAATGTCTCCAAATCTTTCTACTCTCGGCCTCTTTCCCTCATCGATAGAAATATTTAAAACTTTTAAGTGGTCGCATTCGAAGGTGGCGTTACGTGCGCCCGATTGATCGGAGTCGGGGATCGAACTCCCGACCTTCAAGTCGTGAGTCCGGCGCTTTATCACTAGGCTACAATTAGCACTCTTGCTTGCTTGAGAACTAAATTTATTGTCCTCGAATAAAGAATCGAATCCCAGACCTCCTGGCCAAGAATTTAACAATGCGACGTAGCGAATAGCGAATGAGATTGTGCTAACCGCTCTCATTTGCAACAGATTTATTTTGAATGGGACTAACCAATAACCAATAATCGGATTTTCATATCCTCCGCTTTTACACTCAGTTTTCCTTCCCTTGCGACTGTACTCTTTAAAGGCAAATAAAATGCATTCACAAACCATTTGTTTTAAATCCTTACAGAATGAAGACTCTCATCCTGATCCTCATCGGACTGGCGGTATTCATGGTCCAGCCCTCCGAGCAGGTCGACTTTGACGTTAAAGTGGACCTTACGAAGGTCATCAACTGGGGCCTGAACAAGTTGGACACAATGTTCTCCTGCGCCAAGTACGATGGCGTCAGGGGTGCCGGATGCTGGCACAACAACTGGGAGAAGCGGGACCTCATGTGCCAGAGGTGCTGGTCGAGGCGCTGGTCCTACACTCACAGCCTCCTGGGTGGCAGGTGCTACTGCTGCCACTGCCCTTGAACTCACTTCTATGGGTGATGGAAGACATCTCTGTGATTTACAAGGAAATATAGTGAAGGCCTCATTGGGCCATCTATAATTCAAGTGCGGCAAAAAACGCAATTAACTGACGTACAATTAACTACACGTGGTTTCTTTTATTTTAATCACGTGCAGTGAAATATATCGCTGATAATATAACCAGGGGCAGTAAAACAGTTGTTACTGCATGACTGGCTTAGGTCAAATAATCGGTTACTTAAGTGAATCACTGTCTCAAAGGCAGATGGCAGATAATGTAGATGTACTGTCTCTAATTGGCTATCCAATCTAACCCCTAATTGGAGCTAAATATACAAAAGCTCAGATAAAAAGTGACACCGAAACGGACTTTTTGGGAAAGGAAACGACGTCTTTATTTGAAGACGAAACTGCATGCATTTAATATCTATACTTATTTTCTGTGAGTTATCTTGACCTTATGATAGATTCAACAAAGGAGATTAAGTAATCACAGTTTCTTTGCATTCCAAGGCGTTTCGCGGGAGACTTGGTATAGCTTTTTTGTTTTAACAGTTGAGATTTAAATTAGGTACATATTGTTTTATACAATCAACAAGTTAAAAAGTGCATGTTCAGCGAACTACTCGTCAGTGCCAATGCATTAACTAACCGCTTAGGCGAGTAGAAGACAACCAGCTTGATTTACACCTACTGGATGGTTGCGCAACAGCAGCAGACGTTTTTTGCACTTTTAGGTTGATTATATTTTTACCGAATATATCTTATATTATATCTTATAGATATCTTATATCTAGCTAAATCAATGTGGACATGGTGATTCCATGGCATGGTATATAACTGAGAGACCTTACGAAAATCTTAAAAACAAGATCTTTTTCATTTGTTTCTAGCCATTGGTTTTTCCTGATTAGTATTCGTTAGTTTAGGTGCAAAATGTAGATCCCACTAAATATCATATTAAAACTTGACCATAAAATTTTTTTGTAGCATTTTTTTCTAGATTTTATTTTTATGCCAAGAATCAAAACTAGTGTGAAATGCAAATTAAAATGCTATAGTAATAAAAAATTATAAATGAAATGTTTCCCTAAATGATATGATAGACTAAATTATTACTTACTAGCGGAAGCTTGCATACAATTTCCTTTGTAAGAAATTTTCTAAATGTATTGTTATAATTGCATTTTTTAATTTTAATTTATGTTTTCTTACCAATAACTAAAATAAAACTTCAATTAATTGCTATAATTGTACAGTAGGCCAACAAAAGATTTTCAGTAGGCTATGCCTAGTAAGATAAGAATGTAACTTTACATAAAGCAATCAAGGGTGTGTTTAAGCTTGCATCTATCTATATTTGCTATAGTTTAAGTGTTGTAGGGGCCCTTTCTTTATTCTTCTTTGTAAATTACTTATATTTATCCACTGCAAAATGCTTAGTTAATAGTCAACTTTCGTTATATTTAAAATTTCCCAATTATAGGGGAGTATGACACTTTAATTATATATAGGCCGATGTATATTCAATAATGGCAATGTTCTACTTCCGTTCGTTATATTATTTTTTCGTTTGTATTCGTGCCACACGTGGATTCTGAGTTTGAAAAAGTTGTGCTGACGTGGCTTTGCCGTGACTTGACACTTGGATCTATGTCTATGGCAAAATCTGGCAAATATGGGGGAACAGGAAGCTAAAGCACAGAAATTCTGTAGCTGAAGATTTCGCGAAGGCCAAGCTGCGTCAAATGCATGGCACGAGTGCTGCTCTATTCAAAAGCCACCTCAAAGAATTCTTATGGCGCTGTCTATACCCCAAGAATAGCTTCGGTGCCCTCTACTGGATTAGGCACTATTACCCGGTTTGAAAGAAGAAAGACTGACCAAGACTTTTCAGAACTGTGTGACCAAACTACTGACTTTTTGTTGCCGTTAAACTTGTTTTTTTGTCGTTATCTGTCGTTTGCAAACAAAAAAATAATATAACGAACGGAAGTAGAACATTGCCTCAATAACTGTGGTAGCAAATCACAAGTGCCAAGTGGTAAGACACTTTAACTCTCCAACTGTATAGAATTACTCTTTAATATTATTGGTTACAACCAGTCTTTAAAAGGCTCCAATGGATTGGAGAGTACCAGTCAAACACATGTATTAATTTTGGTCCAAACTGGTTTCGTGCTATCGTCTTGATAATATACTGTCCTCCAATATTTTTTATGTATTTTTAATGTTATTTCCTCTTTATAACAATTTTAATTCAAAGAATGCATACATTCAGCAAATCTTATTCTTGAACTTGGGTTTAGCTCCCAAAAGTTAGTTCTCTCCCTAGTAGCGCACGTAGCCTATATTTATAGCAAAATTGGGGGTGGGCATGCATATTAAAACAAAGAATTAAAGCCTATTTAAACAAACAATGAATTTATACAATTTCCTAGAAATAAGCATAGATACTGTAAAATACAAAACATAGCCTATTACATAAGTATGTGATTGTCTTTCTGATTAAAAATACTATATTTCCCAGTTTTTTTCAAAAGTATGGCTAATGCTATTAGAACTATTGAAAATTGAAATATTGTATTAATACCAAGAAAATGATAGACTTTTTGTCTATGTAAAACATGTACATGTACACCATAGTCCGGATCATGCTGGACTTACGCCGGAAGAAAAATCCAACATTTTTTGGCCTTTTTTACGCCAGACTTACGCCAACCAAAAAAAGGTCCCTCTGACTTACGCCACCCAAAAAAGGTCCTTCACAATTCTTGTTAATCCATGTCTCTTTATCGGCCTCCTTGCTTGCTGCCCTTGACTATTACATGGATGTCTCTCTCACTCTAACCAGCATGTAATAGAATAGATGATTCACAATTAATTGGTGATTAATTAAATTCAGAAGTTGCAACTGTTTAAAAATCTCACAAGTTGCAAATTCTGAATCAAGTATCAAAGTAAGCATCTTAAAGCTAAAAAAAACTTTTGCTATCCTACAATAGATATTCTGCTATCTCATTTATACGAACTGCAATATTTTAATGAACTTTGTTTTAATGCTGCTCCTTAACATCATAATTAACGCAAATGTGTTATGTTCTATAGTGATACATTTGATCGTGAATGATCTCATTTGTGCTAACATTTACGCCACTTGATTTACGCCATGTACTTACGCCAAGCACTTACGCCAAGGCACATTTTGGCCTATACTTACGCCAAGCACTTACGCCAGCCTCCGATCCCAAACCAGATTTACGCCGGAGATCTCCGGCGTAAACGACATGATCCGGACTATGGCATGTACATAGAATGGCCAACATTGGCCATAGTACTAATAGCTGTGCATAGCTGCACTACATTTAAAACACTGCATTTGGAACATGCCATAGTTGTGCTTATTGCTACAGCTTTGGCAAATGGACTCGTGATGGTTTAATGGGATAATCTTGCAAACTACTATATTCAATGATGTAATTATTTTCAAATCTTAGAAGTACAAAAAGTTATTATTTCTGTAAAAGGCTTATCACTTTTTTCTCTGCAGTCTTTTTCTAAGGCTTTTAATGTCATGTTTTTCTGAAATCACCCATGTATACTGTATTCTAGCTTGAAATGAAATATAATTATCCTTCTTATATCAGCTAGTTGTTAGTTTTATGTCTAAAACTGTCTACTTTGTAACTTTTTTAATTTGAAAGCTTAAGTGTATGAAATTATTTACAGAAATAAAAAAATGTTTCTGTGTGCTACCTCAAACCTGTTAAAAAATTTCAGGTCACATTCAAGTTTTACAGAAAGAAAGTGATACTTGACTAACTTAATATTTGTATAGCCAGAATGCCAACCCAGGATATGTTGGAATCTGAGGGTCCGCCCTACACGTGTCCAGTTTGCAAGTCAGGCCTGATGCCAGCCTGGCCACAATATGAAGAGCATCTTAAATCTAAAAATCATGTCAAAAAGGTGTTTAATCTTCCTATGAATGCCCACATTTCTTTGGATAGCCGCAAGCAAAGCTTGGGTCTATTAGGGCCCAGTGTGCCAGCCCCCGCTTATCAGGCTGATGATAGTGACTTTCCAACATTGGGCGGCGCTGCCGCATCTCAAAATCAAGCTTATCCGCTGCTAAGCAGCCAGACCCAAAAGCCAGCTGTGCAGTACTGCCAGATTGCTCCTCGTTCGTCCTCTGTGACATCTGCTGCTGCTGTGGCTGCTTCAACAATCAGTCAGGTGCCACTTGTTGACAATCGAACCCAGTCGGAGCGCTCGGGCAATGTTCGCCTAGCACCCAGCTTAGACCAGGCTGGGCGCCCTTTCGGTGTGCCGCGATTCGCCGACGTGCCAAAGCTCGACACGGCAAGAGAAATGCTGCGTGCCTATCTAAATGGCAAATCGGAGAAACTGGCTCATCAGATGCTTAACGAGTACTGCTCTCAGATGCGCGGAACTATCGAATACGTGCCCACGTCACCTATGGTTCGTTTATTTGGTTCGCATGTAAACCGCTTATCTTGATCAGTCTTTTACCCTCCCCTCAGTCCGACACATGCTGAGCCGGACACCTGTCCGACATCGACACCTTTTTCGTCCTAATCCCTCAGTCCGACGCCTGGTCCCCTCCCTATCCTGTCAGTTTGACACCTGTTCCCCTTCCTATCCTGTCAGTTCTACACCTGCTTTATTTCCTATCCTGTTAGTTTGACACCTGCTTAACTTCATATCCTGTCAGTTTGACACCTGTTCCCCTCCCTATCCTTTCAGCGTGACACATGTTCCCCTCTTTATCCTGCATACTTGGACCTGTTCCCGTTTCTTCCTGCAGTACCTTTGTTCCTCTTTCCTTTCTCGCTGTCAGGGTTCCCTTAGTCTTTTGACCTTAAGTTCCCATAGTATCATTAAGCTTTTAATCACCTATAGGTTGGCGGCAACTTCGCCTATTATGTCACTCTAACCATTGACGGTATCACCACCGAGTACGAGTCTGGCGAAGCCCAATCCAAGCAGAAAGCCAAAGAGCAATCCGCTAAGCGAGCTTTAAATGTCATCGCCAGAGGCAATAGGCCAGCCTCGCCGACTCGAGCCCAGACGCCTGCGGCGGCGGCGGCGGCGGCTTCTGTTGCACTGGGATCAACCGCGCCGTCTCTTAATCTGCCAGGCGATATGTACGCGCAACTGTGCCAGAATCAACTGGACTGTCTACTCGGACCGCCAGTGAATATTGTGCGAGTCAATAAGGTGGCGGCCATCTTCCTGTCCGATTCCCGCTCTGCTGAGCCGAGTAAGTCTCATTCTAGGATATTTTTTCTCTTAAGCTCCACTTGAAATATACATTTTATCGATGCCTTCCTCTTAAAAGTATGTTTCTCTGACACCCCCAATAGAAATTTAGTTTCTCTGACACCTCCCTATAGAAATTTAGTTTCTCTGACACCCCCAGTAGAAATCCAGTTCCTCTGACTCCTACTTACCTATAGAAATCCAGTTCCTCTGACTCCTACTTACCTATAGAAATCCAGTTCCTCTGACTCCTACTTACCTATAGAAATCCACTTCCTCTGACACCCCCTATAGAAATTCTGTTTCTCTGACTCCTACTGACCTATAGAAATAATACAGTAGAGAAATAGCAGACAGTAGTATTTCGAAGTAATACACAAATTATTCAATCCATTCCTCAGAGGTGGAGCTGGTCGCCCTTGGCACCGGATCCGGCTGCAGCGACGACTGTCTTGAGCATATCTTCGAATCCTACGGCGAGCGCGTCATCGATGGCACTGCGTTCACCTGCGCAAAACGGGCCCTGCGAATTCGCCTAGCCCAGGAGGTGTCGGCCTACGTGACAGCGCCTGGCCGCACTGGTTCCGCCGGCTGGCTAGAACCGAATCGTCAGGGCGATCGGTTGCGCTTAAAGCCCGGCCTGGCTTTGCACCTGTTTTTAAGCGCTCCACCAGATGGCGACTGTTCGGCTGGCGACAGCGCCAGTCAGGATGCCGGTGCCGGCCTGTTCGCCAGACAGTCCCAGGATGAACTGCTGCGTGACAGGTGCGCTTGGCATTTGGGACATTGCTGATTAGGATTCAGTTGTAACTTGAAAAATAGGCAGAAATAATCTATATTAAAATGTTAATCAACATATAATCAAATAATTGTCGAAAAAACACTCTAATCTGCTACCAAAGATTTCTCAGAAATACTCGCATTATTTCTGAATAAAAAGACTCGATAAAATATGCAAAAAATCATTTAAAGACGCTTGCATATCTATACCTTTAACTAGCTTTTTTGCCCGTTGTTTTTGGGGCAGAAATTTAAAGCAAAGCAGTAAGCAATTCACGTCTCTGTATTAACTTTATAGTGAAGGTCACCATTTATTTATTTACTGCATTAATGAAAAGTGAAGAGTTTGTTTAAGGGCGTTTTAAGTAAAAAATAAGTGAAAAGTTTGTCCAAACAGCCCCCTCTTGATTACTTCTTTAGAAACATGTCTCTTAGCCACTCCTCTATACAGTCAGTGGCAGATCCAGGAATTTTGTTTTCGGGCGGTCTGTCAGGGGAGCGCCATGAGAATCACAGAGTGGGTGCCAGCGGCCGAAAAAGGGCGCCAGGAGCCAAGAAAGGGCGCCAGCGGCTGAAAAACGGGAGCCAGCGGCTGAAAAAGGGGCGCCAGCGGCCGAAAAGGGGCGCCAGTGCTGCGACTGGCACCCCTGGTGGGGGCATCTTATTCCCATGATTAAAATTTATGGGGGCGACTGCCCCCCCGCCCCCCCCTAAATCTGCCTCTGTATACAGTATGCATGTACACGCGTATACATAAGGAAAATAGCCATGGCATAACAATAACAATGTCAAAGAAACAAAATTAAACTGTTTCAGAGTTCAGAGTTAGACAGGTCAAGGTCAATTCGTGACTACTTTTCTATTAATTGCTTGCGAGTCACCTCAAGGCCTGGGGATACACCACATTCTTCGTTCTTCCCCTTGGTGCGAAAATGAATAGGCCAGCTGGAGTTCCAACACGGGAGCAGGCGACATAAAGCTGCCCATGCGAGAAGCAAGGAGTCTCCAGGTTGATGCCAGCTACCTTCAGCGACTGTCCCTGAGCCTTGTTAATAGTCATCGCAAAGCACACTCTCACAGGGAACTGCAGTCGCTTGAACTGAAATGGCAGGTCCGTGGGGATAATTGGAATCCGGGGAACGAACACAGACTCTCCTCTGCCAGATCCAGTCATTATCGTGGCCTCAATCACGTGTGGGAAGAGCCGCCTGACTATCAGTCTGGTGCCGTTACACAGCCTTGGCGCATTCAGGTTGCGGAGGAGCATAATTGGTGCCCCAACTTTCAGCTGCAAGTTGTGCGATGGAGTTCCAGGAGGATCTAGAGAGTTCAGAAACTCAACAGGATACTCCACAGCGGTGTCATCAGTCAACGTTGTATCAATTGACTTGTAGGTGAAAACTGCACCTGGCAACTCCTGAAGGAGTTGGTAGTTAATTTCGTTGGCGGCATCATTTCTAGGACACAGAATTGCCCTCTCTGACAGCCAGTCAACGCCAGCCTCTCTCTTTCTTCTATCCCAGGCTGGCTGGAGAGAAATATCGACCGGAGAGCCTAGCTGCGCACTGGGACGCCACCGCACTCACCGCACTCAGTCTCAGTGCTGCTTGGGGCCAGTAGACAGTCTAGGGGTTTGGGCTGTGTACATTCACGGCTTGAAATACAATGTACAGTCTGGGGCTTCGGCGCCCGGGGAAGGGAGGGGGTGGCTGTAATAAAATTTGGCCCGCAGAGTGGCGGAGGGGAGTTGGGGTGGCTGTCCTCGGAAAACAAAAAGTGACTCACTTTGAGATGATGCAGCTTTGCTCTGGATTGAGTAGAGATGTTCAAAATTGACAGCATTGTTGGAAAACATGTAAAGTGTAAGTGGATCAAATTTGGAGAAAATCTGACAAAGTGGGGCGACGATATGTCGAATTGAGTGATTTTTTGACGATTTTTGAGCAGTTTTTTGCACTTTTGAGCAGGAAGGAAATTATTTTTCGGGAATTTGAGTAGCCTATTGCACTCAGCGTAGGTGGTTTTAGGTATGTGCAAAGTTTGGTGCGATTTGGTTGAGCGGTTTCGGCGTCTATAAAGACAAAAGGTTGCACACACACACACACACAGACAGACAGAGTTTTCACTTTTATATATATAGAAGATTTTTTTTCTTACGAGTAAATTAAATCAGCACAAATTGATGACTAAAAACTGAGCAAAGATCCAATCAAATAAATATAACTTAACTGCACTATAGTACAAAGTATTTACCATGACAAGCATCGCCCTACAGGTGCGGCGTACTCGAACCAGACCTAAGCCGCTACGGTTCGCTGACCTGCTACGAAAGCTGCGATTGTTCGGCTGTGCGTACCTTCAGCGAAGAAGAGGCCGCCGATCCAAGCAGTCTGGCTGTGCACTGCGGCTCAGACAAGCTGCTGCGATGCAACTATTTGGGCTTACAGGGTGGCCTGTTGGCTAACTTTATTGAGCCGATTTTTCTGCAGGTTGGTCTAATACTGCAACCATTTAACCTGTTATTGTAATCAACTTGCTTGTTGTCTTAAAAATTACGCTCGTATTACTTCCATCATAATCAATACTCTCACGGGTGAATGGCAGAGTGGTTAAGGCGCTTCCCTCCCGCACCAAGATCCCTGAGCTCGAATCTACGGCCACATTCATTTGCAACTTTGATGCACATAAAGGCCAACCCTCAAGGCACAGTGACAGTGAACACTGTCTGACCCCGAAAGTCACTCAAATAACTAGATAATCTAATCAAACCAATCATCTCATGTCTTATCTAACCTGTCAGATGAGGTAGTCTCATTAACCCAATCATCTCATGTCTTATCTAACCTGTCAGATGAGGTAGTCTCATTAACCCAATCATCTCATGTCTTATCTAACCTGTCAGATGAGGTTTCTGACTAACCCAATCATCTCACCTCAATCCCCAGTCCGTAGATGTCGCTGGAAGCTACAGCCACGGAGACATGGCGCGCGGCTTTCTTTGCCGCCTACCTGGCGCCAGATTTCGCGCCAGCCTGGCCGCCGCAGCCTATAGAACGGCCAGCGATCCCTGGCTAGGCCGAACATCCAATCCGTTTCGACTCTGCCAGAGGGGCGGCATTAACGGCGGGGATATTGACTATGGCGAGGCGGTCCTGTCCGTGAACTGGTACAGACCAATGGGCGTGTCCGGCCAGGGTCAAGTCGAAGTTCTCAACAGCTCTCTAGGCGTTAAGGAAATTTACAGGTGAAAATTTTTTTTACCGAATTTCTCATGTACGTTACTATTTAGCTATCGTTTTTAAACGCACCTGGTAGGTCGCAGAATGTCACAGACGCCGAGCGTCAACAGCCTGACGCAGCCACTGCCGGCGGTATTTCTCGACTATCTAAACGAGCCGCGCTAAATCGCATTGTTAAACTAGCCAAAGAGGCAGTCGCAATGTCCGGCTCCGCCTCGCCAACTGTGGCTAGGATTAATGAACGATTGCGCAATAAGCTAGCCAGGTGTGGCGCCGATTTCGATTCAATAAGTATGCGATCATTGAAGTGCGAAGACTACGCAAAGTCTAAAAAGATATTTTTCGAGGAGCTGGTAAAACATAACCGCGGCGCTTGGGCCACGAAGAATGGAGAAATGGACCCGAGTGACTTTTGTTTACTGGGTTCGAATTAATGAATTATTTCTAATTCAAACTCTGAGTTCTTGATTCTACGCTCGTTCGTTAGCATCAATAAACTGTTTCAAAAATTACGTTTAAACCCGGTCTGTTCTTTTTTTACTACATGAAAATTGTACTATTTGTGCCTATCAGTGCCTATTTGGCTTCTAATACTCACATCTCAAACAGCACTTCTTTATTGCTTTTCTGTTAAACGGTGCATAAATTCCAGTGTAGCTGTCATGTTTGTCATTTTTAAACATTCACAATTATCTTATATTTACTTTCGATTGACACTTAATGCCATAAAGCGATAGTGCAGTCCCTAGTTTATGTTTGAGTTCCTAAAATACATGAGTTTGAGTTCCTACAGTTCCTGTGCATTCTTTAGTTCAGGATCGGTACTTAACCGTGCATTCTCTAGTTCAGGATCGGTTCCCAACTGTGCATTCTCTAGTTCAGGATCGGTTCCCAACTGTGCATTCTCTAGTTCAGGATCGGTACTTAACTGTGCATTCTCTAGTTCAGGATCGGTTCCCAACTGTGTATTCTCTAGTTCAGGATCGGTTCCCAACTGTGCATTCTCTAGTTCAGGATCGGTACCTAACTGTGCATTCTCTAGTTCAGGATCGGTTCCCAACTGTGCATTCTCTAGTTCAGGATCGGTTCCCAACTGTGCATTCTCTAGTTCAGGATCGGTACCTAACTGTGCATTCTCTAGTTCAGGATCGGTTCCCAACTGTGCATTCTCTAGTTGTTGTCAAACACCCCAAAAATGTGTTTCCATGTTTTGCCTATTTAAGCTGATCTATCGTACGCAAGCCAAAAAATAGCGGATTCGTGAATAGACTAAAAAAGAATAATTGAAGATTAATTAAAAGCAATACTCAGAATCATGCCTGGCCAAGTGCTGAAACTAGTCCCCGACACGGAGCTGAAATTCCGCGGTCCATTCGATCGTGTTGTCTCCACCACAATGCGCCTGAGCAATCCAGCCGGCACTGATAGGCCGGTGGCTTTCAAGGTCAAGACTACGGCGCCTAAGCGCTACTGTGTCCGCCCCAATAGTGGCCTAATTCAGCCCGGCGACGAAGTTGAAGTCGCCGTGATGCTCCAGCCTGCTGGCAGCGACCAGGCCGACTTTACTGCTGACCAGCGGGCCAGGCACAAATTCATGGTGCAGAGCCTGCTGATGCCAACTGGCGCTGTTGATGTTGACGAAGCCTGGAAGTCTGCCACTAGCGACCGGCTAATGGACTCCAAGCTGCGAGTCGTCCTGCTCGATGCCGACGGGTCTGTACCGGCTCCGGCCGCTGCCACGTCGACTGCCTCAGCGAACAACAAGCAGCAGCATCAGCAGTACGATTCGGCTGATGCTGATTCGCCAAAAACTTTGCGAGGATTGCAACAGGAACTGCAACGATTGAAGGATGATAATGCGCGACTAGGCGAACAGGTCAGTATCTTTATTTCTGTTATACCAGGGTCGGCAAACTTATTAGCTAGCGAGAAGAAGAGGTGACTACAGCGGGCCGCATTGATTGTAGAAATATGAGATGGGAGAGAGATGAGACACTGGAGAGATGGCAAAGGAGATAACACGGGAGAGATGAGACACGGGACAGATGAGACGCAGGAGAGATGAGACACGGGTGAGATGAGACAGGATACGATTGGTGTCACTGTCACATGTGTTATATATTTATTTATATTAACGACTGTATTCTAAACCTGGATGCATTAAAAAGCACTTTTTAATATAAAAAAACTCCTTGATTTTTTCAAGATAGAAGAGAATAGACTTGGGAGCCGTTTAATATAGTTGATACCAACTAGTTAATTATGAGTACTAATTTCTACAGCTTGATGACCTGCTCAGGAACAGATTTTTACTCCTGACCTCTCGAAGACTGAATTCCGATTAAAGAGAATCCCGAATAGACACCCAAACGCACATATTTTAGAACACGTTCTGAACCTGAGAATCGCCCACCTTCTCATCCTAGAACAATTTTTGCATCCGAACGGGACGACACTTGAGAACTCTTAATAATCTCATAAATATTTGCTTTTCTGTTTAAACCAGGAGCTTCGACTGCGCAAATTAGCTATGCGTCCTAGTGTTCCAACTGGCGGCGGCTCTTCTGCCAACGCGGTCGCGACGGCCACAGCCAGAGGACCACTGGTGCCGCCGGCACTGTTCCTGGTCCTAGCTATGATTCTGGGCCTCATTCTGGGCAAATTTTTGCTGTAAAAAGCTCTTTTCTTAAGAATTGACTTTTCTAATCAAGATAGAATGTGCTAGAGTACAATATTTCTCTAATTTTGGCATACTTTTTATATAGCAAATCATCTCTTATGACAACGAATAAGTGTCCTCTTTTTATATTTTCTACAAGCTTTCTAAAAAGTTTCTTTCGAAAAATGTTTTTTATACCCGGGTCCTGTTGGTTACTCTAGAGCTGTTGAGGAGCTGTTGAGGACTACAAGCGTAGTAATAATAGCTTACTACTATTACTAATATTCATGTTTTCATTTACTATCTCCTGTTAATTTTTCTACGGCACTCCATTCTTTCATATAGTTGAATATGTTCTAAAAACACTTATTCAGTTTCATTCTGTGTCCAAATCGGTGTTCTTTTTGTTCTGGCTTGCCTATTTTATTCAGATAAGCTATTTGTTTACAAAAAAATAGTTTCGCTAAACAAAACACTGCACTTGTAATTCTGTTTATCATTTTTTCGCTTAATTTTGCACGCGAGCCCTTCAAAGAGTGTATGGTTTGATACTCCTAGAAAAAGGCTTTACAACTAATATGGGTATTAACAACTAGGTGATAATAGGATAGCAGGGATATGATCGAGGGAATTCCACAAAGCAAAGGGAAATCCTAAAAGAATACCCAATTTTGTATATCAGTAGTACTTTAGATTTAACTACTTTAACCAAATTAAACCGGTGTCGTTATAAACGGCATGGTTGATTGTTAATCACGGTCCTCTTATTTTAATTTTACATCTATGTTAAATTGTCACCTCGTTGATCCCAGGTTGTTAAACACTTCAATTAGTCAATTAGTATAGTTGTTTATGTAATCATACTTTTTAGTTGTTCTGATTACTGATTAGTAATTCTGTTGCATATCAGCACCAAAATTAAGATTGTTAAGTATTCAGTCGTCATTAGTCTAGAAAAGTTTATGAAGACGCTTTCTGTCCCGTTCAATATGTACGACAGTGAAATAGTTGGATTCATAGCTCTTTTTGTGTCTCTCTCTGTTCTATTACTTTCGTATGCATTTTTGTCGTCATTTCTTTCAGAAACAGAAATTCTTACCTTTGCGATCAAAATTGGCTTATCAACCAATATCTTCGTATGTCCTATGATACACTCCATATAGTAGAATCTTTACTAGATAATTAATGAATGCTATTTTTCACATTCTAAATTTATCTATCTTGCGGCCGCCAGGACCACAGCACTTGGCAAACCTCAAACGTTACCCCCTTCGTGTCTTTATGTACACTCGTCCCCGCCATAGCCCCAATTCCATCCCCTTCGTGTCTCAATGTACACTCGTCTCAGCCATAACCCCAATTCCATCCCCTTCGTGTCTCAATGTACACTCGTCCCCGCCATAGCCCCAATTCCATCCCCTTCGTGTCTCAATGTACACTCGTCCCAGCCATAACCCCAATTCCATCCCCTTCGTGTCTCAATGTACACTCGTCCCCGCCATAGCCCCAATTCCATCCCCTTCGTGTCTCAATGTACACTCGTCCCCGCCATAGCCCCAATTCCATCCCCTTCGTGTCTCAATGTACACTCGTCCCCGCCATAGCCCCAATTCCATCCCCTTCGTGTCTCAATGTACACTCGTCCCAGCCATAACCCCAATTCCATCCCCTTCGTGTCTCAATGTACACTCGTCCCCGCCATAGCCCCAATTCCATCCCCTTCGTGTCTCAATGTACACTCGTCCCTGCCATAGCCCCAATTCCATCCCCTTCGTGTCTTTATGTACACTCATCCCCGCCATAGCCCCAATTCCATCCCCTTCGTGTCTATGTACACTCCCCCCGCCATAGCCCCAACTCCATCCCCTGCGTTGTCTCAATGTGTACTCCCCCCGCCAAACCCCATAGTCTTAGTAGAAGGGCCATTCTTTCTTTCCGGCATAATGTTGTCTGATTCCCGCAGCGACCGTAGTAGTGCAATCTAACTTCATTGATTAGTTATTTTTTTCTATAACGATGCCAGTTTATCGTCTATCGTGTGTCTATTTAGTTTACGAGGATTCTCCTGGCTTTATCTTTATCCAAATGTCGTACTTTGCAAATAAAGAAAGAGTATAATAAATCAGCGATAAAAATATCTAAGTAAGCCTCAAGCCTCGTTTTTTGTATTTAGTTATTTCTAGTTTGTGTTCTTTCATTGCTACTTGCTTTCCCGGTGCTCAGTAGTAAAATGGGGGTATGAAAAGTTTTTTATCACCTGTTTAACTACCTCGCCGGCTATTGAAAAGCCTAATGTATATATGTTTATATGTACCACTTGGAATGTGGTTCGAGAATGAACAAAGGCAAATACATTCGTTAGATTTTATTTTATTCTAGTTTCTAGTCTTCTGTTAAAAGAAAAACAATTTTCATTTTTTTGTCGTTGGAAACTAAGCTTGAGAACAACACGAGCAGCAGCTGTTTAAAAATCCTGGGAACTGGAGAAAGGGAGACAGGCATCGATTCTGCCGTCTGTTTTTTGCGAAATATTCCAGTCTGAAAATCACGCACCGAGCTCATTAATCTTTCCTCCCCTTGAGCTCGCTCGTCGATTCGGTTTCCTCTATTTTCTTCTCCCCTCAATCCCTTGCCAAAATACGGGCCAGTGTTTGCTGCCAAGGATTTTTAAGGATTTTCTCGTGTCGCTATTCTCACACTATATATTTATTTATGCTATCGCCCGCATGCTTGACAGAATTCTAGTAGCCTTGTCTTACTGCTTATTTTTTAAATGACTCTGTCACCTTGTGTATCATGGCTTCTTGTCCGGACTGTCAACACGATTTTAACTACGGGTTTCAGGGTCACTTCACATTGTTATTTAGAAGCGACTTACAGTTCCGATTCTTTGTGTCCTTCAGTTCCATTTCCTGTCCTTCAGTTCCATTTCCTGTCATTCAGTTCCATTTCCTGTTCTTTAATTCCATTTCCTGTCATTCAGTTCCATTTCCTATTCTTTAATTCCATTTCCTGTTCTTTAATTCCATTTCCTGTTCTTTAATTCCATTTCCTGTTCTTTAATTCCATTTCCTGTTCTTTAATTCCATTTCCTGTTCTTTAATTCCATTTCCTGTTCTTTAATTCCATTTCCTGTTCTTTAATTCCATTTCCTGTCATTCAGTTCCATTTCCTATTCTTTAATTCCATTTCCTGTTCTTTAATTCCATTTCCTGTTCTTTAATTTCATTTCCTGTTCTTTAATTTAATTTCCTGTTCTTTAATTCCATTTCCTGTTCTTTAATTCCATTTCCTGTTCTTCATTTCCATTTCCTGTCATTCAGTTCCATTTCCTATTCTTTAATTCCATTTCCTGTCATTCAGTTCCATTTCCTGTCATTCAGTTCCATTTCCTGTTCTTTAATTCCATTTCCTGTCATTCAGTTCCATTTCCTATTCTTTAATTCCATTTCCTGTTCTTTAATTCCATTTCCTGTTCTTTAATTCCATTTCCTGTCCTTCAGTTCCATTTCCTGTCATTCAGTTCCATTTCCTGTTCTTTAATTCCATTTCCTGTCATTCAGTTCCATTTCCTATTCTTTAATTCCATTTCCTGTTCTTTAATTCCATTTCCTGTTCTTTAATTTCATTTCCTGTTCTTTAATTCCATTTCCTGTTCTTCATTTCCATTTCCTGTCATTCGGTTCCATTTCCTGTCCTTCAGTTCCATTTCCTGTCCGTCAGTTTTATTTCCTGTCCGTCAGTTTTATTTCCTGTCCGTCAGTTTTATTTCCTGTCCTTCAGTTTTGTTTCCTGTCCTTCAGTTTTATTTCCCGTCCTTCAGTTCCATTTACTGGCCTTCAGTTCTATTTCCTGTCATTCAGTTCCATTTCCTGTTCTTTAATTCCATTTCCTGGCCCCAGTTCCATTTCCTGTCATTCAGTTCCATTTCCTGTTTTTTAGTTCCATTTCCTGTCATTCAGTTCCTTTTCCTGTCATTCAGTTCTATTTCCTGTCATTCAGTTCCATCTCCTGTCATTCAGTACCTTTTCCTGTCATTCAGTTCTATTTCCTGTCATTCAGTTCCATTTCCTGTTCTTTAGTTCCATTTCCTGTCATTCAGTTCCTTTTCCTGTCATTCAGTTCTATTTCCTGTCATTCAGTTCCATTTCCTGTCATTCAGTTCCATTTCCTGTCATTCGGTTCCATTTCCTGTCCTTCAGTTTTATTTCCTGTCCGTCAGTTCCATTTCCTGTCCCTCAGTTCCATTCTTCTTGTCCTTTAATTCCTTAATTGATAGTTAAGAGCATGATAGCCTCCAAAACGTCCTTGAAGAGTGATTGTTTTTGTTTTTGCTAATCCTTTTGCCCGCGCTAATCCCCATATTAATTCAATATTTTATCTTTTGCAAAGCAAATAGCTAAGATAGAGCAGTCATTTAGTGCAAATCGAGAAATGCGCTCGGTCAGTTACGGACACCTAAGTCTCTGTTGATCATTCTGTCCGCCACTAGCACCCCTGGTGACACGATCATATCCTGAGATCTTTTTTGACGAATCGACACCTTTGATAGCGTATGGGACACACAGATTGAGAGTTAGGCACACATGATAATCATTTTCGATTAAACCATTTTTAGAGTTTTATTACGGTGACGAAAAAATATCCACCAGCATGCAGAGAAGAAAGATTATACCAGAGAGGGAGATTAACAGAGAGCAGTCTTGCGGGCGGTCCGTCTTTGTAAACATCCTCGGCACCTTTGCAACCCTCCCACCCCACCCACCAAACTGTTGGGGCGTGTCTTATCTGCTCCGAATTGGGATAAAGCCCGCTCCCCTGTTACCGATTCGTTTTGTGGGTGTCTCCTCATAAGCTGCGAAATGCGTATGCCTATATGAGGTGTTGCTGTGCCTTCCTCGCGGTATAAGGCAGGTTTGTGCAGCTGTGATTAAATTCCTTTTCTGTCCCTTTTCTGTCTTCTTCTTAAATTTGTCGCAGCAATGGCCTAATCCAGGTTGTCCTTTTAACCTTTGAAGTTTTTTTAATTGTCCCTGTTTTATAATAAATTTGAAATTAAACTTGTCTAAACAGACAAGTCTATACCATGGCTAGATTCTTTCCAGACACATTTGATCTAGATCTATCCAGTCAAATAGATTGTATCCATCTAATTTATATTTTATATTTGAGGTGTAATCTAATTTACTGAATAGATCCAATCTATGTGGCGGGATAGATCTAGTCTATTTGATGGGATAGATCTAGTCTATTTGATTCGATAGATCTAGTCTATATGATGGGATAGATCTAGTCTATTTGATTCGATAGATCTAGTCTATTTGATGGGATAGATCTAGTCTAGTTGACGGGATAGATCTAGTCTATTTGATGGGATAGATCTAGTCTAGTTGACGGGATAGATCTAGTCTATTTGATGGGATAGATCTAGTCTATTTGATGGGATAGATCTAGTCTATTTGATGGGATAGATCTAGTCTAGTTGACGGGATTGATCTAGTCTATGATGGGATAGATCTAGTCTAGTTGATGGGATAGATCTAGTCTATTTGATGGGATAGATCTAGTCTATTTGATGGGATAGATCTAGTCTAGTTGACGGGATAGATCTAGTCTATATGACGGGATAGATCTAGTCTATATGATGGGATAGATCTAGTCTAGTTGACGGGATAGATCTAGTCTATTTGATGGGATAGATCTAGTCTATTTGATGGGATAGATCTAGTCTAGTTGACGGGATAGATCTTGCCTATTTGAAGGGATAGATCTAGTCTTTATGATGGGATAGATCTAGTCTTTATGATGGGATAGATCTAGTCTAGTTGATGGGATAGATCTAGTCTATTTGATGGGATAGATCTAGTCTAGTTGACGGGATAGATCTTGCCTATTTGAAGGGATAGATCTAGTCTTTATGATGGGATAGATCTAGTCTTTATGATGGGATAGATCTAGTCTATATGATAGGATAGATCTAGTCTAGTTGACGGGATAGATCTTGCCTATTTGAAGGGATAGATCTAGTCTATTTGATGGGATAGATCTAGTCTAGTTGACGGGATAGATCTAGTCTATATGATGGGATAGATCTAGTCTAGTTGACGGGATAGATCTAGTCTATTTGATGGGATAGATCTAGTCTAGTTGACGGGATAGATCTAGTCTATATGATGGGATAGATCTAGTCTAGTTGACGGGATAGATCTAGTCTAGTTGACGGGATAGATCTAGTCTATATGATGGGATAGATCTAGTCTATATGATGGGATAGATCTAGTCTATTTGATGGGATAGATCTAGTCTATATGATGGGATAGATCTAGTCTATTTGATGGGATAGATCTAGTCTATATGATGGGATAGATCTAGTCTAGTTGACGGGATAGATCTAGTCTATATGATGGGATAGATCTAGTCTAGTTGACGGGATAGATCTAGTCTAGTTGACGGGATAGATCTAGTCTATATGATGGGATAGATCTAGTCTATATGATGGGATAGATCTAGTCTATTTGATGGGATAGATCTAGTCTAGTTGACGGGATAGATCTAGTCTAGTTGACGGGATAGATCTAGTCTATTTGATGGGATAGATCTAGTCTATTTGATGGGATAGATCTAGTCTAGTTGACGGGATTGATCTAGTCTAGTTGACGGGATAGATCTTGCCTATTTGAAGGGATAGATCTACTCGTAGTCTTTTTACTGGATAGGTCAAGTTTTTTTAGTTTTGAGTGACGTCCACCAACTGAACAGACAAACAGTATTTGGAGACCCGCACGATAGTCAGTAAATTTCATTTAGGTTCCCTAATTATTGTTGCATTTTGAAATATACTTGTTCGTCACGACACCCCAAAAAGAAAGAAGATTTAAAAGATTATGTGCATTTGTTAACTTGACACAACATTGAACCAAAAGGCAAGCAGAGAATACACTTTGCACTTTGAAAATACAGAAGTTCCCGAGCGTATTCTCGTAGATTTATTTTGTTTATTTTTAATTCACTCAAAACGGACAAAACTAATTAAAGCTAAAAGTACAACTCACAAAAGCGGAAGAGGACAGAATCGCAACAACATTTATAGTAAAGTGCAGAACAAGAAGAGACAAGTAGTTCTTACAATAATCATTTAACACAAGATAATAGCACAGCAATATTAATATAAGGTTACATCTGAATTGGTCAACACGCAGGCTGTAAATGAAATTACAGCTAAATAAGAAAAAGAGACAGTCAACTTAACTTGATAGAGGCCATGAGAAACATGAAAATATCCGGGTGAGTTTGAGGCGCCGCATATCCAGTTACTTACATTTGCAATATATAGTATAATACATTCTCCTTTGAGAATTGGTAGGCTAATCATTGGGATTTGTTTCAGTTAGTTATTTGATTCATTTTTTACACGAGGATCAGACAGGTGTTTGTATTTACAGCAGAATATCGACAGTAGTGTGCATTTGAGTGCGCATCTGCTCAACTCAGTGCACGTAGCCATTAGCAGCTGGCACCGGCTGTACATGATGCTGATGCTGGTGATGGTGGTGACTGTGATGGTATTTGTGCGGATCCACAATCACGCTGGTTGGCAGGGACAGGTCCTTGTACGCGTGCTGCCCGACTCCGGCGGACATTGTAGTGGCCGCAGCTGCTGCCGCTGCCGCCGCTGCTGCCGCCGCAGCGGCCGTTGACTGCTGATAGTGCTGATGAGGATTTGAAAAACTATGTTGATGATGCTGCTGCTGAGAATGGTGATGCAGCTGGTGCTGTTGGTGATGGGAATGATGCTGACTATAGGGCGCGAACTCTCGACCTAGAGCGTCTCCGCTGGCCACCTGGTAGTCGTAGACGCCAGCGGAGTAACCATGGTAACCAATGGGACTGACGGGCTCTGAGGGCATGACGCAGCCGGTCATGGGACTGACACACTTCGATGCGGTCAGGACGGCTGGGGATCCAGCGGTTAGCCGCTTCGCTGCCAGCATGTTGGCATTGCTGTCCTGGCCTGTGTAGTCAGCTGGATAGGCAGCCGATTGCAGGTGCAGCAGATGCTGCTGCTGCTGCTGCTGCTGATGCTGAGGCGACGCTGAAGAAGCCGATGAAGCGGTGCTAGCACCACTCGATGGATGCGGGCTGTAGTCTGAGGCAGTGTAGTGCTGCTGCTGATGATGATGGTGATGATGATTATGCGGATGAACTTGATTAGGATGACTATGATGCAACTGCTCGTAGCTTCCGATTTGAGCACTGAGATGATGCGGCATCGGTAGCTGCTGCTGCTGATGCTGATTGTGAGCAATGCTGTAGCTACCAACAGGCGTCGGCTGATAATAGGTCTGGTGATGCTGCGGCTGCTTCAGCATCGTTCCTCCGTATTGGGCAGCCGGGTCGGCGTAGGCTGCTGTTGAGTCGTCCGAAATTCCGGCATAATAGCCCAGGTAGGAGGACTGCTGCTGCTGCTGCTGCTGCTGCTGCAAGTGGTGCTGCTGCTGATGCTGCTGTGGATGCTGTGGATGACATCCGAAAGCAGCGCCGCCACCGCCGTAGAACTGTCCCGGCGACAGCAGCGGTGAAGAAGCGACTGCCATTGCTTCCATCGGCATCAGCGGCTGCTGCTGCGGCTGGGGCGTCGCCTCCGCGTTCGGTACCGCGGCAACCACTGGGGTGATTGGGGCCGCCGCTGAACTCGACGAGACCAAGGTTGACGCCGTCGTTGTCGGAGTCACGTAGGGCGAGGCCCGTCGCCTTGCCGCAGCCGCGGCCGCCTTTGAAGCGCCGCCGCGGACTTTGCCACCTCCGCGTCCGCTGGCAGCAGCCTGGGCCGCCTTCACTGGCGCCACCGTCTCTGCGCTGCCGGATGCTGCCGCTGTCGCTGACTCTGAGCCGTAGGCTCCAGAACGCGGCGTGCTGGCCAGCACGGACTCTTGCGGCTCCTTGCCGCCGCTGACTGAGCTCTGCGAACTTACCGACGGTATCGAATGATGCGGCTGCAAGGCCGCTGATGGCAGGTCGGCTTGAAGCTGCAGTGACTGGTGCTCCAGGTCCCTGATATTTTGTTCGGGGTCGGGAGGTGGTTGATTGTTCTCAGGATCCATGAGCCATCCATCCATCACATCCATCCCATCCATCCCATCCCATCTATCCCATCTATCCCATCCCATCTATCCTATCCGTCCCATCCATCCCATCCATTCCATCCCATCTATCCCATCCCACCTATCCTATCCATCCATCCATCACATCCATCCCATCCATCCCATCCCATCTATCCCATCTATCCCATCCATCCCATCCATTCCATCCCATCCATCCCATCCATTCCATCCCATCTATCCCATCCCACCTATCCTATCCATCCCATCCATCCCATCCATCCCATACATCCTACATCCCATCCAGCCTATCCATCCCATCTATCCCATCCATCCCATACATCCCATCCAGCCTATCCATCCCATCCATCCCATCTATCCTATCCATCCCATCCATCCCATCCATCCCATCCATTCCATCCGGCCTCTCCATCCCATCCAGCATATCCATACCATCTATCCTATCCAACCCATCCATCCCATCCATCCCATTCATTCCATCCAGCCTATCCATCCCATCCATCCCATCCATTCCATCCAGCCTATCCATCCCATCCAGCCTATCCATCGCATCTATCCTATCCATCCCATCCATCCCATCCATCCCATCCATCCCATCCATCCCATCCATTCCATCCAGCCTATCCATCCCATCCAGCCTATCCATCGCATCTATCCTATCCATCCCATCCATCCCATCCATCCCATCTATCCCATTTATCCCATCCCATCTATCCTATCCATCCTATCCATCCCATCCATCCCATCTATCCCATTTATCCCATCCCATCCATCCAATCCATCCGATCCATCCCAGCCATCCCATTCATCTAGTAGTTTCATTTTCATGAATTCATTAACATAGACATTGCTAGATACTCACGATAGCACATAGTTGACGCTGACAATGCAGTGCGGCCTTGACGACCTGGTGTTGTGCACAATGGTCATGTAGCTCTGTAGCCACACCCATCCGCCGCTCTTTGTTAACAATCGATAGTATTTGGTGGTCACCTGACCTTTGCTCAATACTGGAATTTGAGAAAAATTGAGGAGAATCTGTTGAAGTCAGATATTTTTTCCCATAACATTCGTTTTGTGGCCTCTAACCCGTTAGATGGTTTATAACCTGTTAGACAACTGGTTTATAACCTATTAGACAACTGGTTTATAACCTGTTAGACAACTAGTTTATAAACTGTTAGACAACTGGTTTATAACCGGTTAGAGAACTGGTTTATAACCGGTTAGAGAACTGGTTTATAACCTGTTAGAGAACTGGTTTATAACCTGTTAGAGAACTGGTTTATAACCTGTTAGACAACTGGTTTATAACCTGTTAGACAACTGGTTTATAACCTGTTAGAGAACTGGTTTATAACCTGTTAGAGAACTGGTTTATAACCTGTTAGACAACTGGTTTATAACCTATTAGACAACTAGTTCTAACCTGTTAGACAACCAGTTCTAACCTGTTGGACAACTAGTTCTAACCTATTAGACAACTAGTTCTAACCTGTTAGACAACCAGTTCTAACCTGTTAGACAACTAGTTCTAACCTGTTAGACAACTAGTTCTAACCTGTTGGACAACCAGTTCTAACCTGTTAGACAACCAGTTCTAACCTGTTAGACAACCAGTTCTAACCTGTTGGACAACCAGTTCTAACCTGTTAGACAACTAGTTCTAACCTGTTAGACAACTAGTTCTAACCTGTTAGACAACCAGTTCTAACCTGTTAGACAACCAGTTCTAACCTGTTGGACAACCAGTTCTAACCTGTTAGACAACCAGTTCTAACCTGTTAGACAACCAGTTCTAACCTGTTGGACAACCAGTTCTAACCTGTTAGACAACCAGTTCTAACCTGTTGGACAACCAGTTCTAACCTGTTAGACAATCAGCTTTCTAATCTAATCTGTTAGGCAACATTCGGGGCAGTGATCTGTGCCAGTGATTTTCTTTAATCGTGGGAGTTTTTCGCACCCAAAAAGCAGCAACTGAAATAGCTCGTAGGCTTATCTGTAAGCCGGGGCTGGTACTTACACACATAGTGGGAATAGCGCATATGCAGCAGATCGGTTGCGTGCACATAGTGATACAGAGTCTTCTCAATCAGGTCCTGCGGCTCGTAGCTGGTGAGCTCCTTGACTCTGCGGAAATTCAGCAATTTAGCCATTTGTTTAGTTAAAGCCGAGGCAAAGATCACAGCTGCTTACCTTATCTAATAAGGGGATAAATAAAAAGTGACTAACTTCACGCCTTGGGTAAATGCTGGATTACCTAAATACATAAGTATGTATGTAAGCTATGGGCTCAGCGGCGCGTGCTAATCTTGGCAAAAGGATTTTTTCTGAGCAAAAAAAATAGCTGTCTATAGCGAGATAACAGCAATGGCAGTGTTTGCTTTTTTGTGTGTTTGATTTTAGTTCAGAACTGCCGCCACTGCTGCTCATGCTGCTGCTGCTGCTGCTGTTGCTTCTCTATAAAATATTGAGTCTATTTTGAAGCCATACAAAAGAAATAGGGATTTCAAAAGCTGTGTAACTTCTTCTTAGAAAGACTGCTTGTTAGAGCTTTCTGAAGTGCAGTGCACAGCTAGGTGTGAGATGAAGGGAACAGGATTGAGAAGGTGTGAGATGAGGGGAACAGGATTGAGGAGATGTGAGATGAAGGGAACAGGATTGAGAAGGTGTGAGATGAGGGGAACAGGATTGAGAAGGTGTGAGATGAAGGGAACAGGATTAAGAAGGTGTGAGATGAAGGGAACAGGATTGAGGAGATGTGAGATGAAGGGAACAGGATTGAGAAGGTGTGAGATGAAGGGAACAGGGTCATTAGATGTGAGGAGAAGGTAGAGAGGTGATATCTAGAGTAGGCATTTTCACTCACTTGGCATCCAAAAACATGAGCTTGAGATCTAGCGAGGCCCTGAACATGAAGACATTGCTGAACATCTTGATCTCGGTGGCCGCAGACGGCGGCAGGGAGTGTCCCACGGCCACCAGGCTGACGTGCTGGCTGGGGGCTTCGTATGGGCTCTCGGCAGGCAGCGGTTTGACCTTCAGATAGCCGCTGCAATGGATGACCTTGTAGCCGCCGTTAGTGAGGCCCGCGTTGCGCTTTGCCAAGACGCACTTCATGCGGATGAAGAACTGTCGCTCGAGTTCGTATTCTGCGAGGGACGGATTCGAAGCGGGGATGCAGTCTCTATAATTGACTGAAAAAAATCCCTAAAGGAAAAATCCCATTTGATTAAGCATTTCATTAGCGATCGTGGCGGGGCAGTTTGCAAACATTTACGCGCCCGGCTTTTGCCTCCGCCGCTGTTGGTGTCAGATTACGCAACCCTGCAGTCTCCATCATTCCATCGAGAACACGAATATTATAGCTCGCCAGCGGTCGGCATTTTTTAACAAACCAATTTGATGGATGGCGAAGCGTGACCGTCTCCTCAGTAGCCGCTTTGTTCACTGGAGGAACATTGTTGGCGGCCCCTGCTTGATTCGACTTTGTTTTTAAAAATAAAAATCAAGTGGTCAACTCGCTAACGAGAAAACCAGAATCTCTCTTAGTGCCTCCGCATGCAGTCCATTGCCAAGGGCTGTGTTGTCTTAAAGTGTTCATAAAATCGTGTCGAAGTTGGTGATAGCATGATACGAGCGTAGCATTCCGAATTCCATTGTTTAATTTTAATCAGCATTTTTGGGCAAATACTCTTTCCAGAATAATCAGCTATTTATCAGATCGCATTGAATGCTTAGCCATGCAGCTGCTAATTCTGTACAAAGACACGAACCCTTGTTACAAAACACTCGCAAAAATATGTGGGCGGAGCAGAGATTTCTTGGAAAATGTTCTCTTTTTTTGTTTGTTAGAAATTGCTGACATCGATCGAATCTGTCGCCCAGTGGATTTGGCTAATTTCGCCCTAACTGAGCGAGAATTTTACAGACAATTCGGCACGCCCCAGCCGCCGCTGCTGCTTCTGCTTCTCGCTCCCCAGTTACCCCTTGTTTAAACAGGCTTTCCAGAACTGCTCCCACTTAATCCCTGGCGTCTTATCTCGGAAAAAAGCATAAGCGAGCTTCTCATCTTGAAATTACTCAGCCTTCATAAATTAATCAAAGCTTTGAGCAGTGGAAATTGTTAATGCGCGGATACTGCGACAACTTAAAATTCCGGTTTAGACTTGAGAAATTATCATTTTCGAAGAACACATTTCTCCCATAAAAATTTTCGTTTTTTTTGTATGTTTTCGTTAAAAAAAACTAAATCGATACAAATAGTCGTTGGGATTCAGAACAATTCCAGCATTTTTCAGATTTTTCTGGACTCAAATTCGGACTAGACTCATGACCAGACTCAAGTGTCTTTTTACGTTTTCCTATTTCCGACCTACAGCCTCGCAAACCATCGTCTTCTCAAATACTCACCTTGCATTATCTGAGCCGGGTGTACAACCGCTGGCGGCGACAGCAGGGCGGCCATCTCGTCGTGGTCCATCGGATGGATGTACTCGTAGATGCAGTTGCCCGTTAGCTCAACCTGTTGATGATAAAGTCACATTTGTCTTGTTTGATTTTCTAAACTGCTATTTTATTGCATGACGTGCATTTGTCAGCTTTTAGGGGCAAATTATAGGAAGGAAGCTTCAGCAATTGAATCTGTCTGCACGGGTGGCTGGAGTCCTCCTGTCTGCTTTCCGTTCCAGCTTGTCGCCTATACCAAGTCGAACAGTTTTTCCTTGCTGCTGTAAAAATCAGAGCCTTCCTCTTCATTCTTTCATGCTTCAAACGGATGGGCCCCATTGAGCATCATTATTGTAGCCAAAAGCTAACATTTCTCTACTCCAAAACAGTTTTTTATTATTGCATTCAATTTTTAGCACCAAATTTTATGACTTTAAGTTTCGCAATCTTGAAACAATTACAAGATTTTCTTCCAATAAAAATCCTGCGGCAATGCTCATAAACTTTTTGCGCAAGAGTTGAACTGATCTGGTCCCATTGTGTTCGCTCACCTGCGACAATCCTAGGTGTACTGACGCTGTCTCGGAGATGTACATTATCTTGCCGTGCTGATCGGCGACAAACACGAAGCCATCGAGTGTCTGCAGCAGGTAGGAGCCGAGGTCCTTCTCCAGGCTAGAGGTGGCGCTGAGCAGTCGATGGTGGTGACACCAGACGTCGCCCATACCTGCGCGATAGGGTAGAAAGAGGCATAGAGAGCTGTACAGTTGCTAGGAGATTCGCAAAGAAGGAAGGAAGACAGGGAATGAGTTGCCAGAAAAAAATGTGGGGTTTGGATAAATTATTATGCGCAATCACGGATGCACAGACTTGACTGAGAGCTGACTGGGGTGGGTGGACCACCGGAATTGGGAACTACAGTCTAGGGCCGCCGCAAGTTGAGAGGGTAACTGTAAGACAAGCCGGTGTTCTCAATATGAATTTCAGCTTAAATAAATTTTAATATATTACTGAATAATTTTGATTTGCATATTAGCTTATAGCACTGGCGTACAAAAAGGTACGCTGTGTATATTACAGAAAAGGCATAGATTTTAACTGTGCTTGGCTTGTTCAAAGACGCAAACACACACACACACACACACACACACACACACACACACTGACTGCCAGGACCACTTGTGAAACCCGTTTGCTATGACAATATATAAGAGATATGCGCAGCCTTGATTTCCATTCTCAAGTTGTTGTTTTTCTAACTATATGGGCCCCTATATAGTCCGTATAAAGTTGAGTCTATGCTCATCTATAGAGCTTCCGTCATGCTAGTTCACACGGTGGGCACGCGCTTTGGCCGGGGAGAAATATCCCAACAGCAAACAGTTCAGTCCCGACGGCTCCCATATGACAGGCTCCCAGTGTGAATCTCCACTCTCACTTTAGTGTCTCCATCACCCGTTGGGGGGTTGTGTTTTTTGGGATTTCCATCCCGTCAATTTGATAGGTAAAAAGTTTTGTGTTTTTTGTTAAATCTCTTTCAAGCAAAATTCCACATCCTAATCCGTGTAATCCTCAATTGTTCTTTCTTCGCGGTTCAGTGGTCCTTTATTTTGATTTGCGAGAGAGAAAAAGGTTATGGAGCAATCAGCAGCAGCAGCAGCAAGTCTCCCTTTAGAAGGCTGAACCATTCAGTTGATGCTTTGATGACAATTGGCGAAGCTAATATATATAAGAAACGCGAAAGCAGTGGCACCCAGCAGTCACCAAGGTGCATTTGGAGACCGCAGCCTCCCGCTGTTTCAACTGATGGGTCTCGAGCGGCATGGAATGCAACAGATGCAAGGCAGTGGGGTGGTTGGCTGTGGGGCTGTCCTATGAGATTGACACACTGGCAGCAGATGATGACACAAAAACAAGAAATAGAAAACACTCTGCATGTAGCTAGGCTAATATAAATGCGACATAGGTCTAACCCAATATGAAGGAAGATGAAATTGGGATTAAGTTAAGTCTGTTTTTGTTGCTATATTCTTTCCCAGTGGAAACTCCTTGTGCCTCCATATAATTTCAAGTCACATCAGGGCAGCTGCAGACAGTTCTGCGGGTCACAACTGCTGCTGTTGCTGCCCCAAAAACCCCGGCCTTGGTAACTTGCGGTCTCGGTGCTACAGCCATCATGTCGGGAACATTGCTACCACTGTTTCGTATTGTATTAAGCCTGCTGTCAAGGCAATCGATGCGCTCCGTCAAACCATGCAGGTGTCATGAAGACACACACAGAAGACAGAAGAAAAAATTCATTGTAGAAAATAGAAAGAACACAGTTCGAAATAAAATAACTAAAAAAGTGTTTTGCCTGAAAAAATCTTTATTGGCCTTTAAAAGAAACGGAATTGCTTTGATAGCAACCTCATCACGTGTACAAGACAGTGCCCTGAAGGCAAAACCTCCGTGATTTAAGAATCCTGTTGTGTTTCTGTCTTTTTGTGGTCGCTATGTGGTTGACAGGATTCTGTGACTGAACGACTCAAGGCGTGTCTCAACTGCCTCAGTTGGGGATCAGAAACTAAATTAGATAAAATTTATTTGGGAATTTTAAGAACATATGGATGCAATTGACCCTTTCTTTATTACTCTGTCTGTTACTAGATCTAAAAGCCCCATTTATGCTCATAGTATAGATATTGTTGAAGTTGGCCAACAGTTATACCGTATGGTGTTAAAAATTATCACCTATTTTAACTGACACCTCGACTGAGAAGATAATATATATAACTGGCCTTTATATCTATCGAGTCAACAGATGGGCTACTGTTATTGAAACGGCCCCACTTGTGTGCTTCATTCATGTGATCTTGTTCGGTACTGCTTTCTGAGTATATCTTGCTCTACATACGCCTGGCATGGCATGGAGTGCTGAAGCTATATCATCATGAAGTCTACCTCATTATAATCCAAATCTTTCAGCAGGATTTAACAACAATTATTAATTTGACACACTGTGTCGAAGCCGCAAAACACGTGTTGACAATTGCACCTTATGTCTAGGAAATTTTCGCTGAAAATCGTGCACACACTCTAATACACAGCCAGACAGCCAGACAGACATTAAAAGGCAAATCCGAAGCACCTGTTCTATTAATTCCAAGCATTTTTCTTCTTCAGCCTTATCTTTTAACAGCTCGGCCCTTTTTTCTGCCTTTCTTGGCTCGCTGACCCGCTGTGACAATTGCGCAATCGTGTGCCGACTTCGGCCAAATTCGGAATATGGGAAAAAAATTATTTTCAATTTTCAGCCCCAGAAAGTTAATTCGCCACATCTTTAATCATTATTCAATTTTTTGTAGAGACTTTGTTACACGGATGGAGTTTTGCGCAAGGGTTCTAGGTGAGTTCGTTGTTTCTCCAAGATACACACAGGTTTTTTTCTGTCGATACAAAAATTTTTTATGTACCAATATAACAAAAGATGACTTCTTTGTTCAATGCCAATAAGTCATTTATCTTATCTAGTATAGCTGTGTTTGCAGAAATTCACACTTACTCACTGTGTCTGTTTGCGTGTGTTTTAGGCACGCGCGAACTGTTTGGGAACTTATGGGAATAGAAAAGATGAAACACTAACTATTTATTCGCTCCTCCCATGCAGTTGCTAGACTCAACGGATTCGACATCAACTGTGTCAGCATCCTCTGCGACTAGGTCACGGGATGAGACACGGGAGAGATGAGACACGGGAGAGATGAGACACGGGAGAGATGAGACACGGGAGAGATGAGACACGGGAGAGATGAGACACGGGAGAGATGAGACACGGGAGAGATGAGACACGGGAGAGATGAGACACGGGAGAGATGAGACACGGGAGAGATGAGACACGGGAGAGATGAGACACGGGAGAGATGAGACACGGGAGAGATGAGACACGGGAGAGATGAGACACGGGAGAGATGAGACACGGGAGAGATGAGACACGGGAGAGATGAGACACGGGAGAGATGAGACACGGGAGAGATGAGACACGGGAGAGATGAGACACGGAAGAGATGAGACACGGGAGAGATGAGACACGGGAGAGATGGGAGAGATGAGACACGGGAGAGATGAGACACGGGAGCGGGCCCGCGGGCCTGAGTTTGCCGACCCCTGCTCAAAATTCAGGCGGTCATTGCTGAGCAAATCCTCACCAAGTCATTGTCCATATGTGCACGATGGAGTATGCATACTTGAGAAGTGGAATCGATGTCTTCAAGCGTCACTCCATGTTCTGCTAGGCTTCTGCTTAGCCTGCATACACCTCTGAATAAGAATAAAAGCAATTTACTTAGCATAGTCCTTGTATAAACTTTCAATGTTTCACGCTTCGAAAACTCGATAAACGTGAATCAATTTGCGCCTTTAATGAGGTGTATAATACAGTAGCTGGATGGCGCACATTGCTGAAATGCTACTATTTATATGAGAGCCTGTTTCTTAAACTCGCTCACCTGAGTCCTAGCCCATCTTTGATGATCGGATGATCGGCAATATATTGAGCAGAAAATCAGGAGCCTAAAGCAGTGTCTCTCCCCCCCTGCTGTGGCGCCCTTACTGCTGTCTGACGGAAGAAGCCAAGTGTGAAGCATATTTCTCTTCGCATGGTTTTCTTGAAATTTAATTCAAACGGACAATGCTTGTTCACGGCCAACTAACCTCCACTTTACCCACCAACGTATATTGTGACATATTAGTTGGTCAAAATTAATTCAATCATCGGCACAATAGCCCTCAGTTTTTATCCTATATCTGATTATTAAAAATGAAAATCTCCAGCCTAAGAAGTGACACGGGTGATTTCTAAACACTTTCAACTGTCTTGTGTAATATGGCGCCCACTATACTAGAAATCAGTTTTTTGATGGATGAGAATTGGTCGTGTTGTTTCATAAGCCACTTTGAGCTTATGAATTTGAGTACACATTGCAATTCTACTAATAACCCAGTCAAGGAAAAATTTTCAATCTTTTATCTGGTTTGACCATCTCTGCCCCAACTATAGTAAAATCTGATTTGAGAAATCGATCTTAAAGACCTATTTTGTTGGACATTCTGCTGTTAGCAAATCATATAGTTAGGCATTGAGGAAATGAACAATTCTTGGAGTTTGAAAAGCCCAGATGCAAATCTTTTGTAAACGGGGACAGGCAGGTGACAATTGAGCTGTCGTTAATTCTATTGTTTACTATTAGATAAAGTGGCAGGCGAATCAGAGATGATTGAAAACGACTCAAGTTCACAGCGGGGAGGGCACTATAATTGAGTTGTTTATAGATAAAACTGCATCTACTATTGTTAAGGAATATATAGGGACACGTGCAGATGAGCAGTCTTTCATCTTTGTTAATAGTTCACAAAAAGATCGAGGCTTGCTTTTTTACTAAAAAAAACTTCAATCCATCTTGAATGAAGTTTTGGTTTCCAATAGAAATTTTTTACTAAATCTCCCAATTCATTTGTTGTTCGCATGCCCAAAATGCAAAGAAAAAGAAGAATGCGAAAATTGTCTGAGCACATTGCCTAGAGATGAGACAGTAGCAGCAGCAGCAGTAGCAGCAACCGGAACGTGATTTTTCCTGAAAATGCTTCTCTATCTAAAAAGCTAGATTCCCACTGAAGAAATCCAACTAGATCCTATATGTAACTTGTATATTGAGAACTCAGAGTGTCTCCTCACCGATCAGTTGCCAATTAAAGATTTCCTCGCGTTAATTATTTCCCGAAAAAATCCTAGCTAGCTTTGTCGAGCAGCTCTTATGCTCGATGCGAGTCAAGTGATGCTGAACAAGTTTTATATAACTGTGAGCTGGGTCCAGTGATTAAACAATTACAAATAATACATAAAGTTATAATACTCATATCAAAGCTAGCGAGACCTACGTCTCAATTATACTCGCGTTCCTGTTAAACGAAGCTAATTGTTACATGGACAAGAGCAGTGCCTGCTGCAGGCCGTCTCTAAACTCAAAGTCACCTTGTCTATGGCCTCACCTAGTTCGACCATGATTAATCGCCGTATTCTGAGATCCCGCTGGGAAAATGATTAATTCAAGGACTAAATAATAGTTGCGTCTCTACCAACTGGTCCTTCCTTAATATGCATATATAGCAGTATTTTAAGAATCTGAAAAGTCAACTATCACCCCCTGCTGGTTTGGTTCGTGTGCCAGCCAGAGACAGAGAGACAGAGAGATATATTGGGGGGAAATCTCAGCAATTGTTAGCGGCACGAACCGACCGACCAGATTTTTCGGCTATTCATTGAGCAAACTTGACTGTAATTATTCCGGATCTGTGAAGATGTCTTCATAAGTCTCGGCTCCCAAATCATAATTCCTGATGTTAAGGGCGTGTTTTTGTATCCGGGGCAACGTCTATTGGGTGAGATTCGGGATATGAATGCTGGGATATTTCGTCTGTGTCTTATATATAGGGAATATTTTATTAAGTTCAGCCTCACAAGTCTCCCCTAATGGCTAACTAAAGGTGTATAATTATGATAATTATCATATTTAAAATATGTAGTTGATGCAGGTGAGCATGTATATGGTATAATACTATACTCAAGATACTGAGACCCTTCGTAATTGCTGCTTTGGTTCAGTAATTAGCGTTGCCATCCAATTGCCCCAGCGTGACATCACATGCAGTGTCTCCAAGCTGCACTTTCCGCTGTGTTTAATACTAGCCACTTATAATATGGCTTACAGACATAGTTGTGAATTATCATAAATTAGCTGTGAAAATCTGCTTATGCGACTAGGAGCGGAAGATTCCAGCGACTGCAGTGAGGGGGAGCGGAAAAGCCCAGCAACTGCAGTGAGGGGAGGAGCGGAAGATTCCAGCAACTGCAGTGAGGGGGAGCGGAAGATTCCAGCAACTGCAGTGAGGGGGAGCGGAAGATTCCAGCAACAGCAGTGAGGGGAGGAGCGGAAGATTCCAGCAACAGCAGTGAGGGGAGGAGCGGAAGATTCCAGCAACTGCAGTGAGGGGGGAGCGGAAGATTCCAGCAACTGCAGTGAGGGGGGAGCGGAAGATTCCAGCAACTGCAGTGAGGGGGAGCGGAAGATTCCAGCAACAGCAGTGAGGGGCAGCGGAAGATTCCAGCAACAGCAGTGAGGGGCAGCGGAAGATTCCAGCAATTCTGGAAGACTAAGGAAAAAAGTGTTGCAGAAAATTCAGAGTTGTGTCAGACTTACCTGAAGGAAACACCTGTCGCATCTTGAGGTATGAGGTGGTGAGGCGAATGATGCTGGCCTTGTCCAGCTGAGAGGTGATGGCAGCGGGCAGGGGCAGCAGTTTGGCCAGCTCAAGAAACTCGGCGTTCTCCTTTTCTCGACGTGTGCGAGCGGCGTTCTTCGACTTCTCCTTCATTCCGTCGATTGTCGGGAAGGCGGATTTCACTGGCGTCTGTTGCAGCGCAGATTTGTAAATCCTGCAGGTGCGGGCCACAAATGATTGCGGAAAAATAATTAGAGGCATGAAATAATTCTAGCAATAGGCGGATATGCATTTGATGCAGTGGAAAATAATCAGTGTTGTTTAATGGAAGTCCCTCGGTTTGCATGGCCTATATAACAGGCGGTGTGAGCTGACTGGTAGCTGGGCACCCCGATTTTGTCACATACTAAATCGCTCACGCACGTGCGCCCAGCGGAATTGAAGAAGAACGGAGTGCAGTGTGAGCGCTGTAGTTTAACTTTAACACTTTACTTACTTGGCTCTTTACTAAACTTTATGGAGATGCTCGGCACGGACTTGCGGCGAGCGTCGTTTTAGTCGGCAGCAGGACCTCGGAGGCGGAGGGCAGAGACGGGAGGGGTGAAATGGCCGATTCTAGTGCGAGGTCACGAAACGGCAGAGTGGCCAACAGGAGCGGAGAGGTTTAGGGAGGCCGATTGAGGGGATGCAGACAGCTTGTCCTGTTCTATAAGCCTTGCCTCCCAGGTTTCGTGGCCAGCGGCACGTACAGGAGTTTGCTGTTTGAGCAAAAAATCTCGGACCGACGAGTCTTAGGCGCTGAACGGAGACGAGGCAGTGTCGGATGGGGATTTGTTAGTTACGCGGGAGGGTTTGAATGGCGGAGTGGGGTGTGCGTTCGCGCGGTGGGAGTCGGAGGAGGGGAGCGCGGCCGCGGCTCGGCGGACCAAGGGGAAGATCCTCGATGCCCGCTCCGGCGAATCTGGGATCTGGGATTCAGGCACGATTCGCTCTTCCTCCCAAACCCAGTAGCCCCCACCTCCCGCCCCCCCCAGTAGGTTGAGGATTTTCGAGTGGGGATCGAAGAGGTCGCCGGTTGTGTAAGCCGCTGGGGCGTTAACTGGCGCGGGCAGAGCAGCTCGCAGGCCCGGAAAAACTAGAATCCCCTCCCAAAAGATCCTCCGCTCAGCCAATGAGAGCGGGACCGCCCATGAGCTGGCCGAGGGGCGGGGGAGGCTTTTCAGTTCTAGCATTTTCTAGCTGTTTAATCTGCCACTAGCCAAGCCCATGTTCAGCTGGAATCTAAATTAATTCAATACTGTATGGGAATACTGTTTAGAAATTGTACTTGATACTGAGACAACTACGAGAAGTAGAGTGAGAGCGAGATATGTAGAGTTATGGTGAAACTTTGAGTGATATGAAGAGCAGTAGGGTGACGTGGAGAGAAGTAGAGTGGCGACGAGAGAAGCAGAGTTTCGAGGAGAGAAGTAGAGTGATATGGAGAGAAGTAGAGTGACGTGGAGAGAAGTAGAGTGACGTGGAGAGAAGTAGAGTGACGTGGAGAGAAGTAGAGTGACGTGGAGAGAAGTAGAGTGATATGGAGAGAAGTAGAGTGAAATGGAGAGAAGCAGAGTGAAATGGAGAGAAGCAGAGTGAAATGGAGAGAAGTAGAGTGAAATGGAGAGAAGCAGAGTGAAATGGAGAGAAGCAGAGTGAAATGGAGAGAAGCAGAGTGAAATGGAGAGAAGTAGAGTGAAATGGAGAGAAGCAGAGTGAAATGGAGAGAAGCAGAGTGAAATGGAGAGAAGCAGAGTGAAATGGAGAGAAGCAGAGTGAAATGGAGAGAAGTAGAGTGAAATGGAGAGGTAGAGTGGCACCGAGAGCAGTATGACACGGAGAGAAGTAGGGTGACACGGAGAGAAGTAGGGTGACACGGAGAGCAGTAGGGTGACATGGAGAGAAGTAAGGTGACATGGAAAGCAGTAGGGTGACACGGAGAGCAGTAGGGTGACACGGAGAGAAGTAAGGTGACACGGAGAGCAGTAGGGTGACACGGAGAGCAGTAGGGTGACACGGAGAGAAGTAGGGTGACACGGAGAGAAGTAGGGTGACACGGAGAGCAGTAGGGTGACACGGAGAGAAGTAGGGTGACACGGAGAGCAGTAGGGTGACACGGAGAGAAGTAGGGTGACACGGAGAGCAGTAGGGTGACACGGAGAGAAGTAGGGTGACACGGAGAGCAGTAGGGTGACATGGAGAGAAGTAAGGTGACATGGAAAGCAGTAGGGTGACACGGAGAGCAGTAGGGTGACACGGAGAGAAGTAAGGTGACACGGAGAGCAGTAGGGTGACACGGAGAGCAGTAGGGTGACACGGAGAGAAGTAGGGTGACACGGAGAGCAGTAGGGTGACACGGAGAGAAGTAGGGTGACACGGAGAGCAGTAGGGTGACACGGAGAGAAGTAGGGTGACACGGAGAGAAGTAGGGTGACACGGAGAGCAGTAGGGTGACATGGAGAGAAGTAAGGTGACATGGAAAGCAGTAGGGTGACACGGAGAGAAGTAGGGTGACACGGAGAGCAGTAGGGTGACACGGAGAGAAGTAGGGTGACACGGAGAGAAGTAGGGTGACACGGAGAGCAGTAGGGTGACATGGAGTTAAGTAAGGTGACATGGAAAGCAGTAGGGTGACACGGAGAGAAGTAGGGTGACACGGAGAGCAGTAGGGTGACACGGAGAGAAGTAGGGTGACACGGAGAGAAGTAGGGTGACACGGAGAGAAGTAGGGTGACACGGAGAGCAGTAGGGTGACACGGAGAGAAGTAGGGTGACACGGAGAGCAGTAGGGTGACACGGAGAGAAGTAGGGTGACACGGAGAGAAGTAGGGTGACACGGAGAGAAGTAGGGTGACACGGAGAGCAGTAGGGTGACATGGAGAGAAGTAGAGTGTCATGGAGAGGAGAAGAGTGAAAATATAGAGAAGTAGAGAAGTAGAGTGAGAGTGAAAGAACCAGAGTTGCAGCTTAGAACTATAGAATATTTTAGTTCTGATTTCTCATTTATGCATGCCGAATTCCGCCAAAAGTCACCTGGCTGTGTCTAATTAGCAACAAACATGGATGCAAGACAGTCAGCGGCCTCCCATTATTAAGCTAGAGTCCCCAATGCTTGAATGCTTTTGCCTTTTACTCCCATGGAGATGGCATGCCGATTAATAATTTATGAAATCATATTTTTTTACTTCCGAGTTCCATCTATGCACAAAGGACTCAAAGAATGGGTCTTTAAATCGAAAGTCTTTTACAGTCAAACAGCCGCTCCACCTAAGTGACAACGGTCTATATAGTTAGGACATAATCGATATATTATTATCTTATATATAAGCGAGAAGGCTGTGTATTTTCTACATTTTGAGACATAATACATTTGCGAACTTGAAATTAGCTCAATTCACTGCTTGGCACGCGCCTCATCCCACCAAGGAAGATTTGCAAGTCGAAGAGCTGAACAAAACTGCCTTGCGTGTGCAGTGCAGCCTGGAGGCAGTGTGGACTCAAAAATACGAGCTAGATTTTTCTCGCCTCTCGCCTGTCTTTCTCTCATCTCGCCTGTCTCTCTCTCCTTTCTCGCCTGTCTTTCTACCCTCACACCTGTCTTTCTCCCCTCTCGCCTGTCTCTCTCTCCTTTCTCGCCTGTCTTTCTACCCTCACACCTGTCTTTCTCCCCTCTCGCCTGTCTCTCTCTCCTTTCTCGCCTGTCTTTCTACCCTCACACCTGTCTTTCTCCCCTCTCGCCTGTCTCTCTCTCCTTTCTCGCCTGTCTTTCTACCCTCACACCTGTCTTTCTCCCCTCTCGCCTGTCTTTCTCTCCTTTCTCACCTGTCTTTTTACCCTCTCGCCTGTCTTTCTCCCCTCTCGCCTGTTTTTCTCTCTTCTCTCCTTTCTCACCTGTCTTTCTCCCCTCTCGCCTGTCTCTCTCCCCTTTCGCCTGTCTCTCTCCCCTCTCGCCCTATCTCTCTCCCCTCTCGCCTGTCTCTCTCCCCTCTCGCCCTATCTCTCTCCCCTCTCGCCTTATCTCTCTCCCCTCTCGGCTGTCTCTCTCCCCTCTCGCCCTATCTCTCTCCCCACAGGTCTTCCTACTCTCTTTCATGTATTTTTATATCGCCTGTCATTCTCCTTTCTTGCCTGTCTGTTTCCTTTTTCGATAATCTTTCCCCATTTAGGATCTTTCTGGTTCGATTGTCGCCACGCATAGACGCTTCACATTCTACTTATATGAGTAGAACATTTGAACACTATTCATTACTAAGGATTGTGCAACACATCGAAAGGTTCAAACAAGTCTAAGGTTTTAAATCTAAATACAACAAATCAGATTTTTTCGCATTCTAATTATATGTCTAATTAAATTTCTATTAGGAAATTTCTAATTGAGATTAGCAGTTTGAGTTGGCCTCTGAGTAGGCGGATATTTTCTATGTCAGAAATTGCCACGTTTAGCCGTGTGTTTCTATGTAGCCATGTGCACAATTGGTAAACTTCTCTGCTTTGTATGCGAAGGCTTCCGTAATTGCTGTATGCAACATCATTCGCCACTCAGTGTAGGAGGAATATTTGAATTGTTCCTAAACATTGTTTGCTTTGAAAAGCTTCCACGATGCCGCTCATTTGACAGGGAGACAGAGTTATAGCGAGAAAGCCAATAATGATTAGACAATAACAACAGCAACGGGCCCTTTAAATTGCTGCATGAGTGGCACGATCCGATACAGTTGTTGCATGGACATTGGGCCTTGCGCAATAGCCAGCCCGAGGTGTGCAAGAATTGCGAACTCTCAGCTAGTTGAGCAGTGGCGGATGGAGCGGCACGCTGCCAGGACTTTGAGGGGGAGCAACTTGTTGAGTTTAGAAAAAATGCATGCCTAATCACGAAGCTATCGGCAGCGGCTATAAAACTGGCGCTTCACTTGAGCACTGCTCAAACAATCCTGCTTCGACTATAACGTCTGGAATCGAATTCGACGACAATTGCTGTTTGTTTGCGCAGGGCAACCGTTCAAAGTAATTTGTAGCAAATAGACTAAATAGTTTTATATTTAACTAAAATACAGGAGCCTTGGCCCTCACAGCAACGCGCCTCTGTGCGTGCTAGTTTCAATTCCAGTCGTCAGATTTGTGCCTAACATTTTTGACAGGAACCAAATTTGTTGTCCAGGTGTTCATACACGCAGTTGCTTAGCAACGGAGTAAAATTGTTGTCTCCTTTTGATTACTCGTAGATTTGCACTTTATAAGCGAAAACAAGTTTGGAGTGATGGGTCAGAAAGCTAGTAGAGACGGGTCAGTAGGCTAGTAGAGATGGGTCAATGGCTAGTAGAGATGGGTCAATGGCTAGTAGAGATGGGTCAATGGCTAGTAGAGATGGGTCAATGGCTAGAAGAGATGGGTCAATGGCTAGTAGAGATGGGTCAATGACTAGTAGAGATGGGTCAGTGGTTAGTAGAGATGGGTCAATTGTTAGTTGAGATGTCTCAATGGCTAGTAGAGATGGGTCAATGACTAGTAGAGATGTGTCAGAAGGCTAGTAGAGATGGGTCAATGGCTAGTAGAGATGGGTCAGAAGGCTAGTAGAGTTGGGTCAGAAGGCTAGTAGAGATGGGTCAATGACTAGTAGAGATGGGTCAATGGCTAGTAGAGATGGGTCAATGACTAGTAGAGATGTGTCAGAAGGCTAGTAGAGATGGGTCAATGGCTAGTAGAGATGGGTCAATGGCTAGTAGAGATGGGGCAATGGCTAGTAGAGATGGGTCAGTAGGCTAGTAGGGATGTGTCAATGGCTAGTAGAGATGGGTCAATGGCTAGTAGAGATGGGTCAATGGCTAGTAGAGATGTGTCAGAAGGCTAGTAGAGATGGGTCAATGGCTAGTAGATATGGGTCAATGGCTAGTAGAGATGGGTCAATGGCTAGTAGAGATGGGTCAATGGCTAGTAGAGATGGGTCAATGTCTAGTAGAGATGGGTCAATGTCTAGTAGAGATGGGTCTAGATGGTAGTAGAGATGGGTCAGAAGGCTAGTAGAGATGTGTCAGAAGGCTAGTAGAGATGGGTCAGAAGGCTAGTAGAGATGGGTCAATGTCTAGTAGAAATGGGGCAATGGCTAGTAGAGATGGGTCAGTAGGCTAGTAGGGATGTGTCAATGACTAGTAGAGATGGGTCAGTGGCTAGTAGAGATGGGTCAATTGTTAGTTGAGATGTCTCAATGGCTAGTAGAGATGGGTCAATGACTAGTAGAGATGTGTCAGAAGGCTAGTAGAGATGGGTCAATGGCTAGAAGAGATAGGTCAATGGCTAGTAGAGATGGGTCAATGACTAGTAGAGATGGGTCAGTGGCTAGTAGAGATGGGTCAATTGTTAGTTGAGATGTCTCAATGGCTAGTAGAGATGGGTCAATGACTAGTAGAGATGTGTCAGAAGGCTAGTAGAGATGGGTCAATGGCTAGTAGAGATGGGTCAATGTCTAGTAGAGATGGGGCAATGGCTAGTAGAGATGGGTCAATGGCTAGTAGAGATGGGTCAATGGCTAGTAGGGATGTGTCAATGGCTAGTAGAGATGGGTCAATGGCTAGTAGAGATGGGTCAATGGCTAGTAGAGATGGGTCAGTAGGCTAGTAGGGATGTGTCAATGGCTAGTAGAGATGGGTCAATGGCTAGTAGAGATGGGTCAATGGCTAGTAGAGATGGGTCAATGGCTAGTAGAGATGGGTCAGTAGGCTAGTAGGGATGTGTCAATGGCTAGTAGAGATGGGTCAATGGCTAGTAGAGATGGGTCAATGGCTAGTAGAGATGTGTCAGAAGGCTAGTAGAGATGGGTCAATGGCTAGTAGATATGGGTCAATGGCTAGTAGAGATGGGTCAATGGCTAGTAGAGATGGGTCAATGGCTAGTAGAGATGGGTCAATGTCTAGTAGAGATGGGTCAATGTCTAGTAGAGATGGGTCAATGGCTAGTAGAGATGGGTCAGAAGTCTAGTAGAGATGTGTCAGAAGGCTAGTAGAGATGGGTCAGAAGGCTAGTAGAGATGGGTCAATGTCTAGTAGAAATGGGGCAATGGCTAGTAGAGATGGGTCAGTAGGCTAGTAGGGATGTGTCAATGGCTAGTAGAGATGGGTCAATGGCTAGTAGAGATGGGTCAATGGCTAGTAGAGATGTGTCAGAAGGCTAGTAGAGATGGGTCAATGGCTAGTAGATATGGGTCAATGGCTAGTAGAGATGGGTCAATGGCTAGTAGAGATGGGTCAATGGCTAGTAGAGATGGGTCAGAAGGCTATTAGAGATGGGTCAATGGCTAGTAGAGATGGGTCAATGGCTAGTAGAGATGGGTCATGTCTAGTAGAGATGGGTCAATGTCTAGTAGAGATGGGTCAATGGCTAGTAGAGATGGGTCAGAAGGCTAGTAGAGATGGGTCAATGGCTAGTAGAGATGGGTCAATGGCTAGTAGAGATGGGTCGATGGCTTGTAGAGATGGGTCAATGGCTAGTAGAGATGGGTCAATGGCTATTAGAGATGGGTCAATGGCTAGTAGAGATGGGTCAATGGCTAGTAGAGATGGGTCAATGGCTAGTAGAGATGGGTCAATGGCTGGTAGATATGTGTCAGTAGGCTAGTAGAGATGGGTCAATGGCTAGTAGAGATGGGTCAATGGCTAGTAGAGATGTGTCAGAAGGCTAGTAGAGATGGGTCAATGGCTAGTAGATATGGGTCAATGGCTAGTAGAGATGGGTCAATGGCTAGTAGAGATGGGTCAATGGCTAGTAGAGATGGGTCAGAAGGCTATTAGAGATGGGTCAATGGCTAGTAGAGATGGGTCAATGGCTAGTAGAGATGGGTCATGTCTAGTAGAGATGGGTCAATGTCTAGTAGAGATGGGTCAATGGCTAGTAGAGATGGGTCAGAAGGCTAGTAGAGATGGGTCAATGGCTATTAGAGATGGGTCAATGGCTAGTAGAGATGGGTCAATGGCTAGTAGAGATGGGTCAATGGCTAGTAGAGATGGGTCAATGGCTGGTAGATATGTGTCAGTAGGCTAGTAGAGATGGGTCAATGGCTAGTAGAGATGGGTCAATGGCTAGTAGAGATGGGGCAATGGCTAGTAGAGATGGGTCAGAAGGCTAGTAGAGTTGGGTCAGAAGGCTAGTAGAGATGGGTCAATGACTAGTAGAGATGGGTCAATGGCTAGTAGAGATGGGTCAATGACTAGTAGAGATGGGTCAATGGCTAGTAGAGATGGGTCAATGACTAGTAGAGATGGGTCAATGTCTAGTAGAGATGTGTCAGAAGGCTAGTAGAGATGTGTCAGAAGGCTAGTAGAGATGTGTCAGAAGGCTAGTAGAGATGTGTCAGAAGGCTAGTAGAGATGTGTCAGAAGGCTAGTAGAGATGTGTCAGAAGGCTAGTAGAGATGTGTCAGAAGGCTAGTAGAGATGTGTCAGAAGGCTAGTAGAGATGTGTCAGAAGGCTAGTAGAGATGGGTCAATGTCTAGTAGAGATGGGTCAATGTCTAGTAGAGATGGGTCAATGTCTAGTAGAGATGTGTCAGAAGGCTAGTTGACGCGAACTTACCAGCAAAACTGCTTAGCTGCTGATTTCTGATAGGATGCTGCAGTTGAATTGCTGTCACAATGGTTTTCAATTCGCTGTATTCACGCGATGACTTGATGAGGTCAAACTATAGTATTTGATAGAAACAAAGGCGACAAAAAAGTGTTTTCTTTATTAAAAATTGCTTTAAAACTAACAGCAGATGCAGGCCTAGGGCCCTTTAGACTCGAGCTATTGAAACTGCACAGCCGCTTGTCCATTGAGAATTGAGAAATAAAAAGTGTTCTGAATTCCGAGGGGAGGCAAATACAGGGGGGCAAGAAAGAGAGAAAAAAAGCTTTTCGAATCGCGGTGGACACCCCGCCAGACAGCGCGGCGCCAGAGTCGGCAGCCACCCCAGAAACGCTCCAAACGTCTTCACACCTTTCTCTCTGCTTTCTCTCATCTTTTGTCTGTAGTCAATTCTGGTCAAGCCCTGTCTATCTTCTCAGAAAATTCTCTCGAGAGTCTGAATTGAGTCGATCCACTTCAAGTCCACCCTCCACCCGCCTCTATAGCTCTGCTTCTAGCAGCACAGCCCCCTCGTTTATCAGCTATTATTCGCAATGCTCTTCCACTGCAGCCATAGACACTTTGGCACTGTGCTATAGTGAGCCAGTTCAAGTAACTATTTTGCCTGCATTGCCCTGGCCTGATTCCGCACCTCTGGCTTGTCTATTGCTTTTTATTCTTGTTCCCTTTACGCTTGGTTGGCGACAGGGTACTCGAGGGGGGCTGGCTGCGAGCTGTCAAGAAGTTTCTTGATTTAAGAGTTTTTTATATTTCTTTTTGCCTCTAGTTTTATTTAACACCTGCCTGGTTGAGCCTAGTATACATTTGAGCACACTGCAACCTGTGCTCATCACTTGAGCATACGAGCTAATTCCTTTTCCCCTCTTTTGTCATCCTTTATTCCTACTCACATCACCTAATTCCTCAACTCCGCTTCCCTCCCTTGTTTTTTCTCCTCTCGCCTCACTCACCTTTCTCTCCCCTCTCTCCTTATTTCTCTCCTCTTTCTCCTTCTTTCTCTCCCCTTTCTAATTCTTTCTCTCCCCTCTCTCATTCTTTCTCTCCCCTTTCTAATTCTTTCTCTCCCCTTTCTCATTCTTTCTCTCCCCTTTCTAATTCTTTCTCTCCCCTTTCTAATTCTTTCTCTCCCCTTTCTAATTCTTTCTCTCCCCTCTCTCATTCTTTCTCTCCCCTTTCTAATTCTTTCTCTCCCCTTTCTAATTCTTTCTCTCCCCTTTCTCCTTCTTTCTCTCCAGTCGCCTGCCCTCCCTCTCGTTCTTTCTCCCCAAGTCTCTCTCCCCACTTCCACTTCTCGTTCCCCCCTGCATGGCCTCACTACTCATTCTCGCGAGACTCTGCGGTGACATAAGCGCAGTCAACGAGGCCAACAAAAGGAAATATGTTCCAAAGGTTGCAGCGGAACTGTCCGAGTGATTGCGCGGCCCAGTTATTCATCCCAACAATATTCCAAATAGTCCCAAACAATATCCTAATAATAATTCCAGTGCAGTTCTGCTAAGCCTTGCTAGCTCTGTTGTTTCAAAGTTAAAGAAAAATATTTTCTTTTTCTCGTGCAGTAGCGGCTCCACCTGAGCGGAGAGTAAGGTTACAGTGATATGTCTATGGCCAAAACCCGTATGGCACAATACCTTTCTATTGTTTTTAAACACTGCAAAATAAGAGGCATAGAAATTCTACGCGTATATTATAAACAATTAAGAGCCATATGATTTCATGCTGTATATAATTTGTGACTTCAAAGCTTGGTAATCGAAAACTTATTGTGTCAACAGGTTCATACAGGGGCCAGCGAGTTTCACGCCGAAGCCACAACCTGCTCGAACTTATTTCGAATCAAACCTCCATAACGATTTGACAGCTATAGTTTGAAAAAATTGATAATTTCGATAGTTACAACACTGATTAAAACTTGACATTTTTTGACATTGGTTTGCCATTGATTTAACATCAATTAGACATTGGTTTTAAATTATTTGACATTGATGTGACATTGATTTGACATTGATTTGACATCCGTTTGACACTGATTTGAAATCCATTTGACACTGATGTGACACTGATTTGACACAGATCTGACACAGATTTGACACTGATTTGACACTGATTTGACACTGATTTGACACAGATCTGACACAGATTTGACACTGATTTGACACAGATCTGACACAGATTTGACACTGATTGGACATTAATTTGACACTGATTTGACACTGATTTGACACTGATTTGACACTGATTTGACACTGATTTGACACTGATTTGACATTGATTTGACATTGATTTGATACTGATTTGACACTGATTTGACACTGATTTGGCACTGATTCGACACCTATAATTAACTAGCTTTGAAATTCGTTTCCTTGCCGTGAACGGTTCTGCTGCTCTGTTAAATTGAGCAAGTTTTCCCAGCTTTTACAATCCTTTCTTCAATGAGCTTTCCACCTGCAGAAAGGTGAGAAGCGTATAAAGTTTATTTACAACAGAGAGCAAATGATTTGCCAGCATGAAACAAAACCAAAATAAAACTGTCTTAACCAGTTTGAAGTGAAAGAAAATGAAGAATAAATTTCAGACCACTTGGCTGCGGGTGCTGCAAGCTCATCATAAATAATAACTAGCAACCTTTTTGTCTTCCACTGCCTTGGAAACAGGTCACGACAGAGATTTCGGCGCGAGTAATTCAAAGTGAGACAAGGACAGAGAACTGTTGTTAGACTATGTTGATCGTTAGCTTCGTGTGTATTGGCTGAACCATAGGAATGTTTTGAGTTAAATTTTATTGCAATCTGATTACATTAGCCTCATATCAAATTAACAGTTTCTAAGTTTGGCGCGTGCTTATAAATGAGCAATGAAAAGCAATGATCCTTTATTCGGAGCTGCGATACTCATTCTGTGGAAATAGGGGCTTGAAATGCGGGCCATTTTATGATCCACTGCTCAGGGGCGCACTGTAGTATGTCACCTATCTAATTTTATCCCACTTTTACTCACATAATACTCAATAACCAATATCAAAGTGGGAAAACTAAACAACAGGTTTCTGTCAAAGCGTAACTCTAAAATTCATGCTAGATTGATGTGAATTTCATGTCAGATTCGTATGAATTTCATGTCAGATTCGTATGAATTTCATGTCAGATTCGTATGGATTTCATGTCAGATTCATGTGAACTTCATGTCAGATTCATGTGAACTTCATGTCAGATTCATGTGAATTTCATGTAAGATTCATGTGAATTTCATGTCAGATTCATGTGAACTTCATGTCAGATTCTTGTGAACTTCATGTCAGATTCTTGTGAACTTCATGTCAGATTCATGTGAATTTCATGTCAGATTCTTGTGAACTTCATGTCAGATTCTTGTGAACTTCATGTCAGATTCATGTGAGCTTCATATCAGATTCATGTGAGCTTCATGTCAGATTCATGTGAGCTTCATGTCAGATTCATGTGAGCTTCATGTCAGATTCATGTGAGCTTCATGTCAGATTCATGTGAGCTTCATATCAGATTCATGTGAGCTTCATGTCAGATTCATGTGAGCTTCATGTCAGATTCATGTGAGCTTCATGTCAGATTTATGTGAACTTCATGTCAGATTCATCTGAGCTTCAAGTCAGATTCATGTGAATTTCATGTCAGATTCATGTGAACTTCATGTCAGATTCTTGTGAACTTCATTTCAGATTCTTGTGAACTTCATGTCAGATTTATGTGAATTTCGTGTCAGATTCATGTGAATTTCATGTCAGATTCGTGTGAACTTTATGTCAGATTCATGTAAAGTTACATTTCATGACAGTACTTTTATTTTAATTGCGCCTGTACAAGCAAAATATACGCGCGTATAAAGGCTGGATTCCATTCTGAACTAATTTAATGCCAGAGACAGTGACATACTGACAGCGACATGCTGCCGCAATGGGGTGGTCTGACGGTGCCACAATGTCTGGGGTGACGCCCCGACAAATTAATATTATTTTTCACCCTTTTCTCTCTCCAGCTTTCAGCCTGGACTATAGAAAGGTTGTTGTGTTTTATATTCGCTCAGTTAAGCTATAGCTTGCAAAATAGATTAGATGCGCACAAAGAATGCCTATAGAAATTGTCCATTGTACTCTCTTGTAATCTAAACATCTTCATGGATAAAACCTCTGACCGTTTAGTCTCTATAGGTGAGCTTTCTAAGAATAGGGCAAGCAGAAAAAATATAATTTTTCTATTTCTTTGTTTAACTTGAAGAAGAGAATAAAGCGGCGGCAAAGTAAGGGCTCCTCTTTTATCTTGGCTTTTTGTAAAAGAAAAGAGAATAATTTCTCCTAGTTGTTTGCCCACACCAGCAGCAGCGGTTTCTTGATGCTCATAGACCACAGTGACAGCTGATGACAGCAGTTTTGGAATCTGCTGTTTGTTTGAGTTGCTAAACTGCGATTCTAGCCTTGAGCAAGGCAAAGTTTTCTTTGAAAGAAAGTTTTCAAGTAAATATAGAAAAACACAAAATAATCACAGATTGTTTAACAAGATACTAACAAGACAAGCTAAACTAAATAATAGATTAGAGATAAGACGGTGAGATAAGAAGACGAAAGAGTACAGTTAAGAGCAAGGGACTAGGAGATAAGAGATGACAAAATAGATGATATTGAGAAACTCTGGATGAAATTAAGAAGCTCAGGGTGAGATTGAGAAGCTCAGGGTGAGATTGAGAAGCTCAGGGTTAGATTGAGAGACTCATGATGAGATTGAGAGACTCATGATGAAATTAAGAAGCTCAGGGTGAGATTGAGAAGCTCAGGGTGAGATTAAGAAGCTCAGGGTGAGATTGAGAAGCTCAGGGTGAGATTGAGAAGCTCAGGGTTAGATTGAGAGACTCATGATGGAATTAAGAAGCTCAGGATGAGATTGAGAGACTCGATCAGGATGAGATCAAGAAACTCAGGTTGAGATTGAGAAACTTAGGATGATATCGAGAGACTGATGGATGTGTGATGGGAAATAGAGATTAGAGTCTAGACGGGGAGACTGATGGATGTGTGGTGGGAAATCGAGATTATAGACGGGAGACTGATGGACGTGTGGTGGGAAATCGAGATTAGACGGGGAGACTGATGGATGTGTGATGGGATATTGAGATTAGACGGAGAGACTGATGGATGTGTGATGGGATATTGAGATTAGACGGAGAGACTGGATGAAGAGAGATAAGACGTGCTGAAAAGGCAGAAACGAACTCAGTAAATCTTAAATCGAGCTTAGAGGGCAAAAGTGAAAGACACACTTCAAGTTAGCCGCTTTTGCGTAACCGTAGAGACAGAGAATTGTCGCACAACCAGCTTGCTAAGCCCCATGTAATAATCGGCTTATGCAAGAGAATACTGCAGTTAAGATTTGCTTGTACAATTCCACAAAAGACACGCATAGAGACCGATTGAGCAGAATTTCGAGTTGTAGCCTGTTTTAAATCTGAGGCCTTGGATTTTGAAAATATTTTTACACACCTTACGAATTATGAGATCTGTAACCGACGCCCGTTACGGATCAGTATTGAAGCCTTCCTCTTGACGCCTCGAAAGCATTTTATATTTATTGGCAAGACAGTTTTATGAGACTCCTCTCTTCTGTCTCTGAGAACCAATTCATAGTTCAGTGTCTAGATCGAATTGGCACTCGAAATGAAAACAATGTGCCTCTAAATTGGATAATAATAAAATTACGATTACGCGGGCCATTAACGCATGGTACTTAAAAGTATTATTAAACTTGATAGAAGCTTTGATTGCATAGCTAAATTAAAACACTTATTGTTTCCACTTGCCTTGCAGAACAAATGTATATTTCGGAAAATCGCTGCCGAGCGACCTACTTATAGTAAGCGTTAAAGTAAGACCATCGAGGAGGCAATTATGCACAATCCGCTCAACCGGGAGAGTCAACATTTCGGTGAGTTAGCATTTCCACGAATTGCGATTTTACCAAGCTAGAGATTTGAGCAAGTGGCGATTTAAGTGAGCTAGAATTTTAGTTAGTTGGGATTTTAGCAAATTGAGGATTTTGACGAGTTGGGATTTTAGCAAGTTGGTACGAGCTACTTAAGAAAGTTAAGGATTTCAATGAGTTGGGTTTTCAGCGAGTTGGGATTTAAGCGAGTTAGGATTTTTGCTGAAATCCCAGGTCGCTTAAATCCTGACTCTCTAAAATCCCAAAATCGTTGAAATCCTCACCTCGCTGGAATCCCAACTCGCTAAAACCTTAACTTGTTGAAATCCTAAACTTTCTGAAGTTCCAGCTAAGTTAGGATTTAAGCGAGTTGGGACTTAAGCGAGTTGGGATTTTAGCGGGTTGGGACTTAAGCGAGTTGGGACTTAAGCGAGTTGGGATTTTAGCGAGTCAGGAATTAAGCGAGTTGGGACTTTAGCGAGTTGGGATTTAAGCGAGTTGGGACTTAAGCGAGTTGGGACTTTAGCGAGTTGGGACTTTAGCGAGTTGGGACTTTAGCGAGTTGGGATTTTAGCGAGTTGGGACTTTAGCGAGTTGGGACTTTAGCGAGTTGGGACTTTTGCGAGTTGGGACTTTAGCGAGTCAGGAATTTAGCGAGTTGGGACTTTTGCGAGTCAGGAATTTAGCGAGTTGGGACTTTTGCGAGTCAGGAATTTAGCGAATTGGGACTTTTGCGAGTCAGGAATTAAGCGAGTTGGGACTTTAGCGAGTTGGGACTTTAGCGAGTCAGGAATTTAGCGAGTTGGGACTTTAGCGAGTCAGGAATTTAGCGAGTTGGGACTTTTGCGAGTCAGGAATTTAGCGAGTTGGGACTTTTGCGGGTCAGGAATTTAGCGAGTTGGGACTTTTGCGAGTCAGGAATTAAGCGAGTTGGGACTTTAGCGAGTTGGGACTTTAGCGAGTCAGGAATTTAGCGAGTTGGGACTTTAGCGAGTTGGGACTTTAGCGAGTTGGGACTTTTGCGAGTCAGGAATTTAGCGAGTTGGGACTTTTGCGAGTTGGGACTTTAGCGAGTTGGGACTTTAGCGAGTCAGGAATTTAGCGAGTTGGGACTTTTGCGAGTCAGGAATTTAGCGAGTTGGGACTTTTGCGAGTCAGGACTTTAGCGAGTTGGGACTTTTGCGAGTCAGGAATTTAGCGAGTTGGTACGAGTATTTTAGAAAGTTGAGGATTTTGTTGCGTCGTGATTTCAGAAAGTGAGGGATTTCATCCAGATGGATGTTTGTCATAAAAAACAGAAGTCACATAGAGACCAATCAATTACTAACTAGTAGATGAGTTGTGCGTAAGAATGCATCTCAGCATGCACTTGTCTGTACATAAACAGCAGGGCTTGTTAGTAAAAATCAACTCTAGCTCAAAGACAAGACATATAATATTGTATAATTTTATCATATGAAATGAGACAAACCCAATCCATTCTTGAAACATATTTCTTGACATGAATCAAATACAGTATTCCTGTTTCATAAATCAAATTTCAACAAGAGTAGCAATCATGTGTTTGCCTGTGAATTATTGCATAAACCTTTACCAATTAAAATCACGAATATATATAATCATATGAATAATAAACATGAGTTAATAAAAAAGAGTAGTAAAACTAATAAAACTGACTAGGAAACAGAAAAAGCTAAATGTGAACAATAGAAATACACAGTCAATAGTGGTATAATCATATAGCACAGATATCGCATTGCTAATTAAATCCTGATTGGCAGCAAAGTGGAAAATGTATATAAATAGAATAGGCTTCATTTCTAGTACCTTTCCTAGGAGCTATGCTCAATTGAGTTTGTGCGCATTATACTTATAGACCTACTAACTGAGTATGTTTGGTGGAGTAGCCAGTGTGGTAAATAAATGTGAGACATATTACCAAGACAAAATAGTTAGCAAGAACTACGCAGAATTCCATTTACGGAAGTAAGAAAAAAATATTTTATTCATGCTCTTAGGGAGGTGCCACTAGGGAGGCCACTACTGACCAACCCGAACGATAGATTCGAAATTTATATATATAAATATAAGTGTGTCATTTACGTGAATGACAAGGTCAACCACAAGAGATGGAAAGGAATAATTTAGTAAATCAAAAAGGAAAATATTATTCAAACAGGAAAAAAAATATATTAAAAAAATTTCTTTCTTTCTGGGGAAAAAATAAATTACACTCGAGTCCTAGACAAGCTAGTTGACAAGTGAGTTCCGATTGATTGTTGAGCTGGCTGGGCCTTACGGTGCGAAAAATTGCAGCACCTTCTCCTTGATTTGGCAGTCTGGTGGTTCAAGGCGTGCCTGCTGTAACAATTCGTGCATTGCGGGATTTGGCGACTTGAGATGGGATCAGCTGCTACTCAGGATGGGATTTGGCGACTTGAGATAGGATCAGCTGCTACTCAGGATGGGATTTGGCGACTTGAGATGGGATCAGCTGCTACTCAGGATGGGATTTGGCTACTTGAGATGGGATCAGCTGCTACTCAGGATGGGATTTGGCTACTTGAGATGGGATCAGCTGCTACTCAGGATGGGATTTGGCTATTTGAGATGGGATCAGCTGCTACTCAGGATGGGATTTGGCGATTTGAGATGGGATCAGCTGCTACTCAGGATGGGATTTGGCTACTTGAGATGGGATTTGGCTACTTGAGATGGGATCAGCTGCTACTCAGGATGGGATTTGGCTACTTGAGATGGGATCAGCAGCTACTCAGGATGGGATTTGGCTACTTGAGATGGGATCAGCAGCTACTCAGGATGGGATTTGGCGATTTGAGATGGGATCAGCTGCTACTCAGGATGGGATTTGGCGACTTGAGATGGGATCAGCAGCTACTCAGGATGGGATTTGGCTATTTGAGATGGGATCAGCAGCTACTCAGGATGGGATTTTGCGATTTGAGATGGGATCAGCTGCTACTCAGGATGGGATTTGGCGATTTGAGATGGGATCAGCAGCTACTCAGGATGTGATTTGGCTATTTGAGATGGGATCAGCAGCTACTCAGCATGTGATTTGGCTATTTGAGATGGGATCAGCAGCTACTCAGGATGGGATTTGGCGATTTGAGATGGGATCAGCTGCTACTCAGGATGTGATTTGGCGATTTGAGATGGGATCAGCAGCTACTCAGGATGGGATTTGGCTATTTGAGATGGGATCAGCAGCTACTCAGGATGGGATTTGGCTATTTGAGATGGGATCAGCAGCTACTCAGGATGTGATTTGGCGATTTGAGATGGGATCAGCTGCTACTCAGGATGGGATTTAGCTACTTGAGATGGGATCAGCTGCTACTCAGGATGGGATTTGGCTACTTGAGATGGGATCAGCTGCTACTCAGGATGGGATTTGGCTATTTGAGATGGGATCAGCTGCTACTCAGGATGGGATTTGGCTACTTGAGATGGGATCAGCTGCTACTCAGGATGGGATTTGGCGACTTGAGATGGGATCAGCTGCTACTCAGGATGGGATTTGGCGATTTGAGATGGGATCAGCTGCTACTCAGGATGGGATTTGGCGATTTGAGATGGGATCAGCAGCTACTCAGGATGTGATTTGGCTATTTGAGATGGGATCAGCAGCTACTCAGCATGTGATTTGGCTATTTGAGATGGGATCAGCAGCTACTCAGGATGGGATTTGGCGATTTGAGATGGGATCAGCTGCTACTCAGGATGTGATTTGGCGATTTGAGATGGGATCAGCAGCTACTCAGGATGGGATTTGGCTATTTGAGATGGGATCAGCAGCTACTCAGGATGGGATTTGGCTATTTGAGATGGGATCAGCAGCTACTCAGGATGTGATTTGGCGATTTGAGATGGGATCAGCTGCTACTCAGGATGAGATTTGGCGATTTTAGATGGGATCAGAAGCTACTCAGGATGGGATTTGGCTACTTGAGATGGGATCAGCTGCTACTCAGGATGGGATTTGGCGATTTGAGATGGGATCAGCTGCTACTCAGGATGGGATTTGGCGATTTAAGATGGGATCAGCTGCTACTTAGGATGGGATTTGGCGATTTGAGATGAGACCAGCAGCTACTTAGGGTGGGATTTGGCGATTTGAGATGGGATCAGCTGCTACTCAGGGTGGGATTTGGCGATTTGAGATGGGATCAGCAGCTACTCAGGATGTGATTTGGCGATTTGAGATGGGATCAGCTGCTACTCAGGATGGGATATAGCGATTTGAGATGGGATCAGCTGCTACTCAGGATGGGATTTGGCGATTTGAGATGGGATCAGCTGCTACTCAGGATGGGATTTGGCGACTTGAGATGGGATCAGCTGCTACTCAGGATGGGATTTGGCGATTTGAGATGGGATCAGCTGCTACTCAGGATGAGATTTGGCGATTTTAGATGGGATCAGCTGCTACTCAGGATGGGATTTGGCGATTTGAGATGGGATCAGCAGCTACTCAGGATGTGATTTGGCTATTTGAGATGGGATCAGCAGCTACTCAGCATGTGATTTGGCTATTTGAGATGGGATCAGCAGCTACTCAGGATGGGATTTGGCGATTTGAGATGGGATCAGCTGCTACTCAGGATGTGATTTGGCGATTTGAGATGGGATCAGCTGCTACTCAGAGTGGGATTTGGCGATTTGAGATGGGATCAGCTGCTACTCAGGATGGGATTTGGCGATTTGAGATGGGATCAGCTGCTACTCAGGATGTGATTTGGCGATTTGAGATGGGATCAGCAGCTACTCAGGGTGGGATTTGGCGATTTGAGATGGGATCAGCTGCTACTCAGAGTGGGATTTGGCGATTTGAGATGGGATCAGCTGCTACTCAGGATGGGATATAGCGATTTGAGATGGGATCAGCTGCTACTCAGGATGGGATTTGGCGATTTGAGACGGGATCAGCTGCTACTCTGGGTGGGATTTGGCGATTTGAGATGTGATCAGCTGCTACTCAAGATGGGATGGAAGAGCTTACCGACTTGACTTCCACCAGTGTAGGCAGGCCGGTGACAGACAAGTCGGCCAGATTGCGAAACACATTTTCCTGATCGGTCCAGGCCGAGCGGTTGCCGACTTCAACTATGAAAAACACAACATCATCCCGACCCTCCAGCTGGCCGAGAGCTTCCTCAATCAGGGGCTCAGCCTGGCGACACTCCGGACACCAGCTGTCGCCAGTTTCTGGATCACTTCCGGCCAAGAACAAGGTGAAGATGCGACTCACCTGTTCATCAGTCGTTAGCGAGGCCAGGTTGGACTGGTATTCGTCCAGGGATTTCACTAGGATTTCTCGAACCATTTTCAACCCAAAAAATTAACAATGCGGCGCTTTTATAAACCTGAAATTATTTTTTATGGAGAAAAAGCCGCAATATGAAAGATCTTTTCCATTTTAACTAATCCACAATATCCCTATCCTTATCCTTAATTTTCACTTAACCAACCCATGCATTTCAATCACACCCCCTAATTCACCCCATTTACTCTACCAAATCCATCCATTCACACTCTCCCTAATCCATCCATTCACTCCCTAATCCACCCATTCACTCTCCCTAATCCACCCATTCACTCTCCCTAATCCACCCATTCACTCTCCCTAATCCACCCATTCACTCTCCCTAATCCACCCATTCACTCTCCCTAATCCACCCATTCACTCTCCCTAATCCACCCATTCACTCTCCCCAATCCACCCATTCACTCTCCCAAATCCACCCCATTCACTCTCCCTAATCCACCCATTCACTCTCCCTAATCCACCCATTCACTCTCCCTAATCCACCCATTCACTCTCCCTAATCCATCCATTCACTCCCTAATCCACCCATTCACTCTCCCAAATCCACCCATTCACTCTCCCTAATCCATCCATTCACTCCCTAATTCATCCATTCACTCTCCCTAATCCATCCATTCACTCCCTAATTCATCCATTCACTCTCTCCCTAATCCACCCATTCACTCTCCCTAATCCACCCATTCACACTCCCTAATTCATCCATTCACTCTCCATAATTCATCCATTCACTCTCCATAATCCATCCATTCACTCCCTAATTCATCCATTCACTCTCCCTAATTCATCCATTCACTCTCCATAATCCATCCATTCACTCCCCCTAATTCATCCATTCACACTCTCCCTAATTCATCCATTCACTGTCTCTAATCCACATATTCAAACTCTCCGTAATCCTCCCGATTCACAATCCCTAATTAACCTCATTCACTGTCCCTAATCTATCCATTCACTCCCTAATTCATCCATTCACTCTCCATAATCCATCCATTCACTCCCTAATTCATCCATTCACTCTCCCTAATTCATCCATTCACTCTCCATAATCCATCCATTCACTCCCTAATTCATCCATTCACTCTCCCTAATTCATCCATTCACACTCTCCCTAATCCACCCATTCACACTCCCTAATTCATCCATTCACTCTCCATAATTCATCCATTCACTCTCCATAATCCATCCATTCACTCCCTAATTCATCCATTCACTCTCCCTAATTCATCCATTCACTCTCCATAATCCATCCATTCACTCCCCCTAATTCATCCATTCACACTCTCCCTAATTCATCCATTCACTGTCTCTAATCCACATATTCAAACTCTCCGTAATCCTCCCGATTCACAATCCCTAATTAACCTCATTCACTGTCCCTAATCTATCCATTCACTCCCTAATTCATCCATTCACTCTCCATAATCCATCCATTCACTCCCTAATTCATCCATTCACTCTCCCTAATTCATCCATTCACTCTCCATAATCCATCCATTCACTCCCTAATTCATCCATTCACTCTCCCTAATTCATCCATTCACACTCTCCCTAATCCACCCATTCACACTCCCTAATTCATCCATTCACTCTCCATAATTCATCCATTCACTCTCCATAATCCATCCATTCACTCCCTAATTCATCCATTCACTCTCCCTAATTCATCCATTCACTCTCCATAATCCATCCATTCACTCCCCCTAATTCATCCATTCACACTCTCCCTAATTCATCCATTCACTGTCTCTAATCCACATATTCAAACTCTCCGTAATCCTCCCGATTCACAATCCCTAATTAACCTCATTCACTGTCCCTAATCTATCCATTCACTCCCTAATTCATCCATTCACTCTCCATAATCCATCCATTCACTCCCTAATCCATCCATTCACTCCCTAATTCATCCATTCACTCTCCCTAATTCATCCAGTCACTCTCCCTAATCCATCCATTCACTCCCCCTAATCCATCCATTCAATTTCTCTAATCCATCCATTCACTCTCCCTAATCCACCCATTCACTCTCCCTAATCCACCCATTCACACTCCCTAATCCACATATTCAAACTCTCCGTAATCCACCCGATTCACACTCCCTAATTAACCTCATTCCCACTCTCCCTAATCCACCCATTCTCACTCTCCCTAATCCACCCCATTCACACTCTCCCTAATCCACCCCATTCACACTCTCCCTACTCAAACCATTCACACTCTCGAATCCACCCAATTTTTGCTCTCTAATTCACCCACTAACACTCTCTTATCTTATTCTTAATCTCCTGTCTTCTCACCTTGTTTCATATATTAGCACTAAGAATGTATTCGTACAGTTATCCAAAAAAATAAATAAGGAACCATTTTTACAGAGCGAGATTAATCGCAGAAGAGTGTGAGTTACTTTTTATTAACTATGTTCAATTGATTTAGAGCACTAATAGCTTTCATCTGTTATCTAGTCAAATAAATTATGTATATGCGTATAATGGTAATAATTTGCAATACAAAGAATTGAACTAAAATTCTGAGAGCCAAACGAGTAATTCGCGCTTTTTGTTGTTAGAAGACAAAAAAACAGAAGAGACAAAGTGGTCAGTCTAGAAGTCCTACAGAAATATATAGGCATAGAAATTGTTTTGCTATTTTATTGATTTGCCACTAAAAGTACTTTTTAAAAAGAAATAGCAAGTGTCTTTTAACTCGTGCATTTTATAAAAAAAACCTGATGAAAATAAGCAGCCGGCAAGCCAAGCTGTTCTCTTCGATATTTTATTTTGTACGCGCATGTGCAGCTAACCCTACTAACAAGTAGGAACATTAGAATATGATTTACTAAAAATACAATAGTAGTTAGATGGAGACGAAACAAGACCTTGTCTAGTAGACATACAATGTACTAATCTAAATTTTATTAGTTACACATTTTTACTATAAAATAACAAAACGAGTTATAAGGTAAGGCTACGATGTTCAGTGTTTTCTATTTAGAAAGGTTACTAAAAAAACTATGAAATCCCAAGAGTCGCATGGCTGGCACTTGACACACAATCTGCTAGTCCTCTCTCCAACCCACCTTTCTCTGCCTTAGTTGAGTTCATTCGCTCCAGGTGAACTTGTCGACGCCCCTGATCCGATAGCTGGGCTGACCAGTGGGCGCCTGGCTGTACACATTGGTGTACAATTCCTTCGGCTCCGGCACCGGGTCGGTCTTGGCCGCCTGGACAGCCTCGTCGACCTCCTTGCGAATGGACTGGTCGATCTCTTTCAGCTCGTCCTCGGTAATCAGATTGGCGTTAAGCAGAGTTTGCCTGAAGCTGGCAATGGGATCGCGCATCTGGCGCATCGATTGGACCTCCTCGCGGGTGCGATAGCTGGTGCCCGGATCGCTCATGCTGTGCCCGTGGTACCTGGCGTAAGAGGCGGGTAAATAGTAGCAGTAGTTGTTTTTGTAGTAGTAAGGGAGATGTGTGGCTGAGCGGTTTGCCTCTCGCGCCAAGGTCCTAAAGCTCGATTCCGCGGCGAGGCCACGTTTTTTGGGGCGCAGCCGCGGAGAGAAGGCTTGGGGGCTTGTCTTACAATTTACGCCCTTGAGGGCCAACCTCCAATGCGCAGTGAGAGTGTACACTGCCAGACGATGAGAAAGTCAGGGCAGATGTACACACCTGTGTGAGCGTGTGCCTGCGTACAGTATCTGTGTGCGTGTGTGCTCAGGAGTAAATTCTAAGAAACCGACCTGTAGGTCTCCATCTCCAGCAGGATGGGTCCCTTGCCGGAGAGGCACCAGTCCCTGGCAAATTTGGTCGCCTCTCGCACAGTGATGACATCCATGGCGTCAACCCACAGGCCGGGAATGTAGTCGCCGCGAGTGTAATAGGCGGTGGAAGCGGCGGCCCGCTCCACTGCGGTGCCCATGCCGTATTTGTTGTTCTCGCAGACAAAGATGCAGGGCAGGTCCCATAGTTTTGCCATGTTGAAGGCTTCGAATACCTGGCCTTGATTCGCCGCACCATCGCCGTACAAAGAGACGCAGACGTTTTTGTTGCCTTTGTACTTTTGGGCAAATGCGATGCCCGCTCCAAGGGGCACCTAGCCAGGTGGGACGCAGATAGAAATGGGAAGAATGTAAGTAATAGCTAGCGGGTAATTTTCTTTAAAAGAAGAAAATTTGGTAGAAAAATGTAGAAAACAAATTCAGGTGCAGGCGGAGAAAAATCATGATGGGGCGGATCATGATCAGGAGGGGCGATGAAGGGTCAGGAGGTGGCGGAGAATAATCATGAGGGGCGAAGACGAAACAGGAGGGGCGGAGAAGGATTAGGAGGGGGCGGATAAGGATTAGGAGGGGGCGGAAAAATATTAGGAGATTAGGAGGGGCGGAGAAGGATCAGGAGGGGGCGGAGAAGGACCAGGAGGGAGCGGAGAAGGATCAGGAGGGGGCGGAGAAGGATCAGGAGGAGCGGAGAAGGATCAGGAGGGGGCGGAGAAGGATCAGGAGGGGGCGGAGAAGGACCAGGAGGGAGCGGAGAAGGATCAGGAGGGAGGCGAAGAAGAGCATCAGAAGGGGCGTGGAATAGTTAATTTTCTGGCTAACCTGAGCGCCAACAATGCCGTTGCCGCCATAGAAGTTGTGATTGTACATGTGCATAGAGCCGCCTTTGCCTTTAGCGCAGCCGGTCGACCTACCGGTCAGTTCCGCCAAGACGGCCTTAACGGGCACGCCCCTGGTATAGGTCCAGCCGTGGGCCCGGTAGGCGGTGATGACAGGATCGTTGCGGTCTAGCGCAGCCTCCATACCAACGCAGCAGGCCTCCTGACCGCTGTACAGATGACAGAAGCCGCGAATAGCCTTCTCCTTGTACAGGTTGCCAGCCGCAGTCTCCATGCGCCTCACCGTGGCCATCTCGCGGTAGTAATTTTTGGCTTGCTCGCTGGTAACTTCAGCTTCAGCTGGCGGGCCGGACTCCAGCTTGTGCAGTTTGTAGGGCCTGGTTGGTAGCACAGCGGCCGAGGCTAGACCGCGGCTGAGGCTCCTGCTGCCGAGAAGCAACAGAAGGCCACTGGCGCGAATGGGACCGGAGCTGAGCGGCATCTTGGTGCTTTGTACTGTGGCAGCGCTACCCGAACTGAAAAATTATATTGAGGTCTAGATGTATTTCACGAGGCATTGGTAGCTTGGGATAATTAGGATTTTGATAAGATTAGGGGAGGGAAAGTTGGGGGATTTTAAGGATAGTTGAAGTTAAGGGATATTAAGGGAAGGGGAGTTGAAAGGGGAATGGAAGTGGGGCATTGTTACGAAAACGTGAGTAGGGATTATTATTGGAAGGGGAGTTAAGGATCATTAGCGGAAAAGGAGTTTTAGGGAAGGGAGTTGAGGATTATCTAGGTAAGGGAGTTGACGATTATCTAGGTAAGGGAGTTGACGATTATCTAGGGAAGGGAGTTGATGATTATCTAGGGAAGGGAGTTGAGGATTATCTTGGAAAGGGAGTTGATGATTATCAAGAAAAGGGAGTTGATGATTATCTAGGGAAGGGAGTTAAGGATTATCTAGGGAAGGGAGTTGACGATTATCTAGGGAAGGGAGTTGACGATTATCTAGGGAAGGGAGTTGAGGATTATCTTGGAAAGGGAGTTGATGATTATCAAGAAAAGGGAGTTGATGATTATCTAGGGAAGGGAGTTAAGGATTATCTAGGGAAGGGAGTTGATGATTATCTAGGTAAGGGAGTTAAGGATTATCTAGGGAAGGGAGTTGAGGATTATCTAGGTAAGGGAGTTGATGATTATCAAGAGAAGGGAGTTAAGGATTATCTAGGGAAGGGAGTTGAGGATTATCTAGGTAAGGGAGTTGAGGATTATCTAGGTAAGGGAGTTGAGGATTATCTAGGTAAGGGAGTTAAGGATTATCTAGGGAAGGGAGTTGAGGATTATCTAGGTAAGGGAGTTGAGGATTATCTAGGTAAGGGAGTTGAGGATTATCTAGGGAAGGGAGTTGAGGATTATCTAGGTAAGGGAGTTGAGGATTATCTAGGTAAGGGAGTTAAGGATTATCTAGGGAAGGGAGTTGAGGATTATCTAGGTAAGGGAGTTGAGGATTATCTAGGTAAGGGAGTTGAGGATTATCTTGGAAAGGGAGTTGAGGATTATCTAGGTAAGGGAGTTGAGGATTATCTTGGAAAGGGAGTTGAGGATTATCTAGGGAAGGGAGTTGAGGATTATCTAGGTAAGGGAGTTGAGGATTATCTAGGGAAGGGAGTTGAGGATTATCTAGGTAAGGGAGTTGAGGATTATCTAGGGAAGGGAGTTGAGGATTATCTTGGAAAGGGAGTTGAGGATTATCTAGGGAAGGGAGTTGAGGATTATCTAGGTAAGGGAGTTGAGGATTATCTAGGGAAGGGAGTTGAGGATTATCTAGGTAAGGGAGTTGAGGATTATCTAGGGAAGGGAGTTGAGGATTATCTAGGTAAGGGAGTTGAGGATTATCTAGGGAAGGGAGTTGAGGATTATCTAGGTAAGGGAGTTGAGGATTATCTAGGGAAGGGAGTTGAGGATTATCTAGGTAAGGGAGTTGAGGATTATCTTGGAAAGGGAGTTGAGGATTATCTAGGGAAGGGAGTTGAGGATTATCTAGGAAAGGGAGTTGATGATTATCTAGGTAAGGGAGTTGAGGATTATCTAGGGAAGGGAGTTGAGGATTATCTAGGGAAGGGAGTTGAGGATTATCTAGGAAAGGGAGTTGAGGATTATCTAGGGAAGGGAGTTGAGGATTATCTAGGAAAGGGAGTTGATGATTATCTAGGTAAGGGAGTTGAGGATTATCTAGGGAAGGGAGTTGAGGATTATCTAGGGAAGGGAGTTGAGGATTATCTAGGTAAGGGAGTTGAGGATTATCTAGGGAAGGGAGTTGAGGATTATCTAGGTAAGGGAGTTGAGGATTATTAGGGGAAAGGGGAGATTGGTATTTACAAGGCGAAGGAAATACGGAATGGGAATACGGATTGGGAAGAGAAGTGCAGAAGAAAGTTTCGAGGAAGATGAATTTGAGGTCAAGGAAAGTGATACATATATCCAGTATTATGAACAGCTAAAGCCGATTTAAAAAGTTCAAAAAGGCAAACAGCCAATATATTTCGGCACCATAAAGTACCATAACACTGTCAGAACAAACTGAGTGCATCGGAACTAAAACAGTTTTATTACGCGGAAATACACGGCACTTTAAAGCTGATAGACATTGCAGACAATGACAATTTGATAACAATCAGAATAGTAATAGTTGCCATGGCACAAAACTGCGCCAACGTATTCGAAAATGACTCGACTGAAACAGTTGGAAAAAGATTGCATATTTCACCAACAGAGATCGAATTATTACGACCTTATAATAGGTGGCCATAAGGCACCATACGTGAGGCGCGAATTCAAATTCGGAAATATTAAGCTAAGAAAAGCTATGAAAAAACAAGCAGTTAGCAAAAAAACGAGAAAAACATGCATTTTAAAGAAATTTAGAAAAGCAACTTGGTTGACTGCGCATCAGAAATGATTTAAACCTTTGATTTCAGTGTTTACACCTGAACTTTACACCTACTCTCCTACCCCATAAAGGTAATCTGAACAACTCCGCTCCTACCCCATAAAGGTAATCTGAACACCTCCGCTCCTACCCTATAAAGGTAATCTAAACACCTCCGCTCCTACCCCATAAAGGTAATCTGAACACCTCCGCTCCTACCCCATAAAGGTAATCTAAACACCTCCGCTCCTACCCCATAAAGGTAATCTGAACACCTCCGCCCCAACCCCATAATGGTAATCTGAACAACTCCGCTCCTACCCCATAAAGGTAATCTGAACAACTCCGCTCCTACCCCATAAAGGTAATCTGAACACGTCCGCTCTTACCCCATAAAAGTAATCTTAACACCTCCGCCCCTACCACATATAGGTAATACTAACACCTCCGCTTCCATCCCATAAAGGTAATACTAACACCTCCGCTTCCATCCCATAAAGGTAATACTAACACCTCCGCTTTCATCCCAAAAAGGTAGTACTAACACCCTTCTCTACCTTTTACAATTCTAGCCATCCAGAATCATATTCAAGACTTCCAAAAGTCTGGAAACTGCTGAAGGCGCCGCTCGAAAGTTTCGTACCAGCGAGTCACGGCGGACATTGGCACATAGGACTCTGAGGCGCCAGGCGGCGTGATTAAAAAGCTGCTCAGATAGTTAACTAGGCTCTCTAGCATGCGCTGTGAGAAGGCCAGCATAGTTGGCGCTGTGTCAGCCTGGGTGCCAGAGGGCGGCGTCATGTCCATCACATTCGCTGCAGGCTCGATTGAGATGCCAACCTGCGTAGTGAGCAAGATAGGAATAATATCTCTCTGAGAGCGTGTTCTCAATATACTTTTTGTGATAAGGGCACAGGGATTCCCCAACAATACATCCCAATGGAATCCAGGGATTCTCTAGCTGAAAATCCCAATGGAATACAGGGATTCTCCAGCTGATCATCCCGTTGGAATCTAGGGATTCTCCAGCTGATCATAACGTTGGAATCCAGGGATTCCCCAGCTGATCATAACGTTGGAATCCAGGGATTCCCCAGCTGGTCATCCCGTTAGAATCCAGGGATTACCTCGCTGATCATCCCGTTGGAATCCAGGGATTCCCCAGCTGATCATCCCGTTGGAATCCAGGGATTCCCCAGCTGGTCATAACGTTGGAATCCAGGGATTCCCCAGCTGGTCATCCCGTTAGAATCCAGGGATTCCCTCGCTGATCATCCCGTTAGAATCCAGGGATTCCCCAGCTGATCATCCCGTTGGAATCCAGGGATTCCCCAGCTGGTCATAACGTTGGAATCCAGGGATTCCCCAGCTGGTCATAACGTTGGAATCCAGGGATTCCCCAGCTGGTCATCCCGTTAGAATCCAGGGATTCCCCAGCTGATCATCCCGTTGGAATCCAGGGATTCCCCAGCTGGTCATAACGTTGGAATCCAGGGATTCCCCAGCTGATCATCCCGTTGGAATCCAGGGATTCTCCAGCTGGTCATAACGTTGGAATCCAGGGATTCCCCAGCTGGTCATCCCGTTAGAATCCAGGGATTCCCTCGCTGATCATCCCGTTGGAATCCAGGGATTCCCCAGCTGATCATCCCGTTGGAATCCAGGGATTCTCTAGCTGGTCATAACGTTGGAATCCAGGGATTTCCCCCCCTGGCCAACCAGGGACTCCTCTCCTGGTCATCTAGATATGGACATGGGGTTCCCCACCTGGTTATTAATTAAGACTCACCTGTAAGCAAGTAAGATCAGTCCAAGTGCCAGTAGCAAAATGGTTTGCGACAAACGGATGATTGGGATCGTGATCCTGTGGCCGTGTGCGCGCAATTTTAAATATGGCGCTAGGCTTCTCATTGGTCAGATGACCGATGTAACTCCAGACAGGATCTGGCGGACTCGGCGGTGGCTGGGGCCAGCCGAGGTAGATCGCTGCGGCAGCACCGGGAGGAAGCGGACACTGACCAGTGAGGAAGAACACCAGATGATTAATTTTATCTGCGGCAGGTATGGTCAAAGTGAATTTGCTGGCGTCAACTTGTTGAAAATCGGTCTGAACCAAGCGACCGCAGGCCAGTACAGCGAACATTGCTCAGTGTCTTGCTCTGGTCTGTAAATTGACAGAAATTTGAAGCAATTGTTTTCACTTTCCCTTTGAACTTCAAAATTCATGTGACATTTAATTTTCATAGTAAAAAAGTTACGTGAAATCCTTAATTTAGAAGTGATAAGATGTTAAAAGAGAATGTAGTAAATCTACATGCTATATAGCACTGTAATTTTTTCAAAATTCATTTCCTGAGGTAGTGAATAGATTGAGTGTCTAAGTAAGGCACATACCTACCGGGTATATATATATATAAGGTTTCCTCAACCATACACTAGCTCACAAGACACAAAAAAAATATTCTGTATTTTTCCTTCCAAAATAATTATAATGATTCAATTTAATGACCTAATTCTTATCTACCTATTCCCTATTGGAGCCAATAGGGGTTTTCGCGGACAGCGTCCGGCGCACTTGTGAAAAATTGCCTGTGCAGCTGCGCAGAAAGAATTTTCTGTCCGCGCGGCCGCGCCTTGTGTGCGTAAAGTTGTTGAAGTATGTAGATGTATAACAAACAGTGCGCCCTTGTGCCCCTACACTAACGTCTTGTGTTCTTTATAAATTTATACATGTAGATGCGATGCTAGTAGTGAATGCCAGTGCCTCTGTACTCGCACCTGGTGCGTTTAAATATATGTTATATGTACATTACAACACATTATAAAATACATTTAAATGTACATGTAGGTGCACATGGTATAGCAGTGTGCACCCGTGCTGTACATCCACACTATTGTTCACTTAGGTATACATTTACATATTAAAATAAACTTACATGTACATGTAGGTGCGATTCTAGCCAGGCACAGTTACAGAAATTTTTTGATGGAGGGGCGCACATTTATTCGCAAACACAACTACATGCTCTGCAGTGCCCAAGTGCGAAAAGACATAAGCTTAGCTTTTGTAATTATAGAAATACACTATGGAGATCAAAAAGGTCATTTGGTATATGCGTCTGTATTTTGCGAAATCACCATGTAGCTGTTCTATTTTTAGAAATACACTACAGAGATTTTTCTTGAAACCAACTGCGCACCTGCGCGCCTAGCAGGAGTGTCCACAGCTTTTTTAAATTTGCTCCATTAGGGTACCTATTGCTAAAACTTAAATACTTTGCTACACCATAGCTAAAACCTAAACTAAGAAAAAAGATAAGCAGATTTTTAAACAAAATTGTGCAAAACTTCTAAGAAAATTACAATTGTTTACTTTGTAAACTTTGTTCGGCAAATAAAATATTTATCTTAGAAAATTAAATACAAAAATGTTAGTTGTAATAAGAAATATTTAGGACATGTCAATATAAAAAACAGACTACCACCTATTCAGAATTTACTGTGGATTTCTAATGCAATAATAGTGTTGAAATTGAAATCATCTATATAATTTTAAATTTTCAACTGATCAGTATATATGCTAGGTAGGTTAGGTTGGGACTGGTACATTAGGTTAGGTTAGGGAACAGGGCTAATAAAACCTTGCTAAATAGACATGTTTTTAAACATAATTTCATTTTAAAATAATATTAATTGCAGTACAGTAGTGCAGTTGGCAATAGCATGCCAACTGGTACTTTTGCTTTTGATAATGGAAATTAATGGGGGAAAAATAAGAATCACCAATTGATAATATAGACTTTATATTATTATTGTTTTTGTTATTATGGTGACATTAGACCCACAGCTAGCAAAGAGGCAATTCTGCTCATTTTGCAAATACCAAGGCACACACACACAGATACTATACATAGGCATACACTCAGGCAGGTGTGTACATCTGCCCAGATTTTCCCATTGTCAGTAGGAATTTCAATGTATACTCTGTACTATTGGAGGTTGGCTCTCAAATTGCATAACCAAGCCTTTTCTTTGTGGCTCTGCCCCAAAAAAATGAATGTGGCCTCACTGGGGAATTTTAAGGAATTTAAGGTACTTTGGTATATGAGGCAAATGCATAAGACTGCTCTGCCACTAACCACAATACCCAATTCCAAAAATGGCTTTACTTATTAGTCTGATATTTTTAACTAGCTGGCATAATCCCAGTTCTTTACATTCACTTAAATTTACTGCTAAAATAGTTCTATTTCCACAAAGTCATGACAACTAGCTATACTAGGGCCTAGCATAAAAAGCATAAATGGCCAACCAAGAGCTTTAATCCAGATTACAGAATTCTGGTCGTTTTGGCCATAGCCATTTCGACCGAAAGCCATTTCAGCCGTAGCCGTTTCGGCCATTGCCATTTCGGCCAAAAACCGTTTTGGCCTCAAACCATTTCGGCTCACATACTTATTAAGCGGCTTTATTGTATTGTTTGTTTGTCAAGGAACTTCTTTTGGCACAACTTTTTCAGTTTTGTTAACTTTCTAAACAACGATGCTATGGCACGAATTCAACTTAATACAATATTTACAACACAGATGAGCATAATAATGCTACATGGACTACTAATAGTAGAAAATGGAACATAAAGAGTTCTATCCGTAATTTTCAGTACATTTAAGCAGTCCTTAAAATGAGTTGAAGCCTAAAGGGCTGTACATCTGTAAGTTATCTTTTGTCATTTGATGAGAATCAACAATTCAATGCCTGTGCATTTAGCTATCTGTTGCGCATAAAATAACTGCTTAATTTTACAATTAGATATACAGCAAAATATTTTTCTATGGGGCTGAGAGGTGGCATGACATATATGCATGTACGCAAATGTGTAGCTGTCAGATATTCGGTGCAGAATATTCACGTTTTTAACATTTTTTGTTGTCTGGGGCCAGTGGCTTACCTAGGGGGGACTGGGGGGTCATATATTATGGGGGATAAACATATCCCCAATTAGAATATCCATTTACTAAATTCGATAGGTCACTGTCTGGGCCATTGCGTTTTTACATTTATACACAAAATACCAAGTCCTCTTCTTTTATTACTTTTATACTGCGCAAATACTAAAATAAAATTATTTGCCATTGTAAAACTAAAAGTCAAATTCGTGCTTTCCATTGTCACTATCAAATAAAATAAACAACTCTTAAATAAATTAGAAATTAGCCGTAAGAATACTGCTTTAAAAAATTATGTTGTGAGTTTGGGGCCGAACTGGTTTGAGGCCGAAACAGTTTGAGGCCAAAACGGCTTTTGGCCGAAATGCCTATGGCCAAAACAACCGGTTACCAGATTACAATGTCTATTGTTCTTGCTGCTTAATTCCAATAATCTTATGTTCAAGTTGCACAACTAGGCCTAACTGCCAAACTATGACAATAATCAGATGTAAATCACTGTGATTTGATCTAGATTAATACTTTTAGCCTAGTATATAGCACTGCCTACATATGGTAGGCCTAGCTAGGCCCTACTATAAAATTTACCTAGCTAAGCTAACTACACAATAGGCCTAGTCAATGGTTTCAACCAAATTGCTAATACACTAGGCTAAAGCCTAGTATTCAGCAGGTAGGCCTAGCTAAGGTATGTCCTACCTAGTATAAAACTTCTCACTGATGGTTGCCTGGCTGGGAGGCCAACATAGGACACATTTCAACTAGGGCCTATAGGACATGGACATATAAATCCATAGCCTACACTGGTCCCAGGTCATTTCGGTGACAAGACATTTCGGTGACATCGTTTCGGTGACAAAATGGGTCAGTTCGGTGACAACTATTCTTGCACCTGAATATGCTTAGGAAACAGCCTTCCAGTTCCATGTGCGTAGAAAACAGCCTTCCATGTGAACTACGCACACCTATTAAGTATTATTAAATAATGATGAATAATAATGATTAGTTCACATGGAAGGCTGTTTTCTAAGCATATTCAGGTGCAAGAATAGTTGTCATTAAACTGACCAATTCTGTCACCGAAACGACTTGAGTTGTCACCGAAATGACTGTCACCGAAATGTCTTGTCACCGAAATGACCTGGGACCCCTACACTTTGCTGACCAAATGACCTTGATGACATAGCAACATACAACCTATCCTATACATGAGAAGTATTTCAGCAACTTCGCCTACTCGGTTAGCCATTAACCACTACTCTGCTTAGCTTTAAATCATCCAGGCTAACTTGCCTCTTAACTTTCAGCATGGTTTTACAAACCCACAAATAATTTAACCCGAGAAACGAGGACCTAGGCTAGGGTTTTGCCCTAGTTCTTATAATGTTAGAATGTTAGATTACAATGTGATTGCACAAATTTATAGTAAAAATATTTTAGTATAGGCTACAGGAAATCAATAAACGTATAGGCCTTTATATATTAACGCATTGTAATCAGTGCCAACACTCATACCACTTTTGCTATTGCAGACCTTTAGAACTTGATATTTCTAGTTTTGCGTTCGTGTACTTATTTTCTTCCGGATTAAACAATAACTAAAACTAATTAATAAATGTAAGTTCAAACTTCAATGTAGTATGAGTATATGTAGTTACGTGCTATAAAAACTCCGTTAAAATGTTAATAATTGCACTTGTTATTTCAGGCCTCGTTAAAATATTAGGTTTATTTTAATATCGATCCGAAACCGGTCATTTCTGGAAAGCAGATATTTTGAAAGAACGATACCCAATTTTTTGGGTATTTTAAAGACGCAACGATTTTTTATAACTTCACATTTCCATATTCGTATTTTTCTAGCAGAATGGAATAAAATGACAATAGCTTAGATTTTTTCAAGGCTTATGCCTTGTGGATAAACCTAATTTTTAAGAAGTATATTTTTGGGAACTAGAAGTAATAAAACTAAAAGCAGGAGACGAAATGAGTTCGAGTGCGTAAAGTGGATAAACTATAGCACGAACTTTTCAAACTTAATGAAAAAGCTACCGGTTAAAGCCAACTAAGCTTTCAACTAAGTCTTAGCTTTCAATGTAAATAGGAGTACCAAAAGTTTACTTCTAACAATACAACAATCCCATGGCACTTCGCGGGTAAAGACGTCTTCGTAAATGACACTTTTATAGCACTGTCTATAAAATTTGGCGGATAATAAAGTAAATCTAAATCCGAATTAAAAGATCGGCTTCATGGCGATCATGTTCTCAGCGCAGTTCAGACAGAGGTTAATCACGCCCAGAAGTGTGTCGCACACCGGTTTGAGGACCGCCACGCAGGCCGAGAAAGGGAGCAGCAGGATGTAGACGAATGCTATGAGGTAGGATATTGGCCAGGCTAGAATTATCAGCGCCAGGAACCAGATTAGCGCCCATAGCAGGCCTGGACATAAGTTAGCCATTATCTTTCGCTACGAATTCTGCTCTTCAATCAATTTGCCTCACAACAGCCTGTTTATAAATTGAATCCAGGGCGCAGTGCCTTATCAATACAAATGGGAATAAACGAGATACATAGGTACGTGGCCTGGGTCATGCTTATCTAAATATGTTGACAAGCTTGAACACACATCCCATAAATGTGTAGCATGAAACATAAGAACGGTTTGTAAACGTACATTCATTGATTTGAATGCCGCTTCTATAAATGTACAAAAACTGCATTTGTGGTAGACCTAGCTTCTCTAACTAAATAAATTTATGTCCAATAATGGGCATTAAATAAATTCCCACTCGAAAAGACACTCGAAAGCTATCAAATTAATAACATAATTATTTCTAAGGAATCACCAGTTGCAGTTGCTAACTATTTGGGTTCATTTCATTTATTAAACTGTAATTGTTTATTTACAGACGCAATTAGATATACACAGAATTATAAATTCATAGTTTTTGTAGGCGTGACGCCCTTCAAATGATATAAAAAACTTACAAAATATAGTTTTATCCTCATAATGGAATTGAGACGATTCTAAAAGATTGAGACGATTCTAAAGGGATTGAGGCTATTCTAGAATGATTGAGACAACTCTAGAAGGATTTAGACGATTCGAAAAGGATTGAGACTATTATCATGGGATTGAGACGACTTTTATGGGATTGAGACGATTCTAATTAGATTGAGACGACTCTATACGAATTGAGAAATCCTAAAAATATTAAGAATGGTCTAAAGGAACAATTCTTACGGAATTTAGGTGGCTGCAAAGGTGGCTGAAATCGTGTTAATAATTTAAGGATTAAGCTATTTATCATGGGATATCGAGTTTACATGAAATGTACAGCAAAGTTTTGTACGCTAAGCTATACTAGAGTGAATAATGTACTCAATAAGACGACAGATTAGCACAAGCACGAAGAAGCTGAGCACAGTTAGAGACAAGGCGAGTCCTCAGTAGTCGATAAGCGTACCCCTGGCCTGCCGCTTAGCTTGAGCGTCCTGATTCCGTTCCTCAACCAGGCGCTTTCTGATCACACCTTTGCGTAACAGCTGCTTCTCAACAATACGCGCGTTAGCCGCGTAGGAGTCGGCGATCTCCCGAGCCTCCACTTCCTCCTGATCGGCCTCGATGGTGGACACCGTCACCGAGGAGAATTTGCCCATGTCTCGTCGACGTCTGGTTAGCATCACCTGCCATGCGGTTAGGTTGGTTAGGTGGTTACCAATGGGATCACACATAAACACTCTTCGAAGGACATTCAACCAAGAACTGAACCTTATCCACCGATCCTTCAGTGACCTACAGCTGAACCTTATCCACCGATCCTTCAGTGACCTACAGCTGAACCTTATCCACCGATCCTTCAGTGACCTACAGCTGAACCTTATCCACCGATCCTTCAGTGACCTACAGCTGAACCTTATTTCCTGATCCTTCAGTGACCTACAACTGAACCTTATTCCCTGATGATCCATCAGTGACCTACAACTGAACCTTATTCCCTGATGATCCATCAGTGACCTACAACTGAACCTTATTCCCTGATGATCCATCAGTGACCTACAACTGAACCTTATTCCCTGATGATCCATAAGTGACCTACAATTGAACCTTATTCCCTGATGATCCATAAGTGACCTACAATTGAACCTTATTCCCCGATCCTTCAGTGACCTACAACTGAACCTTATCCTTTGATCCTTCAGTGACCCACACCTTCAACTATATGCCTATTTAGGAAGCTATAGTCTAATTGAATTACCTTTTTGTCCTGATTTAGTCGGCCAACAATGGCCTCGGCGCTGGCCGTCATACTGGCGGTGGCGGCGCCGCCTTCGGCTGGATTTCCAACAGTCTCCCGAACAGCGTCGGGCAGTAGGAAGGCCGGCCTGGCCGGGTCTAGACGGCCCAGCTCGTCCGGATGCTGATAGAAAAGCGGCAGGGCGCAGCGCTTGCATCGGCGCCTGATCTGGCGTTCAACTGTGGAGTCGTCTGGCCAGCGAATCAGGGCCTCCTCTCGATGGGCCTTGTTTAGATGTCACAAAATGTCACAATGTAAAGCTTTAGTTCTGTTATAAAGCTTGGATTATGGAAAAATTAACTCCTAAAAATCGGGATTTAGAAACTGGAATTGGATTTTTTGTTAGCCTGAATTAGAAGAATTAGGATTATGAAAAGGGATAACAGAAGCTTGAGTTAAATGGATTGAAAACTCTATTGTGGTTGGGCCAGATGGAATTATGGAATTTTATTGAATTTTATTAAGAAATTTTGCTAGCCTGACTTGATGGAACAGGATCTTATTAGGAAAATTCCCAAAATGTGGATCACCGAAGCGCATACCGGATCAAAGTGTGCCTTATAGACGCGCCGCTTTCTGTCCAGCACCCGCGAGCCGTCGCGCGGTCGCTGCGGCAGTCGCTCGATCGGACAGTCAATGATGAGCGCCAGCTGACCGCACATGCAATAATAGACACAGAATGGCCGGTCGCCAGTGTATTCTTCTTTGTCTTCTATGTCCACAATTGGCGGCAACGGCTTCTTCTGGGTCTTCTGGTTCGGCTTCGATGGTGGCGGCATTGTCTGTTAGCTTTCAGCGGCTGTTGGATATGCTAATTAATCTCTGAAAATGATGATAAGCGACAGCCAGCTGTCAAATTAAAGCAGATACTTCTATAAACCACCAGTTGTAATATTTTTTAAGTAGTAACATATTCACTTTTCAAATTTAAAAATTCTTAGAGCCTTGGTTTTTTATGCTTAATGTTTTTCAATGCAGGTTAAAAAGCTTGCATGCTAATAGACACAGATATTGAAATCCTAATGACTTACGAGTATAATAACATAACAGATAAATTAAAACAAAATAGCTAATACCTTTCTTTTATTACCTACACAGACCAGGGGAGTATCTGAATCTAATCAGTCATTTATAACCATGGTACTGAACAATTAAACTAAGTGATTTGTTGAGTAATTATTAGCAATTGAGTGTGATTAATTTTACAGAGTAATAAGACCACATCACTATTTTGGTACAAATGCTTTAAAAAAACTAATGCTGATTCTGCAAGTCTCTTCAAGTATAACTAGTTAATACAAAATTATCTTGAACTTTACAACAAAAAGTTCAGAGCTCTCTTGTCTGAGTTGTGTATGAAAATCAAGGCCATGTTTGAACAATTATTATCCCAGCAAGCCGTGGCCACGCAGCTGGGAAAGCCCAGCTGCACCCCATGACTGTCTGCTGACAGCTGCTACCTGGTAGCTGCAAGACTGCATGGCTACATTGCTAGAAAACATTTTGTTGGACAAAACTGGTAGAAAGAAGTGCTTGAACTGGCCAAAGCAGCATGCCATCTGGACAACTCAGGACTGGGTCAAGGTCATCTGGAGTGATAAGAGCAATTTTTCTTGCTGGCGAAGAATTCGATCACAGGTCCACCATTGGTACACCTATGAAGAATATGAAAAATAGAGGTGGCAATGCCATGGTGTGGGCTGCATTCTTCAGAGCTGGACCTGGGCCAATAACTCACATTGAGGGCTATCAGAGGCAGTAGATGTGCTGCTACTGATTGCAGTGAAAAATTGGCAGTTGATCTGAAGCACACCTCTTAGGTTGTGAAAACATGGACAATTTACTAATAGCTTTGACTAATATTCCTGTACATGTTTAACTTCCAATTCACTAGAATTTAGTTACTTTTATACTTAAATGATAAATATTTAAATAAGTTTATACACAGCATTACAAGCCGTTTTAACTATAACACAAATATATAAATCTTATTGAATACAAAAGCTGTTCATGTTAAGTTTGTATATATTAATAACTTTTTTCTCTCTATAATAACTATTGTTGTCCTTAAGCAGAACAGTATAAGACACTGAATGTCTGTCTGAAGCTAGGCCTATATACTCCTACTATAGAGAATAAAATAGATTCACTTTGTCAGAAAAAAGATAGGATCACCATATTTTTAATACTTAATTTTAGCTATTGATGAAATAGGTAACAGTCCACTTTGGTAACAAATTATTTAGTACATATGGTCTTAAATCTAGCCCAGTTATAAATGCTCTTACATGTCAAGTACTTTTGCCAGACATACTTCCAAAGAAAACCTAATGGCATTTTTTAACAGTCACTTTGCTGGATGTAACCATAAACTAAAATTTTTGTAATTTTATGTGACAGTAGAACTTTCAAAGACACTTAAACTGTAAGATGATTTTTAAATAAATGAAAATATATCACTAGGCCTAACTATTATATTTCTGCTGTAGCTATGGATATGGCTACAGAAAGTTATGGATATGGAGCTTTTTGGACAAAAGTTACAGATATGGATATGGTTATGGGAACTTCTTGTTTCCGCATCTTAAGTTCTCAAATATAGGTTGCACTGAAGCAAGTAAAACAAATAGCACAAAGACAAAAGAGAGAACAAGAAACTATAGAAAGATATATTGAAATAAACATGAAAATTCTATACAAATTCAAGCCCCTAAAGATCTCAATGCTACATGAGATGATTATAGGGATACGTGGATGGCTGTGACCAGATGCAGAGAGCCTAATGAGGGCCAATGACAAAGAATATATGAGAAGACACTTCAGACAGCCTAAAATTACTTAATATTATATCTGCCTATAACCTCTTATAGGCAGTCTTAATTCCTTGGTGTTTGGTACTCAAGCCCTTCAGAAATTTTAATGCCATGGGAAAATTGTGCTGAAGGGTTTTTCACAGTCTATTGACTGTTGGAGGTGTAAAGTCAAGACAGACAGGATATCACAAGATTAATAACAAAGGTACTAACAAAGGATATGAATATGGAATCTGGATAGGCTATAGGAAAAATTTGGAGATACTGAAAATTTTAGTTTTGGTGGAACTTTACTAAACATTCAATTTTTTACATTTACTACTAAAAGCTATTAATTGTAGCTTTTGTAATTGTAATTGTCATCAATGTTATGGCCAAAGCAGTTCCCCAGTTGTTACTGAAGTGGACAATTAATTGAACAAAATACAGATATGCTTATACTTTTGTTACTAGGTTAGGGCTGAGTTAAATCAAGCAATTCTACTGATTATTGGGTCTTAGAGATTCTTGACTCCTGAGTCTTGATTGCCCTTGATACAACCACAACAATTAGTTAATTAATTAATTTAATTAAATTGCATTGTTTTTATATCTGCCTTTTGCAATTATTTATTTCCATTATTTTTTATCTCACTTCTCTTTATTGTTGTGGTATTTCTGTTTTTTATCATGCACTAATCCAAAATATTAACTGTTTGCATTTTTATATCATATTCATATCCTGACATACATTTGCAATACCAATACATCCATATATGAGTTACATAGCAAAAGCAAGCTTGTGTCACCTGCATGTCATAGAAATAGAGCAGTAAATTTGAACACTGTGGCTTTCTGTTTTAGGATAAATGTCAGTTAAATTTAGTTTTGGAGATATTGTCTGTCAGCATCTGCAAGGACATGTAGCATTTAATTATCTTAGGATGCAATTATCTTTACTGGTTTCAATGTATCTATTTATCCAGTGTAAGACATCATTACATTCAATATTAAAAACAGAAGTTCCCCCACCAGAAAAACTACTGAAGTTCAGAAAAGCTGCATGATCATTGCAAATGAAACTGTCTCTCTATCACTAGGACAATCTGCAACTATTCCTATTGCACCAAAGATGTCAACTTAGTCAATGGTGCCAGGCCTAGTTGAGTCAAACAAAAGAATACCAGGACTCTTGGTCGCTAGAACAGTTGATTTAATAAATAATAAGGGCATGTACATCAATTTTATTAACTCTAACTTGAACAGAGACCTGACCATCAAGAAAGTTTTGCCAGTTGGTGCCTTCACTCTAATGGAAGGCAGAGGAAAAACCTGCATTGTCATGGAGGAAGCTCATACATGCGCAACCTCCCAAATCTTAGCCGGCTGTGTGACTTAGTTTTTGCTCTCAGTTCCTTTCGTTGCTCTATTTATGACTTAGTTTGCTCTCCTTTGCTCTCTTTTTCTCTCCCCTTTTTCCTTTTCTTCACGCCTTCCTTTTTTGTCCCTTGGTCCCCCCTTTGATTTTTTTGCGCTTGGTTGATTGGTTTTTGCGACTTACCTTGCTTGGCCCTCGTTTCACCCGGCCGGTTTGGCTGGGTTGGCCGGGTGTTGCGCATGTATGGAGGAAGCTACAGATAAATTGGAGTCCAAAAAGCAAAGAGAGAGGTTACAAACGTTTCTATATCCCAACTTCAGCCAAATACACAATGATGATGAAAATAGGCTACATTTTCACAAACGAGTGCTAGACATCATATACATAATGGAGAGTTAAACATGCACAATCTGCCTGGCCTTGGGTACACCAATTGCAGCCCAAGGCCTCCCAGGCACAACCAGCGCTGACACTAGTTGAAGATTCTTTCAAACAGGAAACAGCCAGAAAATTTTGGGAACCTGTTGAGTAAAAACACTGTGTGCAGGTGCAGTATAGTGATTTGCATAAACAATTGCTTTAACAAAGAAAATTAGTATAGAGGCAGTAGTAGTGAAGATAAACTGTATAGAATAAGTAACGATAAATAAAGTTTCTGTAAGTACATACTAAGTACAAAAATATGAAGGGACTCGTGAAAATGCACAAGAACATGTTTTTTGTATGCCCCTATTCCCACTAAAAAAGAAAAAATAAACGATAAACAGAAACAGAAAACAAAAAATGTATAAATGCAGGGTTTGAGCATCAAGTGACTCAGTAGTAGTAGGGTGTTGGCTAAGGCAAGCAGCCTGCTTTGCCAATTTTTTTGCTACAAATTATAAATCAATTTGTAAACGCCTACATTTGGTTATTTTAAATAGCGCTTATTGACGGATGAATTAAATTTGCGCCATATTAAAAAGAAACTGCACACACCATATTAAAACAATAACTTCTTTTATCCTCTTTCTATTGTTTTTCTTATGTCTTGAACTTTAAATTTAAAATATATAATGAGTTATTAAAATGGTTAAGAATCCTGAATAGTTCTGTAGTACGTACTTTCTATATAGTTCAATCTTGATTTTATTTTCGTGGGACCTCGTCGGGGTAAAACAGTTGGGGTAAAACACTGACCCGTCTAACGGGTCCCGCCCGCTTTTACACGTCAGCCGAAGCTCTCATGCATTCGGGCTGGCAGAGGAATTTTCCTAGGGTTAAAAAACATGTGTTCTTTTGTGTACTTTTTTTCTCTGGTAAATGAATTATTTCCTTTTTGTATGGATTGTTTTCGTTCGTAGATAAGAACTAAAATTATGGTTTGAATCGGATTATTTATGTTAAGAATTAACATATTATTCTTAAAATAAAGCGTCTATTTTGAGTGGCGAGAACAATAAGCCGATATAGTATCATTTTATGCAGCAGTCAATCAAGTATTTTTACAAGAGCTTGTAACTATGGAAATAAAATCAATAATCAAGATGGATTCATAAAATCGGATAGTAAAAAAACATTATTTAATCGCGAAGTAGGAATTTTACTACATTGTTATGCTATTTTACTGGGATAAAGATGCCAAGCATAAGGTAGAAAAGGAAACAAAAAATATGCGAATATCGGTTTATTATTCATTTGTTTTGCTAGGCGAATAGGTAAACAGACATTTTGGGCGCACATACCATACTTTACACGAGATTTAATATATTATTATAAAATCATACATATTACAATTACTTAAAGTAAAATTATAATCACATTGTATAGCTACATGGAGCATCTTAAACTGATGGAACAAAAGTCTAAAAAATAGCACTTTAATTATTAAATCGCAGGATAGAAAGCGTATTTTTATAGTAACTACTGTGTGAATTAACAACAGGGGAGAACAAAAATATTTTCCCATACCGAATCTATGGTTCATAATCGTATTTATGAGTTTGCAGTGTGAAATACAAAATTCTCACCATGCATGTATGACAGGTTTTGTAATAATTTAGCGCTAAATTTGTTTACACCTGTGCTTTTGGCACTGACAGCGACACCAAGGAGAATGAGAATATAACATTTATGATGTGTGAGATAAACGAATAGATAGATGTATCGAGGCTAACTACCTGTATTTACCAGTGTAAAGTAGCATTACGAGCTATTTAGAATATTTCGAAAATAATTGTGAACTAGCAATGAAAAGTAAAACTGTTCCACACAATATACCTAAACAGAAAACCAAGAAGTGCCTCAGTATCGATCTATCTAAAGTGCCATTAAAATCAACAAGAAGCTCCACAAAAGCTTTGGATTCGACGCAATTTCGCAAAGCAGGCGGGAATACTGAGTCACAGAGGGTAAATAGAGTTTTCCAGATAATTGCTCAGATATTTCCAATAAGAGGAAAACCAAATAAGGAGTCAAGTATATACACATTTTAGCGAGCTCAATTAACATGGCCGTGGAGGCTAAATTAAGGAATAGAAAATACGAGTATAAATGGATGAGTAAAATCGGCAACTTAAATAGACAGTTAAAGTACAAGTTTTTTAGGTCAATATCGGCAGGCTTGTGGCAGTTTTTTCTATAGTCAAATTAAGCTGAACAGTCTCCGAAGGAAAGCTTACTTGCAGTGCTCAAAAGACATAATCAGCACCTTTGGGTTCTCAGAGCGATTTTAAATTTCAGTAATCGATAGAAAAACTACAGACTGTACTGGCGTACTTCCTACACGGGCTTCATGCTTTCGCTCCAGTACTGAGTCCGTGCGGATTGTCCTGTCGCTGCTCGGACTTCAGCCGGACAAACTCGGCCGCGATCTCGTCATTAGGGCGCTGCGACAGGATGCGCAAGATTGTCCAACCGGTCTCGTCTAGCTGCAGCTTCCGGCCGAGAGCGCACCAGCAGGCGCAGCTGCCCTGCTCGATAATCTCTTTGATCTGCAGCACCGTCACGCCGATTAGGTGGTCCTCGCGTGCGAAGCAATAGTCCTTGCAGCTGATCTGCAGCTCGAACGACTCGGGATCTTCGATGGTGCCCAGGATGCTGGCGGTTTGAAAGGTGATGAGATGAGTGGGTGAGATTTGAATCAATCCGATACCTCCTGTCCGATACCTCCTGTCCCATACCTCCTGTCCGATACCTCCTGTCCGATACCTCCTGTCCGATACCTCCTGTCCGATACCTCCTGTCCGATACCTCCTGTCCGATACCTCCTGTCCGATACCTCCTGTCCGATACCTCCTGTCCGATACCTCCTGTCCGATACCTCCTGTCCGATACCTCCTGTCCGATACCTCCTGTCCCATACCTCCTGTCCGATACCTCCTGTCCGATACCACCTGTCCGATACCTCCTGTTCGATACCTCCTGTCCGATACCTCCTGTCCGATACCTCCTGTCCGATACCTCCTGTCCTATACCTCCTGTCCGAGACTATAGTTCGTCCGGCATATGGACATTCCATGTTTCATTGAAAAGATCAAACAAAGTCTATCACTCACAAGCTGAATGATTCGTTGTACTTCGGCGAAGTGGAGTTATTCTTGGACTTTGTAGTGAACTTGCGTTTCTTGTTGCTCAGATGCGGACCAATCAGGTCGACCTCAACGAACGGCCTGAACATTGAGCTGGTGTCCCACTGAAGCTTATTAGCTGCGACCACCTTGACGGTGACCTTGACCTCGCCTGTGCCGGGATGTCTGAACAGGTCCACCTGAATAGACACCTCGCCAACAGGCTCGTCTACAGCTGGTCGGTCCTGGCCGTTCTGAGTGGCTATGAAGGTCTTCACAAGCGAGTCGGTGGTCTGTGAGTACAACGACAGGGCGTAGCGCAGAGACTGAAGCTCGGCGCTCTTCTCGAGATAGGCCATCTTGAGACCGTTGCCGCCTGCGTGGAAATACTGCCGAATAGTTTCCAGAGCTACCTGAACAGCCGCGCACTGCCGCGGTGTCATGGTCTTTTCTGCATCTTTCGACAGCGTGTCCTGGATGTTCAGCAGTGGGAAGGATGCGTGGTCAAGTTTTAAAAACTTCAAAACGTCTACAGCATGTTAGTAGGCTAAACTATAGTCAAAGACGAAAACACAACATTCTTGAAAGGTCAGAGGTAAACAAGCTTTAGACGGCGATGCTCGACTAAAGTGAAAACAATGAATGAATACATTGCATACATAGGATAGGATAACATAGGTCCACCTGGAAGATGCAAAACACTTATTAAAATGCTACTGTTAGTAGAGTGTGCGCTGCATATTGAGATTTTTCGGGCCTATAAGTTCAGTGCGCTGACAAAACAACATCGATGAAGCAAGTGCAGGGCATCGTCAAAGTGCAAGTGCCAGCTTCCATTTGCACAACATTGCTTGGCTTTTTATAATGCTTTCGCAGCGTTGCCTTTACCTGCAGCAGATTAGACACGTTGCTAATGTTTGGCACAGTGACATTCGACATGGACACCTGTGACGAGATGCTGGAGATGTTACTCAGCAGGCCCTGGCTAACGCCGGCCACTTTAGCTTTGGCTGGGATGCTAAGGTTGAGAAATAGCTGAAAATAAACGGAAGTTGCCAGCGGTTTGGTCGTTCGCCATCTGAGCCAGACTGGGACTAAATTTAGTCTCAGTTAAGCAAAGCTTAAGGGACCTTGTAGCCCAGTGTTTAGAGCCTCAGACTTCAGAATGCAAGGTCAGGAGTTCGAATCTCAGCCCAAGAGAGACACACAAATTCCCTTGGGTGCTTCAGTTCACGCAGCTGTAAAATGGGTTCCATCATCAGATGGGGTAGAAATTCGGGAGGGTGTAGCGGCCCAACCCAGTCCATGGACTGAACAGCTGTACACAGCACTTGGAAGCGTCGCGCAATACTATAATGTACTTTTTGTGTAGGAGAGAGCAGTGATAAAAGTATTAAAAGGCACAGAAAACTATCTGGGATCACTTATGAGCTTAGAGAGGCCTGTTCGGGATAATCAATACGATAGGTACGATATAAGGTGCGATCAATTAGGCTAGGCCATCGGGCTCCTAATAGCAAAGAACCACAGACCTGTCTCGGGTCGCTAACAGGCGGCAACACAACTTCTTTCTCCAGTGCCGCCACAGTGACGCGCCACATCTCCTTGAGCAGCCGTCTGAGAATGGCCTTCTCACATTCGGCTGCCAGCATGCCAAGCGCAGAGTCAAGCAGCTCCATCAGTGGTCGCAGCACTAGATCTGCTTCAGCCTGCGGATCAACGCTTCCACCGCCACCGCCGCCGCGTACGTGCTTGTGCAGCAGACGGCTCACTTCGCGGACTGCATTGACAATCTCGCCGGATTGGGTGGCGACAAACCTGGCTGCTAAATCATCCAGCACCGTGTTTAGTCTGTCTTGCAGCTCCTGTGATGTGGCGGACATTTTTCTGAATGCAATATATGCTACAGAAGTGCAGCTTATCATTAACTAGTCGATTGATAGCTCCTAGTCGTATTTAGTTCAGGTCATTATCTCACAAAAAAATCTAAGAACAACAATCGGATAGGAGGTATCGTACAGGAGGTATCGTACAGGAGGTATCGTACAGGAGGTATCGTACAGGAGGTATCGTACAGGAGGTATCGGACAGGAGGTATCGTACAGGAGGTATCGTACAGGAGGTATCGGACAGGAGGTATCGTACAGGAGGTATCGTACAGGAGGTATCGGACAGGAGGTATCGTACAGGAGGTATCGGACAGGAGGTATCGTACAGGAGGAATCGGACAGGAGGTATCGGACAGGAGGTATCGGACAGGAGGTATCGGACAGGAGGTATCGGACAGGAGGTATCGTACAGGATGAATCGTACAGGAGGTATCGTACAGGAGCCATTAAAGTAAGGCTAAGGTAACAGGTAGCTGAGTCAGGTATCAATATTCAGGTAGTAGGAAGTAAGAAATCAAACTCTGAGTACACGGAATACAACTATCCATGATAATACCTGCAGCCGGTCTCGGGTCTCAGCTGCCAAAGCCGGGCCGCCCATAGCCTCGAAGAGTTTCTCCAGCTGCACGCGAGCCTGCTGCACATTGTTCATGAGCACACAGGCTTTACCAGACTGATTCGTGAAGTTGCCATAGTCCTTGGTGATTATGTCGGCATATGCTAGAAGCACCTTGGCAACTGTGCTGCTGAATCGGCTTAAGAAGGCGGCCTCAACGCTGGGATCCGGGCACTCCAGCTTCTTCACAACATCGAGGCACTGGTTAAGCTGAGTAAACACGTCGACAACGGATGTGCTGAACAGGGCGTGATCCGAGCTCTTCTGAAAGCTGTCCTTCCGGTCTCTGTAATTAAGTCGGGGCAATGGTTGATCTTTTCTGCGAAATATTTCTATTCAAGCTATGCAATACGTACGAGTAGAAGTCACACAAATCTAACCTGGCGTAGGCGCTGTGCAAATATTCCATGGAGACTTCGTCGTTTTCGCTGAGCCACTGCAGCACAAACGGCTGGAACCAGCGCGGATACTCGGGCACGGAACCTTTGTGCGGCGGCGCCTCTGCTACGTACTTGTTGTACAGCCACTTCACCTGCGTTTTAACATAATTTTAACAATTATGTTAGACGTCGATCAATCTAGATGAAACTGACTACATCAGGGGTCGGCAAACTTATTAGCGTGCGGGCCACGTAGAGAGCCTAAAAGACGACAGCGGGCCGCATTTAACTCTAGGAGTATGAGACTCGGGAGAGATGAGACTCGGGAGAGATGAGACACGGACAGATCAGACACGGGATAGATGAGACTCGGGAGAGATGAGACTCGGGAGAGATGAGACTCGGGAGAGATGAGACTCGGGAGAGATGAGACACGGACAGATCAGACACGGTATAGATGAGACTCGGGATAGATGAGACTCGGGATAGATGAGACTCGGGAGAGATGAGACACGGGATAGATTCCTTGACTGGGGGAGAGATGAGGCTCTTCATCTCCAGATGAGACAGGGGAAAGATGAGACTCGGGAGAGATGAGGCTCTTCATCTCCAGATGAGAGAGATGAGACAGGGGAAAGATGAGACAGGATACCTCTAAAGGGCATCCAATCAGCTCTAAAGGGTATCCAATCAGCTCTAAAGGGTATCCAATCAGCTCTAAAGGGTATCCAATCAGCTCTAAAGGGTATCCAATCAGCTCTAAAGGGTATCCAATCAGCTCTAAAGGGTATCCAATCAGCTCTAAAGGGTATCCAATCAGCTCTAAAGGGTATCCAATCAGCTCTAAAGGGTATCCAATCAGCTCTAAAGGGTATCCAATCAGCTCTAAAGGGTATCCAATCAGCTCTAAAGGGTATCCAATCAGCTCTAAAGGGTATCCAATCAGCTCTAAAGGGTATCCAATCAGCTCTAAAGGGTATCCAATCAGCTCTAAAGGGTATCCAATCAGTCAAGATTATAGCCTCACCTTAAATAACAGGTTCATGTAGTCGGATGTCTTGCACGGCCGCTTCTCTTCGTGCTCCTGCAAAGCGAACTTCATGTCCTGACTAAAGTTGTCCCACATTGCTGCCGCGCTCAACTGGCCAATGTTGACCTCCTGAGGGAACTGATTCAGAACCGGCGCGTAGCTGTTGCGATCTTCCTCGATCACGGACACCACCAGCTCGATCAGTCTGTGCCAGAAGTCGAGCGAGTCTGGCGCCGGGCCCGACTTCGTCGGCTCCGTCGAGGAGGCGGCAGCTCCGGGTGCGGCAGCGGGCGTGGCCTCTGATCCAGTGGTAGTAGCGGCGAGTGCCGATGCGGCTGCTGGTAGCTCGCGCTGCTGAAGATCGTTGCAGTTGTCAAACAGGAACTGGTATGTGGTCTTCATGCAGTTCAGAGCGCACTCCTTCAGCACGCTGCCGGCGCGGGGCACACTACCGACGTCTTGAACCTGGCGCAGAGTAATGTATTTATGTTTTCATGGTATCATAATAAGAAATAATAATAATATAAAAATATTTGATTACACCAGCCCCAATAGGGCCATATGTGCAGCTGACAGCACAGCCGCAGGTATTGCGCGGCGCATCTGAAGGCTGCGTACAGCTGTTCAGTCCATGGACTGGGTAGGACGCCACACCCACCTTCAATTATCCCAGCTGACACAGTTACCCATTTAACAGCTGGGTGAACTCAAGCAATGCAGAGTTAAGTGTCTTGCTAAAGGACACAAATTGTTCCAGTGGAGTCGCGAATCGAACCCCCGACCTTCAAGTAGTGAGTCCGACGCCCTAACCACAAGGCTACAACCTCTATAATAATAACAAAAGTAATAATACTTCGAAGAAATTAATTGCACCTGCCCCATCGGAAGGCTGCGTACGGCTGTTCAGTCCATGGACTGGGGCAGACTCCACACTACGAGGGGCGATGAGGCAATTCTGCGTACACTTAGATACAGGTAATTGTCCTGACTTTCTCATCGCCAGGCAGTTTGCATTCTCACTGTGAATTGGGGATTGGTCCCTCATGGGCGTAAATTGCACGACAAACTGCCAAGCCATACCTCCGCGGCTGAGACCCAAATCAACGTGTCCTAACCGCGGAATCGAGCTCAGGACCTTGGTGCGACAGTCGGATCGACCCAATACCGCTCCCCGTGTCATTGCCCTACTATAGTATTTATTTTGTGACCCTTAATAAACTGGAAATATTAAGGTGCAATTCTGAGCTGTCATTATCTTTTAATTAGGTAGAACTAATTAGGATGATCATAAATCTGACCTTGAGTCGAAAGAACGTAATGCTAGTGAGCAGATCCACCGTAGACTTTAGATCCAGCAGCCTCTCTGGCTGGGAGGCCGGGAATGAGTTACGATAAACCGACAAGCTAATCCTCAGTGAGTTGTGCAGCTGGTCCAGCAGCTTCACGAACTTCTCCTTGCCAAAGTTGGAAGCCGCGAAGCGGTCATTTGCGCTGACGGAATTTCCAGTGGCGCTGTGCGCGTAGAACGCGTTGATGTTGGCCAGCAAGGTGGACATCACGGCTGGCACACCGGCGCTCAGCGATTTCGTAGTCAGACAGGAGAAGTGCCTGGAAGTTGACGGTGAGTACAGCGACAATGGGGAGGATGGTGAATATGATGAAGTCGCCGCCTCGGGCACCGCGACGCTGCGCCTGCGTTCTGGCGGATCAAACTGCATCTGTCTGGACGGCTCGCAGGCCGAGGACAGCCTTCGCCTGGGCTGTCCAGCAGCTGTTCCGCTGGGCACAGTGAGAGTCAGGCTGGACATTGTCACTCCAAACTGGATCTGCCTGATTCTATTTGGCTGGTGTTGTTTTTGATTGCAGAGTTCCAGCTGCCCTTCCTTATCCCCAATAGCAATTAAAATGCCAACTTTATATCGGAACTTTATACCGGACTAGTCAAGCCAGAGTGTGGGGTGGGCGGAGGGTGGGGTGGGCGGAGGGTGAAGCGTACAGCGCGGGGTAGGAAATTGTTAGCCAATGTACATGTGTAAGTAAATTGAACGCTGAATGGCCTATTAAGTTAGAGGCTAGCTCATGGAGTTCGCTAGATGCGGTCTGTTCTCTTTATTAAAAGTACTTTTTCATACGATTCATTGATACTGTAGTATCATTCATCGGAAAATAATTGAGATGCGCCACCTCACTTCAATTGGTCGATAGAACTAAAAAGAAAATAGACAGGTGGGTGCCCAAGACCAGATGCAATAGAAGAATAAGCATGTTGCTAAGCACTCGGCGTCTCTTAATACGACCTAACAGAATAATGCGATCGATCGATAGATAGGAGGCCCAAGCTAGCTGTCTCAGTTTGTAAAAATACTCGTATTTTAGAAATGTTTGTATAATGGTAATGGAAAAGTGTGCAGCAAAACGCTCTGTGGAAAGAACAATGATTCCAGTGCAAATATCCTACATGGAAATTGAGAAGCAAGCTTTCCTTACATACGCATTGCCTCCTTTTCCCATTATTTCCTGCTCATTTAACTGGGCTATACAGCTTCAGCCATCAGACATCGAATGTACTTTTGTTATTGAACTATCGCTCAGCAGAACTCAATTTAAGAAATAAGTCAGATATCAAGTGTCACTCCAGCTGAAAGACAATGACAGATATCAACTGTCACTCCAGCTGACAGACAATTGTCAGCTATCAACTGTCACTCCAGCTGACAGACAATTGTCAGCTATCAACTGTCACTCCAGCTGACAGACAAGTGACAGATATCAACTGTCACTCCAGCTGACAGACAAGTGTCAGATATCAACTGTCACTCCAGCTGACAGACAAGTGTCAGCTATCAACTGTCACTCCAGCTGACAGACAAGTGTCAGATATCAACTGTCACTCCAGCTGACAGACAAGTGTCAGATATCAACTGTCACTCCAGCTGACAGACAAGTGTCAGATATCAGCCACAAAACTTTCTAGTCCAGTTAGATCTCAGTTTGATTCCAGTTGACTTACGTCATCGCCCGGTAGATGCTTTCGATGCCGTATCGCATGGCAAACTCGTCCACAATCTCCTGCATGTCTGGCTCGAAGTAGACTTTCCAAGAGTCGTCGCACTGACCGGAGGCCTGCCGCGGCAGCCGGACTTCCTCCTTGCCCTCCTGCTTGGATGCCTCGCACATGTAGTGAAATAGGTTCTGTGGAATGACAGTGTTGGAACTGCATAATAACACGTTGAATTGTCAGAGTTCAATAAGCTAGTTTTTTATTACACCTGCCTCAATCAGGCAGCACAGCGGCAGCTATTGCACGGCGCATCTGAAGACTGCGTACGGCTGTTCAGTCCATGGACTGGGGGACGCCACACCCACCCTCAATCACTCCAGCTAATGCTAGTACCCATTTAACAACTGGGTGACCTGAAGCAATGCGTCGTGCTAAAGGACATAAATTGTTCGACTGGAGTCGGGAATCAAACCCCCGACCTTGAAATCGTGAGTCCGACGCTCTAACTACGAGTACAAGGCTAGTGGGATGTGCTCACCTCGTGAAGGCAGGTGTACTGCACGTGATACGGCGCCACCTTTTCTTCACCCTTGATTTCTACGCTGATGTGCAGTCGCACCGCACCAGAAACCAGAGACTTGTCCGTTCGCTTCTCTGGAATTTTAATTGATGTCTTATTACTACTGCTATGTCACATTCGGCATTGTGTTTCGAATTATTTTCTACACCCTACTTTCAGTAGCTAGTTCATGGTATAACAAAATCAGTCAGTAAGATCAAACGAGAATTCAATGAATTCTAATAGAAAAGGGCAAGCATGAAGTTCCAGAGCCACCTAGGGGTTCTATGGCCAAAGCTGTCGCTTCAATCCAGTCAAGGAATTCTAAATATAGCATCCTAATCATGTTATACATCATTAAGTCCTTGGTTCCACCGATAGAGTCTAATTCGAAGATCAGCGAAAGTTTCAAGGACTTCTATTTTTAGCATCAGTTAAGATGCTATTTATAGAAGTCCTTGGCATTTCCATCACAGGCTAAAATATCAGTTTCTTTTCGAAAGCTTTGAATCCGTAATACATTCACACGATGACTAATGTGCATCGATCTTAATCCAACCAATCAAACAAAAATAACAAAATAAAAAAAGCTGCTCTAATAATTAAACTAACATGTGCAAGAGGTAATTAAGGTTAAGAAATCATAGCGTTTGCTGGTTGGAGTGTAGTTAGGTAAGAACTAACGACAACAATAAAGTTAGTGAACATCGATTGGTAATTAATTGAATACACGTTTTAAGACATAATATGTGTCTTTTGGTAAAATAATTTGCAAATCAGGCACCTGGAACATAGCAACTAGGTACTTGGACCATAGCAACTAGGCACTTGGACCATAGCAACTAGGCACCTGGACCATAGCAACTAGGCACCTGGACCACAGCAACTAGGCACTTGGACCATAGCAACTAGGCACTTGGACCATAGCAACCAGGCACCTGGACCATAGCAACTAGGCACCTGGGCCATAGCAACCAGGCACCTGGGCCATAGCAACCAGGTGAAACCTACCGAGCGTGTACCAGACGTCCATTTCTCCGGACAGTTTGCTGACATCGATCATTGTCTGGCCGAGAAAGTCGTCCGACTCTGATGTCAGCTTGGAGCGGATTCGGGCTCTCAGATCATTGTCCTCATCCCTTCATTGTTGAACAGGTGCACAGGTGCCTAATAAATCACTCATTTCAAAATTCGAAAAATGTCTATACTTTTTATCAACCTTGTAGCGGCCATGTTTCAAGTTTAAACTGATAAGATGAGTCTAATACAACGCAAGGCACATGCTAAGGATTCACGGAAGACACAAACAACTCAATTTCAGACAAAAAAGTTACTTCGCAAAAATTGCGAGTCTAATTACAAGTGCTTTCATGGAATACATTAAAGCTTAAATTATGATTTGCATAGTGCGGGATGACTACACGGAGGGATGGGTGTTAGTTGGGTACACAGGGTGTAGAAAATTTTTTTTTGTGCTTGCAAAGTTTTACAGTCAAGATAAGATACTCAAAATTTTCTGGATAATTTACAATTTTGTAGAAAAATAATCTTTGATTTTGATGACTTTTTGCCTTCTTCTTTTATCTTATTCTTTTAATTAGTAAAGTCATTCGAGCAATACAATATAAGAGAGTTCTCTAGTCATCATTCAGTTGAATGCGGTTCAGCCAAGATTAGGTTTCCGATTTTAACACTCTTTTGTGCCAGCCAGACTGTCAGACTGTCCAAGGCCAAGTACAAACCCCAAGTTTAAGCAAATATTTGCTCAGCCAATCAGCTGAGCAAACGGGGGTGTGAGGTTGTGCCCAAAAGTTCAGAAAAATTGGGGTAGAGAGTAAAAAGCTAATGTCAAGCCTGGGTTAGAGATTTAACAGCCCACCTCAAATGCGAAATAATCCAGCCAATCACAGTCTTGCATTTGAAGACAGTTAGACAGTTTTTTCATCCAGAAATTTTTGTATCTTATCTGTACTGAAAAAGAAAACTTTGAAGACAAATGGAAGTATCTGGGAGTGCGGGACCTACCGAGGTTGTACCAGACGTCCATTTCGCCGGAAAGTGTGCGGACTTCGATCAGCGTCTGACCGAGAAAATCGTCTGACTCTCTGGTTAGACGCTGACGAATTCTAGACTTCAGATCGTTGTCCTCATCCCTTTTATTTGTGTACAGTTATAGATGGTCTGATATTTTTACAGGGAAACACTGATATTTTCTATATTCAGAGGCAGTGTCCATACTGAATTGAAAACGAGGTCTTTCAATTACAAAAGCTATAAATTATGAGTTACGCATTCCATTCAGTATTTACAACTCGACGCATTCCATTCAATATTTACAACTCTGCGCATTCCATTCAGTATTTACAACTCTGCGCATTCCATTCAGTATTTACAACTCTGCGCATTCCATTCAGTATTTACAACTCGACGCATTCCATTCAGTATTTACAACTCTGCGCATTCCATTCAGTATTTACAACTCGACGCATTCCATTCAGTATTTACAACTCTGCGCATTCCATTCAGTATTTACAACTCGACGCATTCCATTCAGTATTTACAACTCTGCGCATTCCATTCAGTATTTACAACTCGACGCATTCCATTCAGTATTTACAACTCTGCGCATTCCATTCAGTATTTACAACTCGACGCATTCCATTCAGTATTTACAACTCGACGCATTCCATTCAGTATTTACAACTCTGCGCATTCCATTCAGTGTTTACAACTCGACGCATTCCATTCAGTATTTACAACTCTGCGCATTCCATTCAGTATTTACAACTCTGCGCATTCCATTCAGTATTTACAACTCGACGCATTCCATTCAGTATTTACAACTCGACGCATTCCATTCAGTATTTACAACTCGACGCATTCCATTCAGTATTTACAACTCGACGCATTCCATTCAGTATTTACAACTCGACGCATTCCATTCAGTATTTACAACTCGACGCATTCCATTCAGTATTTACAACTCTGCGCATTCCATTCAGTATTTACAACTCGACGCATTCCATTCAGTATTTACAACTCTGCGCATTCCATTCAGTATTTACAACTCTGCGCATTCCATTCAGTATTTACAACTCTGCGCATTCCATTCAGTATTTACAACTCCGCGCATTCCATTCAGTATTTACAACTCGACGCATTCCATTCAGTATTTACAACTCCGCGCATTCCATTCAGTATTTACAACTCTGCGCATTCCATTCAGTATTTACAACTCTGCGCATTCCATTCAGTATTTACAACTCTGCGCATTCCATTCAGTATTTACAACTCGACGCATTCCATTCAGTATTTACAACTCTGCGCATTCCATTCAGTATTTACAACTCGACGCATTCCATTCAGTATTTACAACTCTGCGCATTCCATTCAGTATTTACAACTCTGCGCATTCCATTCAGTATTTACAACTCTGCGCATTCCATTCAGTATTTACAACTCTGCGCATTCCATTCAGTATTTACAACTCTGCGCATTCCATTCAGTATTTACAACTCGACGCATTCCATTCAGTATTTACAACTCTGCGCATTCCATTCAGTATTTACAACTCGACGCATTCCATTCAGTATTTACAACTCTGCGCATTCCATTCAGTATTTACAACTCTGCGCATTCCATTCAGTATTTACAACTCTGCGCATTCCATTCAGTATTTACAACTCCGCGCATTCCATTCAGTATTTACAACTCGACGCATTCCATTCAGTATTTACAACTCCGCGCATTCCATTCAGTATTTACAACTCTGCGCATTCCATTCAGTATTTACAACTCTGCGCATTCCATTCAGTATTTACAACTCTGCGCATTCCATTCAGTATTTACAACTCGACGCATTCCATTCAGTATTTACAACTCTGCGCATTCCATTCAGTATTTACAACTCGACGCATTCCATTCAGTATTTACAACTCTGCGCATTCCATTCAGTATTTACAACTCTGCGCATTCCATTCAGTATTTACAACTCTGCGCATTCCATTCAGTATTTACAACTCGAAGCATTCCATTCAGTATTTACAACTCTGCGCATTCCATTCAGTATTTACAACTCGACGCATTCCATTCAGTATTTACAACTCTGCGCATTCCATTCAGTATTTACAACTCTGCGCATTCCATTCAGTATTTACAACTCGACGCATTCCATTCAGTATTTACAACTCGACGCATTCCATTCAGTATTTACAACTCGACGCATTCCATTCAGTATTTACAACTCGACGCATTCCATTCAGTATTTACAACTCGACGCATTCCATTCAGTATTTACAACTCGACGCATTCCATTCAGTATTTACAACTCTGCGCATTCCATTCAGTATTTACAACTCGAACGCATTCCATTCAGTATTTACAACTCTGCGCATTCCATTCAGTATTTACAACTCGACGCATTCCATTCAGTATTTACAACTCTGCGCATTCCATTCAGTATTTACAACTCTGCGCATTCCATTCAGTATTTACAACTCGACGCATTCCATTCAGTATTTACAACTCGACGCATTCCATTCAGTATTTACAACTCGACGCATTCCATTCAGTATTTACAACTCGACGCATTCCATTCAGTATTTACAACTCGACGCATTCCATTCAGTATTTACAACTCGACGCATTCCATTCAGTATTTACAACTCGACGCATTCCATTCAGTATTTACAACTCTGCGCATTCCATTCAGTATTTACAACTCGAAGCATTCCATTCAGTATTTACAACTCTGCGCATTCCATTCAGTATTTACAACTCTGCGCATTCCATTCAGTATTTACAACTCGAAGCATTCCATTCAGTATTTACAACTCTGCGCATTCCATTCAGTATTTACAACTCCGCGCATTCCATTCAGTATTTACAACTCGACGCATTCCATTCAGTATTTACAACTCGAACGCATTCCATTCAGTATTTACAACTCGACGCATTCCATTCATATTTACAACTCTGCGCATTCCATTCAGTATTTACAACTCTGCGCATTCCATTCAGTATTTACAACTCTGCGCATTCCATTCAGTATTTACAACTCGACGCATTCCATTCAGTATTTACAACTCTGCGCATTCCATTCAGTATTTACAACTCGACGCATTCCATTCAGTATTTACAACTCTGCGCATTCCATTCAGTATTTACAACTCGACGCATTCCATTCAGTATTTACAACTCTGCGCATTCCATTCAGTATTTACAACTCGACGCATTCCATTCAGTATTTACAACTCGACGCATTCCATTCAGTATTTACAACTCTGCGCATTCCATTCAGTATTTACAACTCGACGCATTCCATTCAGTATTTACAACTCTGCGCATTCCATTCAGTATTTACAACTCTGCGCATTCCATTCAGTATTTACAACTCGACGCATTCCATTCAGTATTTACAACTCGAACGCATTCCATTCAGTATTTACAACTCGACGCATTCCATTCAGTATTTACAACTCGCCGCATTCCATTCAGTATTTACAACTCGACGCATTCCATTCAGTATTTACAACTCGACGCATTCCATTCAGTATTTACAACTCTGCGCATTCCATTCAGTATTTACAACTCGACGCATTCCATTCAGTATTTACAACTCTGCGCATTCCATTCAGTATTTACAACTCTGCGCATTCCATTCAGTATTTACAACTCTGCGCATTCCATTCAGTATTTACAACTCCGCGCATTCCATTCAGTATTTACAACTCGACGCATTCCATTCAGTATTTACAACTCCGCGCATTCCATTCAGTATTTACAACTCTGCGCATTCCATTCAGTATTTACAACTCTGCGCATTCCATTCAGTATTTACAACTCTGCGCATTCCATTCAGTATTTACAACTCGACGCATTCCATTCAGTATTTACAACTCTGCGCATTCCATTCAGTATTTACAACTCGACGCATTCCATTCAGTATTTACAACTCTGCGCATTCCATTCAGTATTTACAACTCTGCGCATTCCATTCAGTATTTACAACTCTGCGCATTCCATTCAGTATTTACAACTCTGCGCATTCCATTCAGTATTTACAACTCTGCGCATTCCATTCAGTATTTACAACTCGAACGCATTCCATTCAGTATTTACAACTCTGGCGCATTCCATTCAGTATTTACAACTCTGCGCATTCCATTCAGTATTTACAACTCGACGCATTCCATTCAGTATTTACAACTCGACGCATTCCATTCAGTATTTACAACTCGACGCATTCCATTCAGTATTTACAACTCGACGCATTCCATTCAGTATTTACAACTCGACGCATTCCATTCAGTATTTACAACTCGACGCATTCCATTCAGTATTTACAACTCTGCGCATTCCATTCAGTATTTACAACTCGACGCATTCCATTCAGTATTTACAACTCTGCGCATTCCATTCAGTATTTACAACTCGACGCATTCCATTCAGTATTTACAACTCTGCGCATTCCATTCAGTATTTACAACTCTGCGCATTCCATTCAGTATTTACAACTCGACGCATTCCATTCAGTATTTACAACTCGACGCATTCCATTCAGTATTTACAACTCGACGCATTCCATTCAGTATTTACAACTCGACGCATTCCATTCAGTATTTACAACTCGAAGCATTCCATTCAGTATTTACAACTCCGCGCATTCCATTCAGTATTTACAACTCGAAGTATTCCATTCAGTATTTACAACTCGAAGCATTCCATTCAGTGTTTACAACTCCGCGCATTCCATTCAGTATTTACAACTCTGCGCATTCCATTCAGTATTTACAACTCGAAGCATTCCATTCAGTATTTACAACTCGAAGCATTCCATTCAGTATTTACAACTCGAAGCATTCCATTCAGTATTTACAACTCGAAGCATTCCATTCAGTATTTACAACTCTGCGCATTCCATTCAGTATTTACAACTCGAAGCATTCCATTCAGTATTTACAACTCGACGCATTCCATTCAGTATTTACAACTCCGCGCATTCCATTCAGTATTTACAACTCGAAGCATTCCATTCAGTATTTACAACTCTGCGCATTCCATTCAGTATTTACAACTCTGCGCATTCCATTCAGTATTTACAACTCGAAGCATTCCATTCAGTATTTACAACTCCGCGCATTCCATTCAGTGTTTACAACTCGAAGCATTCCATTCAGTATTTACAACTCGAAGCATTCCATTCAGTATTTACAACTCGAAGCATTCCATTCAGTGTTTACAACTCGAAGCATTCCATTCAGTGTTTACAACTCGAAGCATTCCATTCAATATTTACAACTCGAAGCATTCCATTCAGTATTTACAACTCGACGCATTCCATTCAGTATTTACAACTCTGCGCATTCCATTCAGTATTTACAACTCTGCGCATTCCATTCAGTATTTACAACTCTGCGCATTCCATTCAGTATTTACAACTCGACGCATTCCATTCAGTATTTACAACTCCGCGCATTCCATTCAGTATTTACAACTCGAAGCATTCCATTCAGTATTTACAACTCGAAGCATTCCATTCAGTGTTTACAACTCGAAGCATTCCATTCAATATTTACAACTCTGCGCATTTCATTCAGTATTTACAACTCCGCGCATTCCATTCAGTGTTTACAACTCGAAGCATTCCATTCAGTATTTACAACTCGAAGCATTCCATTCAGTATTTACAACTCCGCGCATTCCATTCAGTATTTACAACTCGAAGCATTCCATTCAGTATTTACAACTCCGCGCATTCCATTCAGTATTTACAACTCGACGCATTCCAATCAAAATTTACAAATTCTGACATTACATATATATATATATTTGTATCGGCATAAATTATACTGTCCTATTCAGCAAAGCAAATGTAAAGCATAATATACTACTTACCAAACTCGAACCTTGATTCGGTCGGAAAAGTTGTGACATTCGCTGAAATTGGGATGATGTACGGGAAAGCTTTTATAGCAATCAGGCAAGACAGGAAAACTTTCTTTTTCTAAGGGGAAAATATCCTTAGGGTACAAGGTAGAAACTTTTTATATAAGGTTAAAACTTGTTAGACAAGGCGAAAACAAGTTAGACAATGTGAAAACTTGTTAGACAATGTTAAAAATTGTTAGACAATGTGAAAACTTGTTAGACAATGTGAAAAACTTGTTAGACAATTTGAAAACTTGTTAGAAAATGTGAAAACTTGTTAGAAAATGGGAAAACTTGTTAGACAATGTGAAAACTTGTTAGACAATGTGAAAACTTGTTAGACAATGTGAAAAACTTGTTAGACAATTTGAAAACTTGTTAGAAAATGTGAAAACTTGTTAGACAATGTGAAAACTTGTTAGACAATGTGAAAACTTGTTAGAAAATGGGAAAACTTGTTAGACAATGTGAAAACTTGTTAGACAATGTGGAAACTTGTTAGACAATTTGAAAACTTGTTAGACAATTTGAAAACTTGTTAGACAATTTGAAAACTTGTTAGAAAATGTGAAAACTTGTTAGAAAATGGGAAAACTTGTTAGAAAATGGGAAAACTTGTTAGACAATGTGAAAACTTGTTAGACAAGGCGGAAACTTGTTAGACAATGTGAAAACTTGTTAGACAAGGTGAAAACGTGTTAGACAAGGTGGAAACTTTTTAGACAAGGTGAAAATTCGAATGATGCTCACAAATAGAACTTCTCATTCCAGGTGGGATTGAGTTCCTGTGGCACAGTCTTTGTCCGCCGCTTCATCTTGCCAACCTGCACCGTGACATAGGGGTCGGAGGTGCCCGTCTTGTCTTTGCCAATCAGGCCCTGGGCGCAGATCACAGTGATGGCAATCTTGGCGCTCCAGTTGCTGCTGCCCTCCAGAATGGACAGTTGCACGGAGCGCAGCTGCTCCCGGTGGCCGGCTTCGTCGACGCCGAAGACGCGACGCACGAGTTCGAAGACTTCAGGGTGCGCCTGCTCCCGGGCCTGAATCCGCTCCTGCATGGCCTGACGAATCGCGGCCGACTTGTCCTCGGCGCCGTGCTTCGAAGATTTCTCCGCCGCCCGCTGCAGACAGTCGGCGTTTAATAGATCTTTGCACTTTTCGTGGGTCTTCACGCCGCACTGGGTGCAACGGACGCCCTGGCGGGCAAGGCCCCAGAGCAAGCCCTCGCATTCGTGACAGTAGGTCGGGCTGGTGGCAGACCAGACCTGGAAGCTGTGCGGCACCGTGCAGCTGATTGGATAGCACACTGCTTGGAGTGTCTTCTTGTACACGTGCGACTTCTGCGTGAGTTGTTTTTTACGATGGCAAGATGATTTAGCCTTTAGCAACAAGTGATTTTTTACATTGAAACAATTTTATTCTGAAATAGTTCTTGCTAAGGGACTTACAGAACTGAGGGTTGTTGCTAAGGGAATTAATGAACTGATGGTTGTTGCTTGAGGGTTGTTGCTAAGGGACTTACAGAACTGAGGGTTGTTGCTAAGGGATTTACTGAACGGAGGGTTGTTGCTAAGGGACTTACAGAACTGAGGGTTGTTGCTAAGGGACTTACAGAACTGAGGGTTGTTGCTAAGGGATTTACTGAACTGAGGGTTGTTGCTAAGGCATTTACTGAACTGAGGGTTGTTGCTAAGGGATTTACTGAACTGAGGGTTGTTGCTAAGGGATTTACTGAACTGAGGGTTGTTGCTAAGGTATTTACTGAACTGAGGGTTGTTGCTAAGGGATTTACTGAACTGAGGGTTGTTGCTAAGGTATTTACTGAACTGAGGGTTGTTGCTAAGGGACTTACTGAACTGAGGGTTGTTGCTAAGGGAATTACTGAACTGAGGGTTGTTGCTAACGGAATTACTGAACTGAGGGTTGTTGCTAAGGGAATTACTGAACTGATGGTTGTTGCTAAGGGACTTACTGAACTGAGGGTTGTTGCTAAGGGATTTACTGAACTGAGGGTTGTTGCTAAGTTAATTACTGAACTGAGGGTTGTTGCTAAGGGACTTACTGAACTGAGGGTTGTTGCTAAGGGAATTACTGAACTGAGGGTTGTTGCTAAGGGAATTACTGAACCGATGGTTGTTGCTTGAGGGTTGTTGCTAAGGGATTTACTGAACTGAGGGTTGTTGCTAAGGGAATTACTGAACTGAGTGTTGTTGCTAAGGGATTTACTGAACTGAGGGTTGTTGCTAAGGGATTTACTGAACTGAGGGTTGTTGCTTGAGGGTTGTTGCTAAGGTATTTACTGAACTGAGGGTTGTTGCTAAGGGATTTACTGAACTGAGGGTTGTTGCTAAGGGACTTACTGAACTGAGGGTTGTTGCTAAGGTATTTACTGAACTGAGGGTTGTTGCTAAGGTATTTACTAACTGAGGGTTGCTGCTAAGGGATTTACTGAACTGAGGGTTGTTGCTAAGGAATTTACAGAACTGAGGGTTCTTGCTAAGGGATTTACAGAACTGAGGGTTGTTGCTAAGGGACTTACTGAACTGAGGGAGGGTTGTTGCTAAGGTATTTACTGAACTGAGGGTTGTTGCTAAGGTATTTACTAACTGAGGGTTGTTGCTAAGGGATTTACTGAACTGAGGATTGTTGCTAAGGAATTTACAGAACTGAGGGTTCTTGCTAAGGGATTTACAGAACTGAGGGTTGTTGCTAAGGGACTTACTGAACTGAGGGAGGGTTGTTGCTAAGGGACTTACTGAACTGAGGGTTGTTGCTAAGTGATTTACTGCACAGAAACAAATTTGCTGAGCCCTGAGCACACTCACGCAGAAGGATACAGTATACAGGCTCATATTTATACAAGTGTGTACATCTGCCCTGACTTAATCATCGTCAGGCAGTGTACACTCTCACTGTGCCTAGGTGGTTGGCCCTCAAGGGTATGAATTGAACGACAAGCCTTTCAGCCTTCTCTCCGAGGCTTAGCCCAAACTGAATGTGGGCTCGCTGCATTAAATTTGCAATAATTACACCGCTGCACTTACCAATTCTTCGTCATTTAAACTCTGCCTGGCAACCAGAGCCACTGACGCGCCAAGTTGATTCCTCTTCTGGGCTGCCATTGTCTAGGTTGGTCAATGAGGAGTTTAATTAGCCAAAATTTTACATTTTTTGGCAATTCATGAATGAATTGTGTTTTAGGTATTGTGCACTTTAAAGAAATATGTACTTATTTAAAATCATGCGCTTTTATTCTAATGTACTTTTATAAGTGTACTTTTAGAAAATTACGTACCTTTTCATTGGTACTTGGAATATTTTATTTTAATAAGCATACCTTTTAATATAAGCAAGTAAACACACAATCATTAGGACATCAAAGCAACATTAAAGCAAGACCGCAAAAATTGAGTCGCGCGCAAAAAAGTTAACACAAGTAGAAGAATAATTTCAAATTATTCAAAATTTTCCGTGCTAATTTTTATCAGCGAGTGTCTGGTTAGACAGAAACATATTTATTGACGAAATAAAGTTCTTTATTTCCAGTATCGAGTTGTGTAATTATGCGCTAAGAACATAATATGTACATTTGCATAGTCTTGAGTGACCTTAAAGTCATTGGCGTCGAAGTCAGGATCTGAATTGAGGATCTAGAATCCATCAGGATCTGAATTGAGGATCTAGGATCCATCAGGATCTGAATAGAGGATCTAGAATCCATCAGGATCTGAATTGAGGATCTAGAATCCATCAGGATCTGAATTGAGGATCTAGAATCCATCAGGATCTGAATTGAGGATCTAGGATCCATCAGGATCTGAATTGAATATCTAGGATCCATCAGGATCTGAATTGAGGATCTAGGATCCATCAGGATCTGAATTGAATATCTAGGATCCATCAGGATCTGAATTGAATATCTAGGATCCATCAGGATCTGAATTGAGGATCTAGAATCCATCAGGATCTGAATTGAGGATCTAGAACCCATCAGGATCTGAATTGAGGATCTAGAATCCATGAGGATCTGAATTGAGGATCTAGAATCCATCAGGATCTGAATTAAGGATCTAGAATCCATCAGGATCTGAACTGAGGATCTAGAATCCATCAGGATCTGAATTGAGGATCTAGAATCCATCAGGATCTGAATCGAGGATCTAGAATTCATCAGGATCTTAATTGAATATCTAGAATCCATTAGGATCTGAATTGAAGATCTAGAATTCATTATGATCTGAATTGAAGATCTAGAATCCATTAGGATCTGAATTGAGGATCTAGAATCCGTCAGGATTTAAATCGAGTATCTAGAATCCATCAGGATTTGAATCGAGGATCTAGAATCCATCAGGATCTGAATTGAAGATCTAGAATCCATTAGGATCTGAATTGAGGATCTAGAATCCGTCAGGATTTGAATCGAGGATCTAGAATCCATCAGGATTTGAATCGAGGATCTAGAATCCATTAGGATCTGAATCGAGGATCTAGAATCCGTCAGGATTTGAATCGAGGATCTAGAATCCATCAGGATTTGAATCGAGGATCTAGAATCCATCAGGATCTGAATCGAGGATCTAGAATCCATCAGGATTTGAATCGAGGATCTAGAATCCATCAGGATCTGAATTGAAGATCTAGAATCCATTAGGATCTGAATTGAAGATCTAGAATCCGTCAGGATTTGAATCGAGGATCTAGAATCCATCAGGATTTGAATCGAGGATCTAGAATCCATCAGGATCTGAATCGAGGATCTAGAATCCATCAGGATTTGAATCGAGTATCTAGAATCCATCAGGATCTGAATAGAGGATCTAGAATCCACCAGGCTTTGAATCGAGGATCTAGAATCCATCAGGATCTGAATTGAGTATCTAGAATCCATTAGGATCTGAATTGAAGATCTAGAATTCATTATGATCTGAATTGAAGATCTAGAATCCATTGGGATCTGAATTGAGGATCTAGAATCCGTCAGGATTTGAATCGAGGATCTAGAATCCATCAGGATTTGAATCGAGGATCTAGAATCCATCAGGATCTGAATCGAGGATCTAGAATCCATCAGGATTCGAATCGAGGATCTAGAATCCATCAGGATCTGAATTGAAGATCTAGAATCCATTAGGATCTGAATTGAAGATCTAGAATCCGTCAGGATTTGAATCGAGGATCTAGAATCCATCAGGATTTGAATCGAGGATCTAGAATCCATCAGGATCTGAATCGAGGATCTAGAATCCATCAGGATCTGAATTGAGGATCTAGAATCCATCAGGATCTGAATAGAGGATCTAGAATCCATCAGGATTTGAATCGAGGATCTAGAATCCATCAGGATCTGAATCGAGGATCTAGAATCCATCAGGATCTGAATCGAGGATCTAGAATCCATTAGGATCTGAATCGAGGATCTAGAATCCGTCAGGATTTGAATCGAGGATCTAGAATCCATCAGGATCTGAATAGAGGATCTAGAATCCATCAGGATTTGAATCGAGGATCTAGAATCCATCAGGATTTGAATCGAGGATCTAGAATCCATCAGGATTTGAATCGAGGATCTAGAATCCATCAGGCTTTGAATCGAGGATCTAGAATCCATCAGGATCTGAATCGAGGATCTAGAATCCATCAGGATCTGAATCGAGGATCTAGAATCCATCAGGATCTGAATCGAGGATCTAGAATCCATCAGGATTTGAATCGAGGATCTAGAATCCATCAGGATCTGAATCGAGGATCTAGAATCCATCAGGATTTGAATCGAGGATCTAGAATCCATCAGGATCTGAATCGAGGATCTAGAATCCATCAGGATCTGAATCGAGGATCTAGAATCCATTAGGATCTGAATTGAGGATCTAGAATCCGTCAGGATTTGAATCGAGGATCTAGAATCCATCAGGATCTGAATCGAGGATCTAGAATCCATCAGGATCTGAATTGAGGATCTAGAATCCATCAGGATCTGAATAGAGGATCTAGAATCCATCAGGATTTGAATCGAGGATCTAGAATCCATCAGGATCTGAATCGAGGATCTAGAATCCATCAGGATCTGAATCGAGGATCTAGAATCCATCAGGATCTGAATAGAGGATCTAGAATCCATCAGGATCTGAATAGAGGATCTAGAATCCATCAGGATCTGAATAGAGGATCTAGAATCCATTAGGATCTGAATCGAGGATCTAGAATCCATCAGGATTTGAATCGAGGATCTAGAATCCATCAGGATCTGAATCGAGGATCTAGAATCCATCAGGATTTGAATCGAGGATCTAGAATCCATCAGGATCTGAATCGAGGATCTAGAATCCATCAGGATCTGAATCGAGGATCTAGAATCCATTAGGATCTGAATTGAGGATCTAGAATCCGTCAGGATTTGAATCGAGGATCTAGAATCCATCAGGATCTGAATCGAGGATCTAGAATCCATCAGGATCTGAATCGAGGATCTAGAATCCATCAGGGTCTGAATAGAGGATCTAGAATCCATCAGGATTTGAATCGAGGATCTAGAATCCATCAGGATCTGAATCGAGGATCTAGAATCCATCAGGATCTGAATCGAGGATCTAGAATCCATTAGGATCTGAATCGAGGATCTAGAATCCGTCAGGATTTGAATCGAGGATCTAGAATCCATCAGGATCTGAATAGAGGATCTAGAATCCATCAGGATCTGAATAGAGGATCTAGAATCCATCAGGATCTGAATCGAGGATCTAGAATCCATCAGGATCTGAATAGAGGATCTAGAATCCATCAGGATCTGAATAGAGGATCTAGAATCCATCAGGATCTGAATAGAGGATCTAGAATCCATCAGGATCTGAATCGAGGATCTAGAATCCATCAGGATCTGAATCGAGGATCTAGAATCCATTAGGATCTGAATCGAGGATCTAGAATCCGTCAGGATTTGAATCGAGGATCTAGAATCCATCAGGATCTGAATAGAGGATCTAGAATCCATCAGGATCTGAATAGAGGATCTAGAATCCATCAGGATCTGAATCGAGGATCTAGAATCCATCAGGATCTGAATAGAGGATCTAGAATCCATCAGGATCTGAATAGAGGATCTAGATGTGTAATGATTCTGAAAGTTGTTGCACTGGATAGGGCGGGAAATTTTAGGAGATGCAGAAAAAAAGAAAATGAGGGCATTGGAAATATCATCGCGGTCTTGTTACTGTTAAATAATCAATATAATTTTAGATGAAAACGAATAAAATGTGTGTGAATGGTGTTAATAAATACACTTGTAGCTTGTTAGTGTCATTCTATTTTACTGTTAATTTATTATATAAATAGTCAATCAAAGTTAGAAACAATAAAACGGAAAACGAAGATAAGGAATAATATATAGAGCCAGTCCGACTGCTTACAATAGCAGCGCAGTTTGTTAGTGAAAACAAGGAAGGATAACAAAGAAAGAACTAGCGCATATATAGACAGACATCTTTCCGCGTCTTGTTTTACCTTCATAACCTAAAAATAGTAAAAAACGTGACAGTTGCATTTTATTGAAGTCTTTTAGAAGCTAATTTCTTCTGGCACAATATCCCAGATTCTCCGATCAATATACCAGATATGCCTCCAGCCAATCTATCTTCCAGTTGGAATGGGAGAATATCCCCCCTAGGGAGTCCAATGGGAAGCAACTGCGATGGGAGTTATTGGCATGGGAACAAGCGGAAGAGCCCATTTCGAAATTGCATCCCAAATGCAAAACGAAAATGGCAGAGAAATATTTGAGAAGAATATTGGATTTGAGTATCCTATATACCATGTAATACCCAGCAGCAGCATAAATGTCTGTGTTGTTCTCAACAAAAGGTATTATGCTTTGATAAGTTGACACTACAATAAATTACAATTAATATTTCATTATTGCACAACCAGTTTGACTCAAAAAGTACATAGCAATACATCTTTCAATGATTGATTAGAAGCCTAGGTACACTTGCTAGTTGATGGGGTACGGAGGAAGGTACCTCAGTATTCTGTAAACAATGTCTTGAGAACATTCTCACGGCCGTCACATCCTGCTCAGATGTTGGCCCAAAGCTGCAGTCGCATTTTAAAATATCAAAGTCATCTATCACACTGGGCTAGTGGGGTGGATTCTGCATTGAAAAAATCCAATGCTCTCAATGCCCGTGACTAGATGACTTGATTATGGGGACAATGACCCACACACTGATGACTTGATTATGGGGACAATGACCCACACACTGATGACTTGATTATGGGGACAATGAACCACACACTGATGACTTGATTATGGGGACAATGACCCACACACTGATGACTTGATTATGGGGACAATGACCCACACGCTGAATGACTGGATGGAGGGGGGCAATGACCCACACACTGATGACTTGATTAAGGGGACAATGACCCACACGCTGAATGACTGGATGGAGGGGGGCAATGACCCACACAGTGAATCACTGGTTTGGCTTATTTTTAAAAGAACAGTAACGCAGAATTTAGCGTGACTACAATCTCATCTCATTTCTATGCTTTCCTGCTATTATCTTGCGTCTCTGCCTGTCACCAGCCGAACGAATTAAATGGTCACGCAATGACAGAGCTTAGCTGGTTAGTGTGAGTAGACTCAGACATCGAGTGGTCCCAAATCAATTCAATGTCTTCGTTGCGTCCCTCATTCAGTCTGTCAGCCTATTCAGTTTGTCATTTTATTTATAGAAGCATTGTGTGCCTTTATTGTGAACATTTGGTTTACAGTGTCCCTTTCCTGTTGTCGTCTATTACACCAAACAGTGTAAAATATTTCATTTTGTAGATGTTCTGCGACTGGTGCACTGTTATCTGTCCTCCACTCTACCATCTATTGCCTTCCATCTAATCTCACCCCTCTACTCTCATCTTCAACTCTCTACCTTCTGATCTACTCTCTAATACTCGTAATCTTCTCTCTTACATTCTACTCTCTAATATTCTACTCTCTAATATTCTACTCTCTAATATTCTACTCTATAATATTCTACTCTCTAATATTCTACTCTCTAATATTCTACTCTCTTATATTCTACTCTCTAATATTCTACTCTCTAACATTCTACTCTCTAATATTCTACTCTCTAATATTCTACTCTCTAACATTCTACTCTATAATATTCTACTCTCTAATATTCTACTCTCTAATATTCTACTCTCTAATATTCTACTCTCTAATATTCTACTCTCTCATATTCTGCTCTCTATTATTCTACTATCTAATATTCTACTCTCTAATATTCTACTCTCTAATATTCTACTCTCTAATATTCTACTCTCTAATATTCTACTCTCTAATATTCTACTCTATAATATTCTACTCTCTAATATTCTACTCTCTAATATTCTACTCTCTAATATTCTACTCTCTAATATTCTACTCTCTAATATTCTACTCTCTAATATTCTACTCTCTAATATTCTACTCTCTAATATTCTACTCTCTAATATTCTACTCTCTAATATTCTACTCTCTAATATTCTACTCTCTAATATTCTACTCTCTAATATTCTACTCTCTAATATTCTACTCTATAATATTCTACTCTCTAATATTCTACTCTCTAATATTCTACTCTCTAATATTCTACTCTCTAATATTCTACTCTATAATATTCTACTCTATAATATTCTACTCTATAATATTCTACTCTATAATATTCTACTCTCTAATATTCTACTCTCTAATATTCTACTCTCTAATATTCTACTCTATAATATTCTACTCTCTAATATTCTACTCTATAATATTCTACTCTCTAATATTCTACTCTCTAATATTCTACTCTCTAATATTCTACTCTCTAATATTCTACTCTCTAACATTCTACTCTATAATATTCTACTCTCTAATATTCTACTCTCTAATATTCTACTCTCTAATATTCTACTCTATAATATTCTACTCTCTAATATTCTACTCTCTAATATTCTACTCTATAATATTCTACTCTCTAATATTCTACTCTCTAATATTCTACTCTCTAATATTCTACTCTCTAATATTCTACTCTCTAATATTCTACTCTCTAATATTCTACTCTTTAATATTCTACTCTCTAATATTCTACTCTCTAATATTCTACTCTCTAATATTCTACTCTCTAATATTCTACTCTCTAACATTCTACTCTCTATTATTCTACTCTCTAATATTCTACTCTCTAATATTCTACTCTCTAATATTCTACTCTCTAATATTCTACTCTCTAATATTCTACTCTCTAATATTCTACTCTCTAATATTCTACTCTCTAATATTCTACTCTCTAATATTCTACTCTCTAATATTCTACTCTCTAATATTCTACTCTCTAATATTCTACTCTATAATATTCTACTCTCTAATATTCTACTCTCTAATATTCTACTCTCTAATATTCTACTCTCTAATATTCTACTCTATAATATTCTACTCTATAATATTCTACTCTATAATATTCTACTCTCTAATATTCTACTCTCTATCTTCTACTCTGGGGGATGTCTGCATTCAGAGCTGTATAATCTTCCCAGCCTTCTCATGTCTCCCTGACATTGTTGAGCCGGATTTC